>VXCM01001652.1:69926-91196 GCA_014773175.1 Lucifuga dentata
CCCCCCCCCCTTCCCTACCTTCATGCTGTCGTACCCTTCCATGTTCCCCTTCCCCCACCTTTTCAGCTGTGAGACTGCTTAGCCAGGAGCCATGGCAGGTGTGCATACATCATCATGGCGCTGGCCACACAGCCTGCAGCGCCCAAACAGTCATCATCAGGCAGACACATCCACCTGCCTGAGAAAGAGTGTGTTTGGTTACTGCTTTGTTATGGCTGGTGCTATCAGAGTTTGCATAAGGACATTAGCTTGTTTTGTTTCTGTGCAGGAAAACCNATGGCTGGTGCTATCAGAGTTTGCATAAGGACATTAGCTTGTTTTGTTTCTGTGCAGGAAAACCTACAGCCAATGACAAATGACCACCAAATTTGGAAGAGATATTGAGAACGAAATGGAGCGGATGCAAACTATTGTCGTTTCTCTTTGCAAGGCTGCATTCGCAGTAGGCAAAGGCTTGTTGCTGCTGTTATTTCCTCTTTGATTGTCACTTCAGCATTCCATGTTATTTGATCCAAGATAATGGTTTCTAGACAAAGCCTTTCAGCTGGCTGGACTTAACCCTTTGTGTTAAGGCTAAACTGTAAAGATGCAGCACCCACCAGCTATAATTTCCATCACAATGTGAAACTCAGAAGTCCAGAAAAATGAGAGAAAGACACCTTATAATTGCACACAACAGCAAACATGTCACCACCTGGGACAGAATCCAAATTTGCTGCATAGTTGTTCCATTTAAAATTGCGAGGGTGGGCCAGTCGAAAGAATCATTCATCACGTTCAGTGCTGCAGATTTTGAAGGACACTGTCAAGATTTAATGATGAGGTAAAATTGCAGAATGCTGCCAAAGGTACTTCTACACCACCATGTTCTCCTATTAGATTACCTCATCCAGTTTTAGATTTTGCTATGACATAGAATATAGAATCACAGGGATGTTTGAGCAAAAGGCTGAAACTGGAAGCCAGATGAGGACTGTGGAGGAAAGTAGACTCATCAAAAGGAAATGAGGAAACTCTGAGTAAAGTGAGCTTATTTATGCAATGTCTCCATTTTTAGAATGTGGGGAACGCTTGTGCACCTAAAACTAGTGTTTTAGGCATTAAATAGCACTGCATTCCCTGGTTTTGTAGATTTTTCCAAGCTGCACGTGTTTTGACATTGTTAACCACGTGTATGGGCTGATCCTGGATAATATCAACAGAAACATAATACACATGACATTTGAAAAACACTAATGTCACACTAATCCCTTCAGCATGATAACAGAAATGTATACACGGGAAAATGGTCCATAGATGTGTAATTGATCCCCGCTGTATTGTTAATCTTTCTGGAGTCACCACTGGCTTCATGAAATCCTGTTGTCTGGAGTTTGACACTGCTTTATTATCTCGACAAATCCAAAAAAAGAATGGAAAATATTAGCTTATAGTTCCAAATTAAGGGGAAGACATCTTTTATGTTGCTTGATAGTATTTTTGGCATGGTCAGCTAAAGAATGATCGTAGGGGTTGCGGCGTGGTTGTTCTGGCAGCAGCATTCTGATATGGTTGGTGGCTGCAGTTGTGTTTCCTAAAGCAGACAGCGTATCTCATGTCAGCCTGTCACATCGAGTACTCAGCTCCTCCGTGGCAGATACTATATTTCCTTTCAAAGAGAGACACCAAGAAACACATCAGGCTCATAATACTAGAAATTTGGCCTGGTAGGATTCGTCCGTCATGGATTGTCATGGTCAAACCAGAGCACAATAAAAAAAAATCAATGAAAAAGAGGGGTTGGGGTGCAGTATGACTCCCATTTGACAGATTAGGGACAGGTTTACAACACTCATAGAGGAGAAATCATCTGATATTTCCTTCCCTCTTCTGTAGGATTATCCTTATCTGCTCCAACTATATGTCCCCAACTGTATATGTGAAATCACTAATGTGGTTTTAAGCACCACGTCACATGTGGTAATGGGTCTGCATAGAACGGGAGCATCAGTAGTGCCGTGATGACTTGCGCAGAGAAAGAAAAATTATTGCAGCTTTAATGGTTTTAGGTTCAGTCGGAGGTCTCACATTGTGCTGTCCATATGATCAAACCTGGTCTCTGTGAGGTCCAGATAGAGTGCTGCAGGGCTAGCATCTTATGAGCAAACGGGCTCCTTTCTTGCTAATAAATAATTGGTGACCTCTTTATAACTGAGGTCTACAGTAATGCAGTGGACACCAGACCTTTCTGAATCTATCAAATTAACAGATTTGTATGTGAGGTGAAATACGCCACGGTGAGGTAATAACCCAGATCATTCCATGATGATAGGATATGTATTTGGTAGGTGATGGTTTCAGGTTTTGGAAGTTAGGAGCTCAGCCTGTTGGAATTTGTTTTCCCTGGTCTCATGAGAGCATTCTCCACTTTTGCTCCTCTCCCTACCCGAGGCGATCCCTCTTCCTGTCATCCTATTGATCCCCTCCAACCCTCATTAATATGGGGAAAAGGTCATTGAGCCCAAGATGGGAGGCTAGTGGCTGCTATTTGACTTTGAGAAGGTGCATAGATGAAATAAGGGGAATCAGTCATCCAGCCCACAGTTATATTCTAGGCGATTAGATGCTTTCTGTCTCTACCAGCCACTTAGAAAATGGTTCAAAGGGAGGATAAGGCTCATGAACGCCATATACAGGCAACCATTGTGATATCAGCGTGTAAACAAAACTGCCATATCATGTCTGCACAGTCGACCACTGAGGTGTGTGTGTGTGTGTAAATGTTGAACCTTGTGCATCTACACATAGATGACAAAACCTTTTTGAGAGGAGAGCACATAGAAACAAGGGATTTCAATCTCTCAGCATCAAGTGGCCATGCTGAGCTGCAGCAGCTTAGAATCACTTTAGAATGTCAGCTTGCTATCTGGCCACAGAGCCTCTCCTGGTGCAGTTAGCTTACAAAACAGGAGGGGATGGTGGCTTTAGATGCATTTCGATTTGTTAAGTCGCAGAAAAGTTAAACACATATCTCAATTCCACTCACAAAACCGCATGTGATTTTTTTTTTTTTTTTTTTTTCATTTCTTTATTTTTCCCTTCAGATGTTGTATTTTAATTTGAGCTTCATTTCCATTCATATTGAATTTGTTGTGTGCCATATGCTCACTGACGTTGTCATGGGATACGGGCCAGACTCATCATTTCCTTTTTTTTGGAGGCAGCTGAGCACATTCATTTGTATTTGTTTTAAGAGATGAGATAGGGAGAGGAACAGGCCCTCCTCAGGCTTTGGGCAAATGTTAGATAAAATCAGGGGAATGTTAACATTGTCCTCTGTTCCCTTTTTTTATTCGGACAGATACAATAATCTCAGCAAGCTCTCCTTCATTGTCATGTTTTGCCAATACACATGCTGCTAATTTACAGCAATTAGGGTTTTTTCAGAAGGTGCAGCCACCTTGCATACTGTACACTGTAAAATGTGACAAGTTGATCTTACTTAAAAAAAATCTAGGAAACCGATTGCCTTGAAANCACTGTAAAATGTGACAAGTTGATCTTACTTAAAAAAAATCTAGGAAACCGATTGCCTTGAAAAAGTAAGTCAATATAACTATTAGTCTTAAATTATGTTTACTTTATGTGTACTTGAGCTTAAACATAACATAAGACTAATAGTTATATTGACTTACCTTTTTCAAGGCAATTGGTTTCCTAGATTTTTTTAAGTAAGATCAACTTTTCACATTTTACNCCTTTTTCAAGGCAATTGGTTTCCTAGATTTTTTTAAGTAAGATCAACTTTTCACATTTTACAGTGTAGCAAACACAAAACTAACATTAAATGATCAACTTCACCTACTTGAGCCAAATCTGTCCATATGTAATCACAGTAAATGAAAAGCAGAAATGGCCAGAGATTTGATGGACACAGGAGTGACCAGAGACTCAAAAAAAAAATCACGGTACATGTCAGGCGTCAGACATAGTAATATACTGCAGAGTTTATCAGACACATTTCTAAACACTCTGATGCTTTTCTGTAACTTGGGATGGTCTGGTGAGATCTCGCCACTCGGCCCCCCTGAACTTGTTAGTAAATCAAGCCCATTGTTAGGTGTCAGAGAACCTGTCCATTAATAAGCACTATGCTTAGTCAAGTGGCACAGGAAGCTCAGGGGTCAGGCCCGCCCTCAAATCATTATGCCTCATCCACTTCCTAGTAAAAGACCCCTAGCCACTCAGCTACAGGTCGCCATGGAGACCCAGGACAGGGAGTGGAGTGTAGGGTGAGGGGGCAGGGGGAGCGGAGAGTGATGCAGCCATTAGCAGCCCATTCCTGGGTAATTAATGATCGTCCCACTGGCTTGGAATTGCGGCCTGCAGAAAAACAGAAACAGAGCTGGCTGGCTGTCTTGTAGTAAATGTCACAGCAGTAAGGAAATATGTCTGAGAGCTGGAGAGCCACACTGAGATAGTTTTTTGTTATGGTTGGAAAATGATGACAAGATGCCTTGAAAAACTATAATGTTCGGCAAGGGGGGGAGAGTGATGGATGTGATTTATAGTTGGGATGGAGAGGTTTTGTGCAAGAAATAACACTTATGCATTCGCATAAGCATCCTTTCATACACAGGTCTGTCTTTTGTTATTCCAGGTTGGAATAAGTGACAGGAAGAGTGCACTAAGCCCGCATCTTTCACTCTCTGACTCACGAGTGCCTATCTTGCTGTGCTAAGATAATCACTTGTCTCATCAAGTTATGAGCGCTGTTCACGTTGCAGATATGAAGCTCATGTTATAGGGTTTGTAATCAAATCTGAGGTCTGCTTACCCCAAGGGGATTTTCAGGCAGCCGGTGGGCCAACCAGCCAGCAACCGATGCTTTGATGTGCCAGCAGACCAAGCCAGCCATCTTCCCCTCTCTCTCTCTCCTTAAACAGATAGCTCCTCTTCATCCTGCGTACCCCAAACGTGCACTCACTCTGACACAAAAGCAATCCTGTGGGCAAATGTAAATGCAAACAAATGTCACACAGATGCCCATGTTTGAACATGCTAATGGACATAGACAATCACGCTGACACACACACAGCCACATAAAACAGAACAATCAGTGGCACACAGACAAAGAGCCGTTCCAGACCAGACAAGCATGCTCTGTGCGTGTGTGCGTGTGTGTGTGTGCTCTTCCCCCTCAGTCTGGGCTCACAACCCACACACACACATTACTGACACTTTTATCTCACACACACATTGGCTAGATTAAGAGTTTTTTCAGTTGCATAACCAGGCTGCGTGGGTGGATGTTTCTTTGCAGCGGTGTTAAGTTAGCCTGTGTTTTCTGAAGTACACCGATCCTAATGTACACATAATGTAGCATCAATACCCATATTTAGCTGCGATTTGTTTCCAAGTGTTTTTTCTTTCTGGCATTTTATTGGCCTATGCTTTTAAAGGATCATCGTGGTGATTTTGCATGTTTGAGGCCAATAAATACTATCCACACACATATATATATTAATGACAGCCATTTTCCAACATGTAAAAAACACATTTCAGTTTTCATGTTATTTTGCCAAATCCCCTAATCATTAAAAATCTAATGCTCAGGAGATATACCTACCTTAAAATTCAATGTTTAGCCTGCTGACACATATATCTGAATGTAGAAAGTACAGTCATTTTAATTTCTCGGTAAAAGTAGTCTTTTCATCTGGGACTATATTTCTTGGTGGAGACATGCATTGGCTTCCTGCAGCTGTTGGGTTGGTTAAATAAAGTTACTGCGACACAAACTTAATGGATGTTGTTTCGCTGTGATAGATTATGTATCTCAAGTATGTTTCAAGTCTCTACAAGTTGATTTTAATAGCATACTAGAATAAACTGAAACCAGTGACAGTTTGGAAGGTAGGAAAAACGAATCTAAAATGTGTGTTTAAACAGTTGGCAATAATATAACGTTTATGGAGGCAGTATCTATTTGGCTCAAAAATGCAAAATCACCAGTATGTTGCTTTAAAAAAAAAAAGTAGGTGGTNTCTATTTGGCTCAAAAATGCAAAATCACCAGTATGTTGCTTTAAAAAAAAAAAGTAGGTGGTAAACAATATGGCATTATAAGGCTAAATAATGTTTGTGACTGATTTCCCTTTAGGTAACTACAATTAATGATCATAGAATGTTGGTATAAATAAGGATTTCATTTCTTACCATCCTTTGTAGTATTTTGATATAATATTCTATAATTTTGCTCTCCAAATAATGAAGGCATAATTATCTGCTTGCTTTATACTATTACGCCTAATACACCATTCCTTTAAGACAGGGAAATATTGATTTTGATGGATTTTAAAGAGTATAACAGCCTAATGTAATTAAGATGTGAAAGAGCGGTCTGATATTTCGAAGCAGCAGAACTCACAAATAAGGATTCTACAGAGCTGGATCACGTTTGAGACTGATGCATTTATTGCAGTTGCATTAGAGACCATTTCATTACCTGACTCTGTAGTCCGGTGAGATATGGGCTGTGGTCGTGATTTTAGACGTTGCTACTGAGGGATGCATTATCCTCGGTGGAATGGCGGCAAATTCTAGCATGTCACCGACTCATCCCACAGGCACTATCAGCGCTCAGCCTCTCACAGGCATGCACATACACACCGTGTCCCACTCTTTTAATCCATATGTCTCACTCCTCCTCCTCCTCCTCCTTTCTCTCTCTCTCTCTCTCTGGTTGCATGTATTTCCATTCCTGTTATTTATCTCTGCTGCTCTACCTTTGCTCTACCTTTTCCCCCTCTTCTCTCCTCATGCTATCATAAGCAGTGGAGAGTATTATCACCTACGAACCGTCCTCTCTGTGGCTAGGCTAATGCAACCCGACCACACACACAGCAGTCTTATCAGCGCCCGCTGGCGTCAGACCCTCAATTAATTTTGTCATTAACTGAATCCTATTACTCCCTCTGCTGCTGCAATGCCATGATGTTCTCATGGATGGAAGACACCACCAGCACACACGCAGGATCACACCCCACACATGCCAATTCTGTCCTTTCTCACTGACATCCATTTACATCCTAATGACTGAGGTAAATCCCCCATGCGATCACGTGACCTTTCACTCCTCCTTGCAAGTCAGTGTGAGCATGTTCAGTTCTGTGCAGCCTGTCTGCTACCAAAATGAGGAGTGATGGGAGGGAGGGGCTGATGGATGGGGATGCAGACGGCTATGGGAAAGAAGAAGAAGGAAGGCAGCGGGATGCAAAAAGCCACAGTGAGCGGAAGTGAAAGACACGGGGTAGAATTCTGACATATCTCACTTCCTCATGTTTTATTTTGACCTCCTCAGCACCTGACATGTTGCTGCAGCTTTTGGGCTGCACGGGGATCGGTGGTGAGGCTGTTGAATGTACTCACCAGCTCATTTCTTTTATGGGAGCTACTTGTGGCCCAGCCCCTGTGCTGCCTGATAGCGATTTCCCTCCTGCCGTTCAGCCATGTCTGCCGCTATATCTCCCTGCTTCTCTCACCACAGTGATCTCTGCCACAGCGGGCTGCGGCGCAGAGAAACCTGACTCCATTTTGAAACTCAGGTAGCCTTGTTATGACTGTCTGACTCAGAGAAAGTGGTCTTGGCTCGTGGGGAAAAAGGGAGAAATTTCCAAACTCAGACTTTGAATTCAAAGTAGCATTTATTGTTTTGGAGGAACTAATTGATGTTCCGTTGCCACTTTTTCAGTAAGTTTGTTCTTCTCATCTTGGTTTTAGTTTGTTTTCTTTCCTCCTCTTTGTCCCTTCGCAAAAGAATTCTGCATTGGTGCAATCTGTGTTTTTGAGTGGGCTGTGTGGGTTGGGTCCTGTGTGCTTGTGCCGTTGTGAGTTCGTGTCTGGTTCACAATTTACAATCTGCTTCGCTCAGTCCTGCTTTGTATTGGAAACAATGCTGTGGCATCCTGCTGGTGCGTTTGGCTCAGGCTCGTATGTATTCATGAGACTCCTGTGTTTGTCTCCTACAGAGGATGGGTGTCAAACCAGTCTCTCTCTCTCTCTCTCTCTCTCTTCCACATATCTATTTAAAGGACCATACTAGCGGTTTTGCATGTTTGAACCCTATATGCACAACCCACATACATGTTAGTTACCGACAGCCATTCCTTAAAACATACTGCTGGAGCGGTAAATATTAGAATTATTTTTCTACCTTCCAGACTGCCATTTGTTGCATTTCATTCCAGTATGCTATTAAAATCAACATGTAGAGACTTGAAGCATGCTTGTAATAAGTAACCCATCACAGCAAATAAAATGATTCTAAAAGATTTTTTTTTTGTCAAAGTAACAGAGCTGCATAGAAGAAAATGTATGTCTCCACCATGGAATATAGTCCCAGGAGAAGGCTGCTTCTACTGAGAAATTAAAAATGACCGTCCCTTCTATATTTGAGTCAGCAGATGAAACATTGAATTTTACAGTGTGTGTATCACCTGAATATTTGATTTTGAAAGATTTAGGGATTCGGCAAAATAATAGGAAAACTAATATGCGGTTTTTTGTTTTGGAAATTTGCGTATGCAGGTAGTATTTATTGGGATTAAACATGCAAAATCACTGGTAGGGTCCTTTAAACTAGCCTGCGTACCACATACAGATAAATGTGCCTCTAAAA
Source organism: Lucifuga dentata (assembly GCA_014773175.1). Taxonomy (NCBI): domain Eukaryota; kingdom Metazoa; phylum Chordata; class Actinopteri; order Ophidiiformes; family Bythitidae; genus Lucifuga; species Lucifuga dentata. The sequence goes on from VXCM01001652.1 coordinate 78,585, forward strand.
TCACACACAGGGACTAAGTGTAACCTCCTATCAGTGCAGCCACATCCTCTGTGCTCTGATCATTAGCACTTTGTGGCTTTCTGCCTTTGCTCTTGACCATTGTCTTTGTGGCTTTTTTCCTTTTGTCTCTCATCCCTCCATCTCCACCATTCTCCTTTGCCACCAGCCACCATTCACCTTCCGTGTGCTACATACTATATATAAATATACCGTATATGTTCTGTAGCACCATCACCCCTCCCTCCCCTATTCCCACCCCTAATTCTGTCTCTCCCGCTGTCCTCCCCACCCTTGCCCAGGGGGCTCCATAAATATCATTTCATCCCGTGGAGCCGCTGACACTCAGCAAAGGGCCTGCGATAAATAATTCACTCCCCTGGTGCAGGGCAGGCAGACTCCCCTGCTAAGGAATTCAGCGTGAGTGTACGTATGTTAGTGTGGAGGGGTTGTGGGTGTTGGGGGTGGGGTGGGGTGTAGTGAATGGTGGTAATAGATGAGCTCACNGTGGAGGGGTTGTGGGTGTTGGGGGTGGGGTGGGGTGTAGTGAATGGTGGTAATAGATGAGCTCACACAGCAAGTCAAAATAGACACCAGCACACAGATACTTTACTTACTGTAAGAGAATGTAGTGAATCCATCAGTCTTCATATTGTAACATTGCTCAATGGCAATGTCAGAATTCCTTGAACCTACGCCCTTTCTCCTCTTCTGGACATACAGTTTCTCCATCTTGGCAAGATGTAACTCTTCCTCCTACTGACCTAACCTAAAGAACTGCACACTTTCTCCCTCCTTCCTCTTCTTCCTCCCGTCCCCATTCTCCTGCAGCATTCACAGCATGCTAAATTAGCTTGATTGTGCATGGCCGTCACCTGCCCTCTTAAAGAACCGGCTCCTTGATTTATTGATGATGTTCGGGATTATTAATGCCAATCACCTCCCCTCTGCTCACAGAAAGGGCATGACAGCCAAGCTTTCCAGTTGTCTGAGAGCTGAGAGACAGAGTGATGCAGACAGTGGAAGAGACAATAAGTAAATTTTGTGGAAGCTTTGACTCAGGAGTGGGAAATCCACACCACACATCAGACAATTTCTGGCAAGTCGGTAAACACTGCCAGACACTTTTTTATTTTTATAGTTAGATTTGTTGTTTCAGTACAAAGTGGGTATTGTGAGGGAAAATGGGTGACAGATGGTTGAAATGTAGTATTTGAATGTGTGTGTGCACGTGCACATGTGTATTAGGCCTTAACACTACTGTAGCATCCCTTATGTTTATATATGTGAAACTTTAATTTGAATGTGATTAAAACTAAAAGTTGGTATTTTTCGGTCAATTAAAAACCATAATTAGATTGAATGTAGCATAAATTGATGTAACAGGTGATAGGTCGTGTATATGTGTCAAACTATGGCATCCCATTATTCCCATCCATGCTCCAGCTTACCCCGTATTTTTGCCTTCAATAATTGGAGTATAGCACACAGATAAGCACGAGCTTGTTTGGGACATTCTAGTCTCGATGTGTTTAGAAGCTGAGATCATGCATGCTATACACTCACTGTGATAAGTAGTTGCTACAGGGACAGCAGATGGAAATTAGCCAACGGCTAAATCTTGTACAAGCGTCTTGTCTCTTTGTTGAGATAATGTATTTTGTACATGGTCCATTGTGTAAAAAAAAAAAAAAAAAAANAAAAAAAAAAAAAAAAAAAATTAAAATAAAACAATAATATATGAGCTAAGAGATGTCATTGTTCTGGACAAACTCCATCAAATTGACCTCCTAATCCATTTTGGAAATCCATTGTGTGGCAGAATTATTGCATGAGTACTTCTTGTCATACTGGCTCTTCCTCTTCCTCTGTCACTTGTAACTTTTGTGAAGTGTTAAATTTTTGTCTTTATAAAAGCCAGTAGCTCAGTTTTAAAATGACTGAACAAGTGTTCCTGCTGATGAAACATCTTAAGACTCATTACTCAGCCATAGCAAATGGCAATAACTGGTGTACTCACTTAAAGGAACATACTGGCAATTTTGCATGAATAAATACTACCCACATTGTGCTACTGACAACCAATTTCTAAACCATAAAACCATATTTTAGTTTTCCTGTTATTTTGCCAAATCCCCTAATCTTTCAAAATCAAATCTTCAGGTGATACACTCACCTTAACATTCAATGTTTTGCCTCCTAACACTTATGTGCGATTGTAGAAGGCAGAGTCATTTTAATTCCTCTGTAAAAATGTCTCCTCCTTAGACTATATTCCTGGCGGAGACATACATTGGCTTCAGTACAGCTCCATGTTAGACTGGTTAAATAAAGTTACTTTGCCCAAAGGAAAAACCGGAATAGACATCATGTTTGCTGTGATGGATTACTTACCTCAAACATGTTTCAAGTCTCTATAAGTTGATTTTAGTAGTGTACTGGAATGAACTAAAAGTCTGGAAGGTAGGAACAAAAATAGTTAAATTTACCACTCCAGTAGTATATTTTTGGGAAATGGTTGTGAGTAACATAACATGTATGAGGGCTGTATACTGTATATTGGGCTCAAACATCCAATATCACCAGTATTGTCCTTTAAGAGATGATTTATTGTGAGTTCTCCTCACACTTTGACATATTTTGATTTTGATACCCTTATTTGCTCAAAATTCTCACTCCTGCCTACCCATATTTTTTGCTGCTCACTGTCTTGTTTGTCTCGTGTTTCAATTAGAGCTCCTCCAGTATTTCTCCTGCAGGCCATACGCACTCACATCTCAGAACATCTGTAGAGAAACAAGCTGAAAGTGAAATGTAAGAGAAGTGACTCGCACTGTGGATGCAGAAAGGCAGAGGCCACTAATGTTTCATGTCTCATCCTTACCCTCCGCCTTCCACCCATTCTGATGGATGCCAAGGAAGAGAGAGAGAGTCTTGGATTTGATTAGCCTCAAGCTGCAGCATCTAATTGTCCCTTCCACCAAAGCCATATTGAAATGATTTATTCATCAACAAGCACCAAACAGTCCCTTGTAATATGCTGCCAGAAAATAGGATGTCCTATCCCTGCTCCCTTCCCTTGCATGATTGTCTGTCATAGGAGAGGATAATGGACGTGATGTTTCCATTGCTCCTGGATGTAGGTTGATGTTTACAGCTTTGACAATGGTGGACATTACTGTCAGGCATTCAGTGTGTGTGTCACAGGGAATGTGATCTTGGCACAGCTGAGGAATACTGTGCTGCTGTTCTGTCTGCGCAGTGGTATCATATCTGCAATGAAAGTTGTAGGGCTCAGACTACAATAAGGATGTTACACACTATCTCATGCCTTATTACTGTATGAAAAATTGTTTTGCGTGTGCCTTTTGCATGTGTTAAATAGCATGATCTTTTTGAGCCCTCAAGGGTTGATTTAAATTCAAGTTACACAGAGGGCCATGTACTGTATCTCAATCTTTAGTAGAGTACTTGAGCCAGTCCTCTTTGATCTCTAAGCTAAGCAATTTTGTTAAGGATTTTGCTCTGTTGAAACTTTTAATCTTAGTTCACAACATCTCTTCATCAGTCTCATCTTATCTGGATTTCCATACCAGCAGGGCCTCAACTACCGACAATCCCAGGCAGAAGAGCCTCGTACGTAGTTAAATATGCCCTTTAAAAAGTCTTTCAGCTGTGATTTTGATATTTAGCCACGAGCAGCTGATGGTGTTGATTGCAGGTTAGAAATGGAGGCAAGTGGAAGGTTTGACAGATAGAACTGTGATGATGCCCCCAAGCAGGGGCTTCTTACAGAACAAATCCTGTATATCTACCTTAAGTTATTAACTGTTTCTAGCCCAGCCTCTGCCTAACCCTCTGGACACCAGTAAGTCACCTTGATGTCACATGAAAAGCGAACAAACCTCAGAGGATCAGTTTAACACCTAAGCAAATCGGCTTTCAACAGAGTTATATTAATATGTTATTGGCCACCGGCTAGGAGCAGGTTAAATATAGGATGATGGTGGCGTGGGGCTATCGAGGTGACCCGGTTGCTATTCAAAGGGAAACAAGAACCCAAGCACATTGATTTATTTGGCTTGCTTATAGCTGGCTTTGCATGTGGGCCAGTTGTGTGTCCCGTTGTGCACACAGACTGGCCATATGCAGTGTCACAGGCAGGCTTGGCTGAGTGGCTTTACTCATCCTGATGGCAGCATAACCTAAGCAGTCTGTCGCAGTCCTGGAGGCCAGCATGAAATGGAGTTCATGGTTTGTCCTTCTCTCATTATCATTTGCTGCTGTTTGTCTGAACCCTGTCTCTCCCTTTGCAGGTTGGAGTTCAGACTCCTGTAGGCCAGATTAATGCTATACCACTGGCCATGTCTTAATCCTAAAAAAAGGATTGTTTTAAGCCATGACAAGGTAATATGGCCTAACAGATTGCATAAGTAGACAATTAGAGTTGCTGTAATGTGGCTTTGCAAATCTGGGTATTATTGTCTCAGCACATTAGCCTGTAACCTTCACCAGCCTACTTTTGGTTGCGATTCTGTCTTTGAATACTCTATTCTCTTTTCATTTTTTGTCTTTGCCATGTTTTATATTCATGTAGCCAGGGACAGACTGGGAATGAAAAACAACCCTGGACATTTGACTTAGACAGATTGGCCCCCAAGCGGCCAACGTGAAGTGGACCACCTTGACAATATGTGGTACTCCCTATGGCCTGTCCACCATTGCTGCTACAATTTCCTTATTTCCTTATGCAAATGAATCATGAAAAATATTTTATGATAAAATGTTAGCCACATATAATATTCTGTGAAAGCACTGAATACACCGAGATGCAGCTGAAGGTTCCCAGGGTGTTAAATACTTATAAAATTGATGCTACCTTGATGTTACTTTGTCATCACAACTATAGCAAGTTTAAAAGGCTCACAGAGGAGGGAGTGAAGGCTGAATAGTGTTGGTAGTGGCGCATGGAGAGCCCTTTACCTTGAGTTAATGAGTTATTGTATTAATGAGGTTGTTGGAGCAGAGTGTTAATGGAATCATGCTAAGGACAAACATCTGCCCAAGCGAGAACCAAGGTTAAACATTTTTTTGGCAGTTATCTGGGAAATGAGTGAAAATGAGTTTCTTGTTTAGTTATAATGAAAATATTAGAGGTGAAATATACCAGTAAATGTCATTTTGGTACATTGTGGCCTTTATGTATTTTACCAATATTTGAAAACAATGAGTTTTGATCCTCAGACATAAGTCATTATGCACCAATGCTCCTGACATGTTGATGCTATGCTGCCTTCGATTTCAGCTCGAAACTCTGAATTTCTGATCTCCCATTGGGAAAAGTTGAAGCTTCTACTCTACTTCAACTCAGAATTCCTAATGGGAAAGTCAGGCATGGTTTCTCAACCCCGAGTTCAGTATTGATATAATTTCAGTATAGCTGCTCACACCGTAAACAGTAATTTCTGTATTTATAAATGAACTTTTAGAAGCATTTTCATTAAATAAATCAGCATGCAGACACAGTAACAGGTTAAACATAAAACACTGGCAATGCAGTAGCTGTTTTGAAAAAGGTAAATGGCTTCTAAATGTTAAAATGTAGCTACTTCCTTTCGGATACAGCAAACAAAACAAAGGTTTTCATGAGGTCTCCCTATTTTTTTTTTTTAGCTCGAATGGTGTCTGTAAATGATGTAATTCTTAGTTACGGCTTCTCAGTTCCAAGGTACAACAAATGCAGCAAAATTCCTCTGAAATCATATTTAGTGGTTTCAAAAAGATGTAATGATTATGGCAGCTTGGTGTCATACTGTAAGCTAAAATACAAGAAAGTACATGTTTGGATAATGGCTTGGAACTGGTATTTTCAGGCATTGTATTGTTCACTGGAAAACCTTTGTCTTGTTGTTTTGTTGCATTCCTTCTTAGCTTCTCCTGAAGTGCTTTTTCCAGCTACTTACAAACAAAGCTTCTCCCCATTGAACTAGCTGGCGAAGTCAGGATTGGAAAAAGCATCTGATAACATGCCCAGGAAATGAGAAAATGAATGGTTTGACACAGACCATGAAATGTCCACCTAATGCGTGCCATTTATTCATGTGTGATTAGTGTCAGCTTTCTTTTTTACGTGCTGGTTTTATTTGGCTTGAAACAGGCACAGAGAGATGGGATCCAAATTGATTCTGAAGGAGAGATATCGGCTGGTTAATGAATCTGGTTAATTGAGTGTGTAAGGGGGTGCCATAACAAGCAGACAGTTAAGAGCAGCAGCAGCCTGCAGAATCCAGCCTGCTCATCTGTGATTACGTCACTCTGCTGTTATTGATTTTACTCTATTCTTAATGCAGCGACACCTTCAAAATTATTGTTAAGTGGAAAAGGATAATGACCTTGATCATGGGCAGCCATTATATAAACACCAGGGGCATTGGGATGTCTTGACACTCTTGTAAAGTGATTAGCCTCTGAGCCGGGAGTATAGAAGCGTCCCGTTGGGCTTCGCATCCCCCCTTTTCCCCCTCAGGGACTGCAATTGACATCCTTTCTGGTTGTCTGATGGTTGGAGACAAAGAAACTTCAACAAAAGTGTGGAGAGAGTGTGGACTGTTCTGCCTAGGTGAATCCTCCCCAGTACCTCCCTCATTTGCTCCTTTGGGGTGAGGCTGGGATTGTGAGACTATTTGAAGTGTCTGTGATTTTCACATCACAGGAAATGAACCGTAGAGCTCCCAATTGAAATCCTTGGCCCTTGTTCTTAAGCACGCACACATGCACCCACTCCAGCACAGGCAGCTTGTGTCAGAGTCATCTCCCTGTGTATTGGCAGGGCTCTCCATGAGCTTCCTCCTCTTTACAGCTCCTCTTCAGATCACCACCACCTCACTGAAGAGAATTTATTACCCCTTGATTTCCTGGATCCCAAACTATCCTCTGAGCTCCCAACACTCCTCCCTACTCTACCCTTAATCCTCCTTGTTCTTTTTTGTGTGTCAGCTACTGAATTTATTCAGTTTATGTTACTCCCTGTATCTCTCCTCTCTTCTTTTCAACTGTAGTTTCTCTTTGTGTTTCTTACATTCCCTCCCAACTCGCTCCCTCCTGTTCAGTAAGCAAACAAACCCACTTCCTCCTGACACTGAGCTCCGTCGCGATGATTTGCTGTGCTTGTCAGGTCGAATATTGAGTGACATTGTGGCCCCTGTCAACAAAGAAAGGCCTCGGAAGCCAGAGGGATGATGATATTTGTGCGTGGAGTGGATTATCTCCCCCACACGCCATCCTTACATTTTCTCATTGCCTGGCATGTAACCAGCATGCAGCTTGCTTATGCCAGGATGGCTCCCTTTGGCACAATGCCTGTCATGCTTTACCCGCTCACTTAGGTAAAAGGGGACGTTCTACATGTGGTACACTTACACATGTTCTACCCCACGTCCTTGTATCCTTGTCTCTCTGACCCTTTGGACAATGTCCAACACTATTTCCTTGATTGAACATTGGGTGAATGCTTCACAAAGCTGACCTTGTGATATCCAAGGATGCAAAGCCATTGGACATATGTTCCTGCCTTTCATAGCAACATCTCTCCCTGCTTCCATTATGGCACGGTGTTGTTATATGCCTGTCTTTGTCTACCTGTGTTCTGCATATCTTTTGTCTGAATACAAAGCGGCATTCAAACAATGGAAAGAAAAAAGACACATCCAGCTAAAAAATGGATATCGCAATGGATATTTGGTCGTTTGCTCAGATGACGAAAGACCACCAGTTCCCCCATCCTCCGCTTCAGCCCTCCTGATTACACCCTGTTGAGCTGCAGTTGGAGGTTGTAATCAGTGTCACAGCAGGTGACTTAACCCTCACTGACACATTCAGACACCTGTATACACACTACCATATACAGTTTGCTCACAGACATGACACTATTAGACACAAATTATATATATATTCTCCTGCATGCACAAAATGTGTGTGCTCAGATATGCACACAGCTATATACTATTTGTTTTGTGCTGGGTAATGAGATGCAAATGATCCTGCATGGGGAATTGTGGACCCCAAGACACAGGAGGAGATGTAGGGGGAAGGGAAGTGACGTGTGCTTGCACAGTGGGACAATCTCAGCCAGTAAACTCGGCAGACAGATTTAACGGCAGGGAGCAACACGGCGTGTCAAAGGTGCCATGCCAAAATGGGATATCGCATCATTCTAAGGAGGAATGATGGAGGACCAGGAGCTGGAGAAGCAGTCTGACACAGGGTGCTTACCACACCTACAACAGTAGACTAGATTAGCTGGGCATCTTGCTTCCCTGGTGCTATTGAGGGATTGTAACTGGGGAAAAAGAACAGGAAAAGCTATTTAAACCCTTGCAGTCAGCGTGTTGGGCAAGTAAAAGACTTGTCAGCTATTTTACTCGTAACGCTAGCTGCAGGCTAGCAGGTTGTTCTGAGCAGGATATTGGCCTGTTTCTGTGATGGTTTCCCACTTCTTCATGTGGAGATTGAGGGAAATGGGGTGAAAGGCAAAACACCATAGAATCAAATAGAAAAACGTAAATATGAAGTGTGACCATGAAATGCTCTTTAAGTGTTGTAATCACACTTTGAGTAGCGTCGCCTGGCATTTGTAAGCATGACATAAATGCAAAAGCAGGTAAAAGTCCAGTGCAGCCCTGATTTCAGCAAATTGAATGAGTAAAAGCAAATCGCGTTCACACTATTTTTGCTGCACTGTGAAGAAAAACTTCCATTGTGACCATGTCATCTAAAGTCACTCACTCACTCACTCAGGGAGGAGGAGCTGAGGGCGCTGTGTGTGTGTGTGTGTGTGTGTGTGTGTAAAAACCCAGTTTGGATTGCAGTCTGCGTCCCTGTGCTGAAATAATTATTTTTCTTGGCAGAGAGTGGAGTTTTTGGTGCGTATAGGCGTTTTATTATGCTGTGGCTGATGTTGCAACTCGTCAATTGACAGCAGTGGGCGAGAAATCAGCAACACGTTCAGAGTGTCCAAGCACAAAATGGGTCATAAGTTAGTTTAAGATCTAAAACTAAACTTGTCTGGCTGACAGTAGACCAGATTACATTCCTTTGAGTAGCATCTGTAATGTGTTGGACTGGATCTTTGGGTCAACTGTCCGTTTGCAAAACTAAAGGAAGTTGTGGCGCAGTGGATGCTGCATTTATGTTTTTTCTGTGTTGCAGATATTTATTTTTTTTATTCATGTCTTCCTGTGTGTGATACCGTACACTGTAGTTAGGAATGGGCCACAGTCTTAAACATCCAGCAACAAGCCTGAACATTTCATGTTTCTGAAAGTCTAGAAGACCAAATTGGCATATGAACCAATTTCAAAACATGGTTGAAAGCTGTGAAAAGAGCATCTAACCTGACCTTTATAAATTTTAGCTCAAAACTTATAGTGACAGATGAAACAAAAATTCCATGCTCTGACATTTCAGCATTGGCACTGAGGAAGACCTTTGTGCTGACATGAAATAAACCTCCTTTTTTTGTGCCATAGTGTATACACACTGACATTCAAGTGCCACTTGCATCCCTTTACAAGTTAACTTGTGCTAATCTTCCAGACAGTGGATGTGATGATGTGACAGGGCCTTTGGCTTTCAGTGTCACCCATCATCATGCATGCTGAGAAACAGCCTGGCAGCCTGGTGCTTTGAGACCAACTGCAGCCTGACCTGCATGACAGCCGGTGCATTTAGGAACTCTACACTGGACTGCAACAGCTTGAACCATTAACCATCTTTTGATAAACTCCAATATTCCCTTTACCAGCCAATCAAATATGTGCCGATATTTTGCATATCAGACTGTTTATGTCTGGCTGACACATTGGGCCCTTTTCCACTGCCACAGTACCAAACCTTTTGGCACTTCCTGCAAAACAGGAACTTTTTCATTTTCCATTGGCTGTGGTTCCTGTTCCTGTTATGGTTTCAGCTTCATTTTCTGGTCCATGTTCAGCATGTGGGACTTACAGGACCAAACAGGACCCTGCAGGCAGGACTGCTGCACTGTTTAGTGCTGGTTGCTCCAAACTTTTGCATTGCAGAAGTGGCTGATGGTGTGAGCAATAATAAATAAATAAATAAATGAATACTGGATAAGCTTACAAGAACAATGGAAACAAAATAGATGACAAAATTGGAAAATTTAGTAAAACTCAGGATTAAAAAAAATTCTTTAATTAGGTTAAAAACATAAGATCAGTAAGTTATTTAATGAAATAGATACGCCTAAAGAAAATAAACGCATCAAAATAAAGAAACTAAAGCAGGAGTACAAGAAACCGAAAGACCACAGTAATCAAAGACGAGTGGACAGGAAAAAAAAAATTGATGGTAAGTCTCAACCCTTTCTGTCGTCAGTTCAGTTCGGTTCTGCTTCTCTTGAAGTGGATTGAAACAAAACGGTAACTAGAACTAGTATGGTCTGCTTCTTGTTCCTTGTGCACTGGAAAAGTAAAAGTAAAGATCTGATCTTATCACTCTTACTGATATTGTCGCAGTGATGAAATTCTGCATAAACAGTGCTAATTAATATCAGGTGCAGTTGTGTTGGACTGAATTGCACAGAACGCCACTCCTAACAGTTCAGTCTATTCTCTATCTGTTTGTCTCTGAGGTTTCTCTTCCTTAGTAGAGCTGCCATTCCAATGACACAATTTTATTTTATGTAGCTTTTATGGTCACACAGATTTAACAAACACTTCCGCATCACTCTGTTGTGCTCCTATAAATCATGGAAACATAAGCTTGCAACAAACAGCTATTTGTGATTCATTCTACAGGCTGATTTCGAGGGGAGAAAAGAGCACAGAAGGTCCCGGGGGGCAAACCAGAGTCTGGACATTTGTCTCAATCTGAGCGGTGTCAGTGAATGCCAAGAGTGTTTGTTTACTGCTGTAGAGACAATAAATGGGCTCTGTATGCTGTATACTGTATTTATTATTTCATGTACATTTTTACAGTTATGTTCACTAAGTGATGATCATACAGTAGCTGAAGCTCCAAAGGAGCTTATGTTAAAGTTAAATTGCAGGACCATCTTGCAGGACAATTGCAGGACAATCTTTCAAAAATCAAATGTTCAGGTGATACACCACCTTAAAATTCAGTGTTTTGCCTGCGAGCGCTTATGCACCATTGAGGGCACAAGTTTTAATTTCTCAGTTAAAGCCATGTTATCCTGGGACTATATTCCCTGGTGGATATGTTTGTTGTCTTCCATGCAGCTCTGTGTTGTATCAGTTAAATAACGTTACATTGACAAAAAAAACTTAATAGACATTGTGTTCGCTGTGACTGATTACATATCTCAAGCACGTTTCAAGTCCTTACAAGTTGATTTTAATAGTGTGCTGGAATGAACTGAAACCAATGGCAGCTGGAAGGTAGGAAAACAATTCTAATATTTACAGCTCCATTAATATGTTTTTGAAAATGGTTGGTTTATGCAAGTTGTATTTAATGGGTTCAAACTTGCAAAATCACTGATGTTCTCCTTCAGCTGTGGTTTATTTTAGCTACACAGTACTTTAAAGATGTATTGCAGCTAAAGCAATATTTTTTGGGAAATGATTCTGAGTAACGTAATGCGTATACGGGTTGTATATATTGGGGTCAAACATGCCAAATCATCGGTATTGTCCTTTAAGTGTGTTGGAGTAGGAGGTGCCTTTTCTGTTTCTGTTATACTGTGTGTGCTATGTTCCTTACACTCTTGATGAGAAAAGTTTGATGCCATGCTACACATGTAAGGCTTCCTGCGTGCTTCGGCTTGCTGCATGTTTGTGAGGTTAGAGTGAAACAGTGAATAAGACTTGGAGACTGGGAAAGAGTTGCTCAGACTCTTATTCCAACCACCTCCCTCCAATTTATAGCTCTTGGAGAGAGATCTATCTGACAAAAGGCCTGTAATTAAAGTTGAAAAAGAAAAAAATAAAACCTCCTCTCCAAATGCCCTCCAGAGTTTTCTTTTTTCCTTCTTCTTCTTTCTTGGAAGGATTGAGAGAAGAAAAAGCTTTTCCATCTCCGCATTACATTCCTGACTGATACTGTTACAAATGCGACTTCAGTCTTTACCTCCAGGGATAGGGTTAGTGTATAATGAACAAATAGTTATGTTTATTTGATTTTGAGTCGTGTGAGATTTATGCAGAAAAAACACAATCAAATATAAAGAGTTTTGTTTCATAGAAATTCTCGTCAGAAAACTTTTCTCTTGGTTCTTTCACTCTCTGACTTCATTACCTACTCCAGCCTAAAGCACCTTGAACTCTCTTGTAGCAGTTTGTGGGATCGTGTTGGCCACACACAGCTACACATTATAGACTGACATGGAGCCGTGTTGATTGATCTGAAATTATGACCCAACTGCCTTTCACGTTTAGATTTGACAGTGAATCAATGCCTCGATACCCTCTCTGATCGTAAACCCTGTGGCTCCTGAGCTGCAGCTTGCAGGTCTTAGAGCTCCATGATAAATCAGTTTTATGGCCTGTTTTTGGTTAAAGGACCATCCCATCCATTTTGCATGTTTGAGCCTAATATATTCAATTTTCATCCATGTTACGTTACTGACAATCA
>VXCM01001653.1:0-17531 GCA_014773175.1 Lucifuga dentata
TATTCAGTTTTTTTTTTTTGTTTTTTTTAAAGTTTCATAATTTTAGCATTTAAGCACAATAAAAAGCGTGGAGTGAATGTATGTCTCTCCACCTGGGAATATAGTCCCAAAAGAAGTCCTGCGTTTATCGGAAAATTTAAACAACCATGACTTCATAAGGCTGTGTAACATTTAGCAGGCGAAACATCAATTTTTAAGGTGGGTGTATCGCTTGAATATTTGATTTTGAAAGATTAAAAGATTTTGCAAGATATCAGAAAAGCTGAAATACAGTCATCCTTTGGGAAATGATTGTCAGTAACGTAACATGTATGAAAATTAAGAGTGTTATATATTTTCAATACTTGTGTAAGGTTAAAAAAAATTAACCCTTTTATGGTGTAATTTTTTAACTAAAGAGTTACCCTCCAATTTGCATATTGTGTATAAATATAGTACTATACAATTAAATCTATGCTAATTTATGTTTAATTACTAGCTCCACGAAAGAAATGGCGGGCATTTATTTTCCACTGCAAAGTGTCAACTGATGCTGATCAATGAATGAATGAATGAATGAATGAATGGTCAATGAACATCCTCAGGGTTGAAAGCTAGTGTCACAAACTTCCACATCATCATCATCATTCCAGACAAAAATGGCTTCAACACCAAATTTTGACGGCAACTATTTAGTTAACTGTGTGTCAAAAGAGGCAAATTATACCAAATCCATAGTTGGATTACCTCCAGATATAGTTGGACTGACACTCTGCTATTACATTTTTCATCAAACACCAGAATTTTAACTGCTGAATTTGCTGTGTTGTATCAAAAAAAAAAAAAAAAAAAAAAAAATCCCTTTAAACAGAATTATCAGAGACAAAATACTTCTACTATTTCTACTATTACTAAGTAGTAGTCATAGTAAAAGGAAAAAAAGAAAAAAAATTAAGAAAAACTGAATTTTAGACAAAACATAAAAAAACAGAAATCCATGTTCATGAGAAAGATGAAGTTCCAGATTTACCTTTGCTAATGAATGGACACACAGAGACAGCTCTCTCTCCAGGCTTTTAATCTTCGCATCACGCCATTTGGTTTCATCATCAAATTTCTGCTTGGCTCGACACAGTTTTGCTTTCTGTTTTTCCTTCATCTCATGGTTCTTACTGTAATCACACACACACACACACACACACACACACACACAGGCAATTAAAACATAATTTATATAAATATTCCAGATTATAAATGCTGAGTGTTTGTTATGGAAACCACAAATTATATTTTATTATATTTGTAATATGAAACTGCCATGTGAAACCTTGTTTGCTTGAAAAGCTGGTTTTAGCTTTGCTTTGACTGCAGTTGAAGAATTATATGTTTCTCTGTAAAATTAAATAGTAGTTTGGTGTTTTAATGAAGTCTTAATTTACAAAGTCAATTAAGGTATAAACAATTCTATGTTTGTTGTTTCCTGAATATTTAGTATGTGATGGATACTGGGATTTCATCAGCGAAGTATGTTACCCTCTCTCTTTGTCGAGGCATTTCAGGATTTCACAGATCTCCTCTTTGAGAGTCTCACACTCATCCTGAGTGGCCATCAGAGCTTTTAATGCTTCTTGATGATCAGGAAATGCCTGTGGTTCAGAAGTACAAACATCAGCATTTAATGGGAATTTATCTCTATCTCTCTCATTGTCACACATTTATACTTATATTTCCTGTTTCTTTATAATTTAACAGGTGTGATGCATCTGAGTGCAGCTAAGCAGCAACACAAATGATGCACTGCAAAAAAAAAAAACAAAAAACAAAAAAAAAACATCTTATCAAGTCATTTTTGCCTAATTTAGCCAGAAAGTCTTTATCTGTTGTCTGTTGTAATGCATTTTTCCTTTTAGTGACTGTGATCCAGTTTCTCAAACTCTCCACAATGTTCTCATATTCACTCACTTCCGATTCCTTTTCTAAATGCCATCTCGTCTGAGCACTGAGCTCGTTTTGTAAATCTCTGCAGATCTGTTTGCTCTGAATCAGTTCAGCTGCCTGGGCCTAGAAACACAAAAATACCATTCTTGTGTGTGTTTTATGAGCCATTTTACCAAATAGCAAACTGCTAGACTGCTATCATTACAGTTGACACAAGTAAACAACATAATGCTTGTGTATCTGTACAGCTGGACTTACTTCAGCCATCTCTGTGGTCTGGTCAGCCTGAACCTTCACAATTAGGAGCTGCTGCTGCTGCTCCTGCAAAGCGGATCTCAGTTGGTCCACCTCCTCCTGCAGAGATGCCACCTGAGACAAACATATACAAATTAATGAGATAACACTGACCATTCACCATGCATCTGAGTTTGGTTTACTTGCCTGATGGAAGCTTTAAAGGACCATACCATCCATTTTGAATATTTGAGCCTCATATATTTCAATTTTTTTGAGCCTCATATATTCAATTCAATGTAACGTTACTGACAGTCATTTCCCAAAGAATACTACTGGAACAGTGAAATTAAAAATTTTTTTTCCTACCTTCCAGACCACCATTGATTATCAGTTCTTCACTACAGCACTTGAATGCACCACCAGGAAGCATTTTCACATCACTCTGCACTTTTTATTTCCCTTAAACGCTAAAATTACGTAACTTTGAAAAAAAAACCCTAAATATATGTCTTGTTCGTGATGATGGATTGATTACCTATCCCAAGAAAGTTTCAAGTATCTACAAGTTGATTTTAATAACATACCAGAATGAGCTGACCAATGGCAGTCTGAAAGGTAGGAAAAAAAATTTAATTCCCTGTTCCAGTAGTATACTTTGGGAAATGATTGTCAGTAATGATAAGTGTATGAAAACTCATATATTAGGCTCAAACATGCAAAATAGCCGGTATGGTCCTTTAACATATCAATGCACACATTAAAGCTGCCAGTAGTCTTTGCAAAGTCCAAAATAATAATGTACATTATTTGCTAATATATTCAAAATATAATTACTCACAGTTGCATCCTTTTCTAAAAGACATCTGGTCTGAGCAATGAGCCTCTCCTGTAAATCCCTGCAGGTCTGGCTGCTCTGTGCCAGATCTGCAGCCTGAGACTAAAACAGTAAGCAAGACAAGGACAGGTTTGGATTGTGCCACTCCTGTCCATGTGTGATAAAAGCACTGGGTATGTGAGACAAAATGTATGATGTTGCCTATAAATTAACACGTATTGTTGCAACTGGTTTAGAAATGGGTTAAAAAATAGTTTCAAACTCAGGATTGTTGTGTTGTTGGACTCACTTCAGAAAGCTCTGTGGCGTGGTCAGCCTGAACCTGCTTGGTCAGGAGTTGCTGCTGGTGCTCCTGCAGAGCAGATCTCAGCTGATCCATCTCCTTCTGCAGAGATGCCACCTGAGGAAAAATATTATAAAAAACATATACAGTATGATCATATGTCATATATATGTATCTGTGCCTCTGGCCAGGGTTCCCACCCATAAGCCATCTTAGAGGACTGAAGTATTTTGTGCTCTTTAAAATATACATTAGTTTGAATTAATTTGCTCCTGTAAATCTGTAGGTCTGATTGTTCTGGGTAAATTTAGCTGAAAGGGAATAATAATCCAAGACACTGGATTTAAAAACTTTTCCTTAGTTATGCTAATAAATATGGCCTTTTGGAAGTATGAGGTTATCTAAGTGTGTTTTCACTAACATTCCCTAGTAACCAGCAAGCTGTACTGTCTCGTGCAGTCAGTCAGTGTTTGCCTTAAATCAAACTGCAGCAGGGAGTAAATTCTATTATTCTGAATAACAGTGACAACCGTTAGCATAATTTTATACTGATGAAGGTAGAGGATCAGTGTTGGACTTACTTTAGCCAGCTCTGTGGTCTGGTCAGCCTGAACCTGCTCAGTCAGGAGCTTCTGCTGCTGTTCCTGCAAAGCAGATCTCAGCTGATCCACCTCCTTCTGCTGTAAACCCACCTGAGACAAACATGTTTTTACATTAAAAAAAACTTGTAATTTTTTTGCATACATAGACATCGACTGCCTAGATCACATGGGAGTCATATAAGAGTCACTGGCGTTGACTCTTAACAACTCCACTACCACACTCTACAATGACTCCCATCTGATCCAGTGAGAACTGGTCAAAGGTGTGAACAACTCTGAACTGAAGAAGCAACTAGGATGAAGGTGAAACATCTCCAAGACTAAATGGAAAGACCAATTTCCTTGAGCTGCTACTGCTAGATATCTAATGACCTGAATGATCTTAATAGGCATATTGTTCTTTTGTTTATAGAAGAGATCTGACGGAAAACATAAAAAAAAAAAAAAAAAAAACTTTTACAACCTCTGAATCACTGGCTCCAAGCAGTAACTTAAAACTTATATCATTGCTGAGACTCAAACAGCATTTGCTGTTGTACCCTCTGACTGGCATCTTACCCTCTGCTGCAAGGAGATTTTCTCAGCATCCAATGAACGAACTCTGCTTCTTAGCGCTCTGATCTCCACATCCAGACGATCATTCAGCTCTTTGGCTTTTCGAAGTTCCACCATTTCTTTTGAAATACAGCATGAAAAAGACTCATTAGAAAATCAATAATGTATGCTTCAGAATTTATATCACAGTTTCTCCTCTGTGCAATACTTGTCTGCTGAGTGTCACAAATTTTGTTTACCTTTGGCTAAAGAAAAAGTCAGATTTTAGACACTCTTGTCAAATCTGTATTGTATTAAGGAATATAAACAGAACATTGGCGTATTAGTTCTTATTAGGCACCAGGTGCCTAATGAATACACCAAAACTACATTTATTTCTGGGCACCAGCAGTCTGAGCGCTCTCCTGCTCCCTGTTGTGGCTATGGCTCAGTGTTTAATTTCGATACCTCATTTTTATGCCTAGAGTAAATATTTCTAATTTCATTTTTAAACAAGACAAAAGAGAGAACTAAACAAATACAAAAAACACATGCAATCTTCATTTGGACTAACAAAGTAAGATTGTAGAATATTTTCTAATATTTTCTAATAATTTGTATTAGGTCTTTCACCCAATGACTGCTGGGATAGTAGGCTCCAGACCCCCGAGACCCTGATTTGGATAAGTAGGTATGAAAGATGGATGGAATTTGTATTTGGATATTAACTTGGTAAGTGATACACAATTTATGCTCTGTTCTGTCACATACTTGATGTGTTTTATTTATTTTTCAGGCTCCTTGCAAAACATAAACCTATTATTTCTTTTTACTGCTTAAAACATAAAAATGAGGACATGTAAAGCTATCGTAAAACATTCTGTCCAGATACTGGTGCCACAATAACTCCACCCCCACCTCACCCTGCGGACCTCCACCCTGAGTTTCTCTTCTCCTTTTTGGAGGCTAATTACATGCAGAATAATTCTCACCGCATTTTTTCAGCTTTTCTACTTCCTTTCTGAGCTGCTCTACTTCTTGTTGGGCTGCCTGCAGCTCAGGCTCTGAAATACATAAGAACACACACACACACACAGATTCAAGAATGAGGGCAGATATTTCCAAAATACTGTTTAGAAACTTGCTGGCAGAGTTTCCTCTCTAGTTTCTTAGAACAGTGGACATTGTGGGGAAGTTTTGGTTTTGTTGTGTGTTGTGTTTGTTGAACTTTGGTTACATCATCATTGAAAATATGGTTGAACGGTGGTCAAAGTTTGTAATGTTTTAATCGTCTTTATTTTTATTTTATTTTATTCCCACTAGTCACAATTGCTTGTAAATTAATTTTTTTTTATGTGTTTGTGATTAAAAGAAAAAAATGAAAGTACTATATAAAAATTACAGCTTGGCTTCATATGAGCAATCTCGTGTGATCTCAGAATGGAGTTCTCTGCATCAAACCTCAAAAAAGAGAAGTATTGAAAACATGCTAAACAGGCTACATGCTACATTACAGACTTTACCACTGCATTTTGGTACATATGATTTCTTAAGGATCTGCTGCTGCAACAGAAGACAACTGCAAATTTGCTAAGTCACCGCAAATAAAAATTCAAAACCTTTTTCATTTTATAGTCATACAGTAAGCTACAAGTTATCCAAATTTTAACTCATTGTTTCTCATATTTATGTCATGGTCACAAGTGTGTGAGTCTCCCACTTGTGAGACTCACACACTGTTCAGAAAAGTAAAAGGACAAACTCGTTCAAAACATTTATTCAGCTCACCAAACGTGCAAACAGTTCAAAGTGCCAAAAAAAAAGTTATCCCTGAAGACAAACGTTTCGATATTATGTCTTTCTAAGTGCCTTAGGAATAACAAAGGCTCCATCCTTTATGTTTGACAAAGTGTGTTCAGCTGGTCTAAAAACCTAGTAATATGACCCCGAGTTTACTCAGTGTTACACTCCCACAATAAAAAAGCACATATTTACATAGGAAGACAACACAGTCAAATATCAACAATAATGAACAAATAAAATTGCAATCTAAAGTAGAATTACAATAGATGAGAGTTCTACAATACAAGAGAATCAAAAGATCAGATACCCTGCTCACATCTAAGTCCCACCCCTGTTTGTGCAGAAGTAGAGCATACAGCAAGGTTCACAAAAAACACTGGAAACTTAGTTCTTCATTTAAACCCCCCAGTTGTAAAGTCTTCACATAGAAAATCCAGCAATATTCCATCCTCAACAATATGTTGTCCATACACCCCCATCTCCTTGGTATTCTGACACACTGGATAACAATAAAATGACAGGTCTGATGTTGTGTATTTTGCCTCCATAAAATGTCTGGCTCCTGCAGATTTTTCATCCCCTCTTCTGATGGCACTGAGGTGCTCAATGATACGTGTTTTCACAGGTCTTGTTCATTATAGGTCATGTGGATGATACCCGTCTGTGTTGTCTTCCTATGTAAATATGTGCTTTTATTGTGGCAGTGTAATATTGAGTAACTCAGGATCACATGTCTAGGTTTTTAGACCAGCTGAACACACTCTGTCATATATAAAGGGTGGAACCTTTATTATTCCTAAAACACTGAAGAAGATGTAATATCGAAACATTTGTCTTCAGGGAGAACTTTGTGTGCACTTTGCACTGTTTGCACATTTGGTGGGATGAATAAATGTTTTGAAGGAGTTTCTCCTTGTATTTTTTCTGAACAATATGTGAGTCTCCCACTTGTGACCATGATTTCACTTTCAATAGAGATGACGCATCTGTTCCAAATGACTGATTAGGATTAGGACTAAATAAGGCACAACAGTGTTAGGACGTTTTGAATTTTCTCATATTTATGACCATGAAAAAAACATGTTTTCCTAACTTTTCCAAAGATTTTTTTTTTTTTTTTTTTTTTTTTTTTTGAACAGGCATACTGTGTGTGCGATGTGTTTACTTCAAGAAGTAAGATTAATGCACATGCATAGCAACAAAGGATTTTGGATTAAATGGGTTCTTTTTCCCCACCATACGCTCTTTGGGTCAAATGGGCAGACTCCAGCTCATCAGTCAAACGTCGGATCTCGTTGTGGGCCATGGCCAGCCGACGGGAGCCCTCCTCCAGGTCCCGCTCCAGCCGGGAACACTCCTTCTGCATGCTGCTTGCCTGGTCGGCTAAATGCCTGGCCTCAGCCTGAAGAGAAAAAGACAGAGCATCTGACTTTTGATCTACTAAAATTACAAGTGATTGTTGTACTCTGTATTATTCTTAGCAAGAATGTTGAGAAATACATGCAAGGACAGACCTGGAGAAGCGCAATGTGTAAGCGCAAGATGCATCAGTGACGTGAAGTTGTTTTGGATTTCTGTCATGCCATGCAAGGTTTCCGTGCTCATTAAAACTGGAAGAAAGAGGAAGTGGGTAATATGGGTGCTGATGAATAGACAACATGCAAAGACAGTCACAGTCATATCATGGTATAGACAAAAGAAAATCAGTCTGGTGGACTCTATGCTGACTATTCTCATTATTTTTCCTTCAATGTAGTTTTAGTGCTTGTTAGTATTCTTTATGATTGCATATTGTATCTGCTTTCTTATGTTTAAGAACTTAAAAGGAAGGACATACGGGAATAAAAGTACATTTGCTCTGTGCAGCTTTGTGGAGTCCAAAGAGTCTCTTCCATGGGCTCTGGCCATGCCGTGGTGCCCCCTTGTGGGAAGACTGTAAAATAAGGTTAGATCAGAGAATTACACAAGTGCTGAATCTCAGCATAGGATGTTCCTCTAACCTGGGTGTGAAGTCTTTGAATACTTTGGTCTCTGTTGTCATTGGGCTGGCTGGTGAAGTGTCTCCATGGCCTGATGGGGTGTCAGGATCCTCCCTCTTCTTGAGTAGAGAAGCCCTTTCCACCAATAGGTAGGCCACCTGTTCACTGGGGCTGCTATGAATCAGCTCTGTGAGGCCCTGCTGGTACAGCATTTTAGCCACCTCACTTATCTGGGCATCTGTCACAGTACAGAGAGAAATTTGCAGGATTGACAAAGATTTCAATGCTACAGTATTCAGTATTACTTAATCAAAACCACTAAGATGATGACATAAGTGCAGAAAAGGATTCTTGGATCTTGGATGATTCTTATTTGTACATGGCATCCTGGGTAACATTTCTAACCTTGCAGGGATATTAAGCGGCGCAGCTGATCTTTGAGCTGGTCGTTCTCATCTTGTATCTCCAGAGCCAAAACGTCCTTCTGTTCTGTAAAGATACGGATCTGCTCCAAGGACTTCCGTACCTTATAGACAGACAGACCTTAGTATCAACCATAATTCTTTTGTCTCACTGACAATCATGACGTCATGAGTAACTCAGCAGACTTACTTCAGCCATCTCTGCGATGTGTTGTGAACGCTGGCTGTCCAGATCACTTGTCATAGTAAGCAGACAGCTTCTTGTGTGCTGGAAGGCTCGCCAAAGAAAACACAGCTGAGCCTCCTCAGGAGCATCAGGAGCGAGACCCTCCTCCCTCAGCCATGTAGCAATCTGCTCCTGCTCCTCCTGGGGACGGGACATGAGGATATGGTCACTTACAACCAGGAACCACCATGTTTTTGTGTTATATTAGAAATCGTCCGTCCCAAATTCTGTTTCATCAGTGTGGCATCTTCACTGTTTACCAAGTCACCTTCAGATCTGTTTATTTGTTTATGGGTCCTAATAAAGAATCCCTTCCCCCGTCTCCACGCTTTTTATTGCGCTTAAATGCTAAAATTCTGAAACTTCGGGAAAAAAAAAAAAATGCTGACCATACACGTCTTGTTTGTGATGACGGATTATCTAACCCAAGAACGTTTCAAGTATCAACAAGTTGATTAGCGTACCAGAATGAACTGAAACTGATGGAAGTCTGGAAGGTATGAAAAGATTTTTTTTTAAATTCACAGTTCCAGTAGTATGCTTTGGGAAATCGTCAGTAAACTTATTAGGCTCAAACATGCAAAAAGTTTAATCATGGTCCTATGGATTTTTCGTCGTCAGACTAACATGACTG
Source organism: Lucifuga dentata (assembly GCA_014773175.1). Taxonomy (NCBI): domain Eukaryota; kingdom Metazoa; phylum Chordata; class Actinopteri; order Ophidiiformes; family Bythitidae; genus Lucifuga; species Lucifuga dentata. The sequence continues at coordinate 9,473 of VXCM01001653.1, forward strand.
CATGTTACATCGCAACAGTGTTCAAAATGTTGTGCCTCTAAACTCTGAAGCAGACGGATAACACAGATACAACGGGCTTTTTTTTTCTTTCTTTGAGTTGTCAGACGTGTTTGCACATTTTTAGAACAGCTGTTTTTGGTGAAACAGCTGCCGTGCGCGTACACGTTGTTTTGAAGCGTTTCCTGTGAACGCGCTGCTCTCTACACGCAGGAAGAGTTTGAATTTGGTTTATAATAATAGAAAACCAAAGATTCGTGATGTATGGTGTTTGTTGTTAAATTTGTTTGTTCATCGCCACATTTACATCGTTTAAAGGCGCGTTGATGTACTGGTGATCTTGAATGTAACTCAGCGCTTTTAATAAAAAGTAGAAACGTGTACCTCTGGTTTGTCCATTTCTCTTGCGTTGTGAAAAAAAAAATAATAATAAAAACTTTCCAGGATTTCCGAAAAGTCTTCCGAAACGTTGTGAATCAACGTATTTTGGCGTTCTGGAGCTCGTAACGGTACGTATGAGGGTGTTCACACCACTCCCCCTTACTCCAACCCTCTGATCCACACACTGAAAATAAGAATCTCCACAATAATCCACAGGGAGGGAGAACAGAGAACATATTACTGAAGCAGAGTGACGGTTAAACAGTAAGAACACTGACTGTGGCCTCAATCAGGGGATATTATCCTGTCCTATTATGCTTGACTTTTGGGCAGTGATTCTTAAGGGGGAGTTTATGAGACTCCAAGGATTTCTTCTCACTTTTAGATCTGAAAAAGAAGACTTTGAATCTATTAAGGCTGCAACAAATTTCTATTTTCATTATCTGTCAATCTATCAATTTTTTTTTTTTTTTTTTATTGTTTAGCTTGGGTGTAGAATGTCAAAATAAAGGAATAGTTAATAGTCCAAGATGATTCTTCAAACTGTATTGGCAGTTTAAAAAAAAAAAAAAAGGATTCAATTTATAGTGATATGAAACTGAAAAAGATAATACTCACATTTGAGCTTATGGAACTGACAAATGGTTCACAGTTGCTGACTTGACAATTGACTAAAATTATTAATCATATAGCCGTTGATTTATTTTCTCAGTCGACTAATCAAATAAACAATAACTTCATCACTGAAATCTCTACATATCTGTAATCTGTTAGACAGTAAAATGATTGAGTGTCTTAAATATTGATTAATTAATGAAATATCACACAGACTTAACTCTAGCCTTCTAGTAGAATCATTGTGCTGCAGCTGTTGCCAGTAATTGGGATTGACTTAGCCTTAAAAATACTGCAAAGACAACAGGAATTGTTCTGTGGTGCAAATAAACTTCTGTTCACTGAGCAGAATTTCTCTGCACACAATAATCTGTAAGACTTTACAAGACTTTCACTTTGTGTGATGTACCTTGGGTGGTCTGAGGTTTCCGACATTCAGACAGAATGGAGAGTAATCAGCCCCTTATTTCCTGCTTTTCAATTAACTCATTTTGGAAATACCCTGGTGATCTTCATGCCAAACTGCACAGGAATAAGCAGCACAGATCCTACAGAATTGGCACAAAGGTTTGGCTTCAAAAATAATGATCCGTAGCATTCAGACTGGGTGTTTCTATAGCTTCAAAGCATAATGTAGCTGAATATGTCTGCAGATGCAAAGGACTGTTGTTTTTAGTTTTGAGCTGGTCCAGACCACAGAGGGAGGGCAGGGAAAATTTAGAGGAAATGAGTGTTAAGAACTCCTCCTATATCTCACTCTGCATTCCACTTCTGTACATTTCTCTCCAAGTTTGGGAGTTGAGGCATCTGGGAAGGAAGAAAGTGCAGAGGAAAGCAACAAAGTGGTGAAAACCAAAGAGGTCAGACTGAAGTTAGTGAGGTAAGGTAAGAACTTCTTCAAAACATCTTTGCCATGATGAATTAAACACAAATGGCATGCCTAGCTTTTTACACCATGGAACACATTAGTGCTCACAAAACTAACTAAAATACATAAACTTGAGCTCATACCACAGGAAAATGTCATCATGCTAACAAAAATCTTCTTTATGAAATAGTTTGAACTGTTTTTCTGTATTTCCTCTGTAATGTTAAACTTACTAAAACTTACTGCTTGACATATCTGTGATCACAACTTTAGTTCAGTCTGTGCCAGGTACTGCAAACTGTTATATAAACCAGATGTAGAATGTAATCACACACATACCTCTCTGAATTGTCCTTATTAGTAATAACAACAGTGTTTATCTTCCATGGGCTGAGCTGAGTGAGAGATTATTGTTGGACAAGCTTGTACATTATTGTTGAAAGTGTGCACAAGCCATAGAAATACCCACTGCTAAAATGAATAATGAAAAACAAAAATGTCCAAATCAAGCACTTCATTTTTAAACCTGTTTCAGGGTGATGAAGTACTACTTTTAGATCAATGAGAGAAAGTCATTTTACTTTAATGTTTTAACCTACAGTGTAATAGCAAACTGACTTCCTTTATCCAGGTTGCAGATGTTTGGTCTCCCAATTCATAGGAAAAGGATATAAATGGACTGTGTTCTGCAGCTAGTGGAGGGGACTTCAAACTAAAACATGCTTGTTTATAAAGGTTACAGGATTCTTCAGAGACTGATGAGGCTCTGAGTATAGGCTGAATGGTTAGTTTGATAGATGGCTAGAGATAGCCACTGCAGAAGCGATGAAAGCACCCTAGAGAGGAAGGCAGAGATCCCACTGTTCCAGGCCACTGCCTCGGGAGTCTGTTGGTCTTTTTAATGAGGAGAAGGGAAGGGAAGTTGCTTAGCAGAGACAATTGCTTGGCTTGGTATAGGCTTGTTAGGCACGGCTTCAAATATTATGTGCACCAATAGAGCTGGTTCTACATAGAACCACCGGATGCTCTAGATAGGACTGTGCTAAAAATTGATACAGCAATATACTGTGATCAATATATCACACTCCTTGCTGATTTATTAATGCAGATGTGGCTGTATTGATACACTTGGTAAAATAAAAGAAGCAAAAACACTCATTGCACATTGCAAAAATAACACCAATAAGTGGCTCCATAGGCCAAAATCCATACAATTCACACCACTGTAGTTTGTACAGTAGACTTCAATATCAGGACATGTAAGTGGCCAGGATTCTGCACACCAGGCAGTTGGGAGTTGCGCATGTCTAAGTGAATGACAAAATTATCTGATGTTCACTTACACAAGTGAATGTCTAAGTGAAGCAGAAGACACACCTGATAAATGTCACTGTTAAAAACAGCCATGCATTTTAATAAATAGATAATTATTATCTCAGCATTCATATGTATTGTCTTGTGAGGTTGTTGGTAAAATCTATGGAGTATGGAACCACAGAGTAGGTTCATAGTTTATGAATTAAATTTACAAGCTTTTCGTTAAAGTATCTTAATAGCTTCAGCCTGCAGAGCCTTAAGAAGACTCATCATTAAAAATGCATGTTTTGTTGCCAGTGTTCAGACCAAGAGCACCCAGTGCTTCCAAAGACATCAAATCTATCACAAGGAGTGATGGAGAAATGCACATAAAGCAATGCATAAGATATCTAGAACTTTACATTTCAAGTAGTAGTTCAGATAAAAATGGCATCTTGGGTTTGAATGTTCACTTCATGTGTGCATGATGTAGCTTCACTGAAGCAGAATACATAAGAAACAATGGGAAATTGAAAAGGAGTTCAAGCTGCAAACATATCAAACATATCAACATATCATTGCTTCCATTAATCATAAAACTGCTTAGATCATATTGAAATCATATTAATGGAAGACTTGCTGAATCAGCTTGGCAATACATCCAGCATTATGAAGTGAAATGAATTTGGACAGAATACAGTAAGAGCATGGTATTGTCACATGATTACACATAACTATGACTATAACATGTAAATATTATAATGTACGTAACAAAGCTTTTTTGCACCCCGTCTCTCCATCACATCTCCCAACAGCCATGGTCTTCCTGCTCATATCCCTGACTGTGCTGCATCTGGTCACCTTGGCGATGCTGCTAATTGCCACCCTGGAGAAGGTGAGACACACGAGTAAACTGGTTAACTCATGTTCTCCCTGCTGAAAACAGATGTCACTGTTTAGCTAGATAATATGTCTTTGTTTGTTTGTGCAGTCATGGTGGCTGTGGGCAGCTTCAGAAATCACAGACCTGTGGAATAACTGCTTCCATGATAATGTTACAAACAGCTGGTTGTGTGCTGCTACCAATGAAAATGGTAACTTTTAAAGTAACTGTCATGTATATCTGTGTGTTTAGATGATACATAACTGAAGCTAAATGTTTTACTGGTCAGTCAGTACCTGATATTCTCTTCTCTCTCAGACTGGCTGCAGTCTGTCCAGGCCTTGATGGTCCTCTCTGTGGTCTTCTCCTCCATCTCCTTTCTGGTTTTTCTAGTTCAGCTGTTCACCATGTCCACAGGAGGGCTCTTCTACTTCACAGGCCTCGGCCAGGCCTTTGCAGGTGTTTGAAGGATTATCTGTATAAAACAGTGCAAACCAAAACTAACACTCTAAATCTTTTTGAACATATATTAAATGGTAATAAGAATGGAGATTTTGCACTCATTTTTTTCTTTGTGACTCTCCAGGTTTCACAGCTTTTGCAGCCTGCCTCATCTTCACGTTCCACAGGAAGGAGATCTTAAATGACACCAGAGATCTGAACAAAGGACGCTTTGGATACTGCTTCATCCTGGCGTGGTTGTGTGTTCCTCTCCTCCTCATAAGTGGAGTCCTGTATGTCCATCTGCGCAAGAAGCAATGATCCAAAAAAAAAAAAAAAAAANAAAAAAAAAAAAAAAAACAACCCACAGACGACAAGAAGGAAACAAAAACACAGAGTGGTGTGCTTCACTCTTAATCATCACAAATTGCCAGTAAGAACAAAAAAAAGAAAGAAATGAGATGACTGAGAATGAAATACCTCTTTAAAGAAAACATAAAGCTCTCTTTTCTCAGTATCTCAGAGAACATAAACTACTACATCCTGCTGCCATGCTACACGGTATGTGAGATATTACATCATCATCGTGGCGTCTCTTTGTCTCTGAGTTGAACACATTGTTATGAAGACTGCAACTCAAGAACTAAACTCCTGATACTTACAGAGCTCATGTAAATGTCATACACGTGTTACATTTGGTATGTTGACATAAAGTGTTTGCTAATGGATTATTTACCTAATTAGCATAATGCATTTGTATGATAAGGGACAACAGGCAACTCAAGTCCCTTGCTTTTGTATTATATAAATATATGTTTACATATTAAGTCACAAAACTCAATATATAAAAGTCACTTTGTAAAATATTTGTTGAGTCATTTTTTAGTTTGACCGAATGCCTAAAGACATGAAATTTAGTGGAGTATTCATGGTAAATCTGGCTTGCTTGGTTTTATGCAGCATACAGTCAGTGCAGTATTGTGACATAACACATGTATTCCAGAAGCTTTTTGTCTTTTAATCACTCCTTCTCATCTGGCATTCATTGTTTATTTTGCCAAAGTCTGCTGCTCTCACCGAGTTCCGCAAAACAGGAGGGGCGTATCACGATGAGTCGATGACAAACTGGCTGATGACACTTCTTTTGGCAGGATTCATAAATGGCTTGGAGATCCAAAAGAGGGGCCACATGCAGGGACAGTAACTCTGGTGTCATAGGTTTTGCTGGTGCCAGCAGAAGACGCACCTGATCAATTTTTTTTCCATCGTGTGCTATGACAAGCATCCATACATCATATAATTTTAAACAGCCTGTGGTGGTTTGTGACACCTTAAGTAGGCAGATTTAGTATCTGCTGTGCTGCTCTTACCTACAAACCTACCTGTCAGGATCAACCAGTCTCAAAAGAGAAATATGAAATGAATGGGAGGCTCTTTTTCATAGACAGATGAAGGACCTAATGTTTGCAACAATATCATAAGTGGCATTACCTTAATGATAAATGTACTGAAAAGAAAATATCAGAGAGGTTTCATGGATTTATACCTTCAGTAGGATTGTGATTTTGGCTAAATCTGTCAATTGCTGGACTCTACAAACAATCTGCCAACAACGAGGAGTGGAAGAGTTAAGAGAAACGAGACAGCATGCAGGGGAGGGAACACCTGAACAACCGTGACTCCTCAGAGCTTACCTGTAATGTTTGAGCTGGAGAGGTGACACATACAGCCCATGAGGTGAGTCTTTTCAGTATTTGTGTGTTCAAACAGCTTTATCATCTACATCTACAAACTGGTGTCCTTCTCATATCAAGATCAATCAAGTGACAAGGCGTGAAGCTGCAGATTGTAGAATGTCCTCAGGATTAAGCTTAAATTCACTGAAAAAAGTTTTTTGTAAAGAAAGGAACACAGTGAAGCTTGCCATGATTGATGACATCAAGATATCCAGTGTGTTTTAATCAGCTCTTGACAACTGAAAGAACATGAGGAACAGTGTGACCTTTTGCCAATGTGATAAACGAAATGGTCAGCTTCGCTCGTGTGCGTGGTGACATGGACTCACATAGGTAACACTTTTCCCCAGAGATACAGCGGGCTGAAACGATGTCAAATTCCCAGGAGCAGAACCTGGATGAGAATGTGGTGTTCCTGCCTGTGACTGAGTCCTCTCCAGAGTTCCTGCACTGTGAGAGGGAGCGTCAGGCTGTTGAAAGACTCCTGAGCGCAGGTCCAGAGGCTTTCTACAGCTCCATCGACACTGAGCGCTCAGGCTGTTTCCTCTCTCCTCAAGAGGTCAGCCAGATAACCAGCTGGGCTCAGGACTACCACATTAGCCAGCTTCAGCTGGAAAAGGAGGGGAATGGAGAAGAAGAGAGTCCACAGATAGAGGACTTCTCTTCCACCTATTTCCCTGCTTTTTCAGACACGCCTGCCCCGTGTCTGGAGCTGGGCTGGCCTGAAAAAGGCTCCTGGGTGGGACGGGGATCTGTTACAGTCCACACTAGTCCTCCTGCCGAGGGACAACCTCACATTAGAGAGATCATCCGCCGGCATTTGCAAGGAGCCAGCCAGGTATGCAAATATGACGTGTTTCATAGATGGTCATCGTACAAATTTTCATAAAGGTAAATTATGAGATTAATGAAGAAAAAGCTAAGGGGAGGCTCGTCTTTCGTGCAAATATTTATACCTGAATAATCCTGCAATCTTTTTTTTTTTCTTTTATGNAGGCTCGTCTTTCGTGCAAATATTTATACCTGAATAATCCTGCAATCTTTTTTTTTTTCTTTTATGTTTGCATGGGTGGCTACCACATTTACCCTTGTGGGGATTAATAAAAGTGTCTAATCTAATCGATGTTTGATGCTATATGCAGGTAATTGCCATTGTGACAGACAGACTGACAGATGGTGCAATAATTAGAGATTTACATAATGCTGCCTCCCGGGGCGTCCCTGTTTACATCATCCTGAACCGAAGGTCCATTCTGGAGAACTTCATGCTCAACAGGCTCAGGCATCCGGTGAGTCACCTTCCACAAATCAGCGTACGCCTAGCAGCTGTTCTGAATTTGGCATGACAGTTAATAAACCACAGAATGCTAATTTTCCACAAAAATAAAAAACAAAGAAAAAAAAACTGAGCACCAAACACTCTGTTTTTGTTGCTTAAAAAGTAAGAAAAGTTAAAGTAATTTTTGCAATTTTACTTTTATCTGATTTTGGTTTTCATTTGCCAATTAAAAAAAAACTGGACTGTAAAAAATAATAATAATTTGCTTAACAGCACAACAATATTTAACTTGTGAAAATATTGATTTTTCTGTCAGCAGTGCCATTTTTGAGGCCTTATTTGTTGTTTATAGAATATGAAGGACTTAATCAAAAAGGGATCATATGAGAACCAAGAGAAGTTCATTCTTGTTTTTCATTTCTTCTTTTTTAGATTTGATTTCCCCCAGAGACTTTCTTTTACTCCATGCTATTTTGTAGAGCTTTCTGGAGTCAACAACTAAATTTTAGCTTTTTTTTTTTTTTTTTTTTTTTTTTTTTTTTTTTTTTTTTTTTTTTTTTTTT
>VXCM01001654.1:0-84334 GCA_014773175.1 Lucifuga dentata
AGGCAGATGATTCGCTGTGGTGACCCCTGAAGGGAAAGCCGAAAGGAAAAGAAGAAGAAGAAAGATCATCTATGACCCATAATGTTCTTAACCTCTATCTCATTAGTGATTTGTGCCTGTTACTAAACCAGTCTCTTACATAAAAACATGATGTCATAGTTATGTGTTTGGAACTGTTCTACTATAACACCTGTGATTTACAGTAAATGGGACAAACAGATGAATATATTGTACACCTACATATAGCTTACATAATAACATACTTTAAGAATTTATGCAGGGGTTGCTGGTTCTTTATCATCTATATATGAATTTGTATGTTTTGATGATTTCTGTGGTCCTTCTTTCTCCTTCCTAATGTGGAGCAAATTGGTTATGTAATATACATGTAATTCAGATATGTAAGTTCTTTGGATCTCTCTGGTGAGCGTAAGGATGATTATGTGTCATGGGTCACTGCTGAGAAGAGACATAAATCACACCCCTGTTTAGCAACAGCAGTGGTACAGTCTTACATGGTCTGAATGGCTTGGATTGCCTAGATATTACTGGAACGGCCTCATTAGGCAGAGGATAGCGGTGCAGTAGGATCAGGGTTAGAGAGAGATTAACCACATGAAGTCCAACAAAGCTTCAGTGTAATCCGTACAGTGGAGACAAATTCAGAGCAACGACTGTCAACAACTGGTTTGGAACACACAGAACTGATCAGGAAAGACAAAAGAGCTGAGAATTTTCAGATTTGGACTTAAAACAAGAACTTGCAACAAGGTTAAAAACTTCTTAGCAGTGACTTCAGGATAGTATTAACTCATAATCATCATCTTCATTATCATCATCATCATCATCATCTCATCATCAACAACACAAAGGAACATAAAGGTGGAAAGCATGACAAAGGGAAAGGTATGAATTTAACATTTTCTTTGCTAACTTTACTTTTAATACAGCTATTCAATAAACTGAATAATAAATGATTTCCATAGAATCTGTGAAGTTTTTAATCATTTATTTATTTGGGGAAGGGGGTGTTATTTGATTAGTGATGTAATCAAACCAAGTTTAGAGGTCTAGACATGTTGCTCTTGACTGTTGTCTATAAATACAATGTCTTTATTTGGTTATATATGGTTATTTCCCTACTGGTCCTACAGTACCCACTACTGTGTATATAAAGATGATATAAAGTTTTTGTTGTTTGTGCTTAGGAGCTCATTTAAGGCACATTCTGCTGTGTAATGTACATCGGTTATAGTTTTATCTGTGCTGGCTGAACAAAGATGAAGACCCATCCAGGCCATACTAATCCTTTCAACCAGTCACAGTCGGAGGCTGTTTGAAGTACACAAATCTATAGTGTCTTCAAGACCAAGTGTCTTTAAGTCCAATGTGTCACAGATTTTGTACACCAAACCCAAACCGCATCCCAGCAGGTGAGCGTCACGAGCAAGACAGACCATGAGCCGCCCAGTTATCAGGAGGCAACTGCAGGTAAAAACAAACATCTCTGTGGTTTTGCATGTGACCTGTCAAACGCTGGTGTTGTTTTGTAGTTCCAGTGAAACGTCCAATCTACACACTTATATGACTTAATGTACAAAATATCAGTCAGTGCAGCTAGAGAAGAAACATGTTTAAAGCAAAGATTTTCATGGTTTCATTGCTAAGAAGTATATATTTTTTTTTCCTTACTTTTTAAGCTTTGTTTCTAAATGTAATTTAAAGTTAAACATATTGCTGACAATATTACCTTGTGAATTAATTCTAAAAGCTAGAGTAATAGCTGCTGAAACTGGGGCTTTGTAGTTTTATGTGAATAATTAATGATAAATCAGTCATTTCCAGCAGTAATAACAATTTGCATACGTTATTAATGTCTTGATGAAATATTTACATCAATTCAATGCCACCTTGGCGAATAAAAGCATCAATTATATCTAAAACATGAAAATTTCCACATGATTCCAAACTTTTGAACACTAGTGCATATTAGCTTTCATATTTGTTATTTGGTTTGACAAAGTTGTGCTATATTCTTGAGTCACTGATTATCATAACCCAAATAATCAGGTGTATGTATTGTCTGGCATTGTAAGCAAGCTTGTTGTCACCTTTGTGTTAAGGAAGGCCTTGTTTTGGAGGCCCTACCCCAGCCCTTACATTGGTGAAAATGAAACAAAGCAAGACAAAATTAAAATATCTAAGCTCAATAAATTTAGTACTTAAGAGAGAATTTAACTCTAAAATCAAGCGTTTCAATTGTGAAACAAATACAGTATGCTTGATATGAAAAACAAGATTCCTAAATTGACTAAATGCAAACACTGATAAACACAAATCTGACAAAGGCACAAGTTAAACTTGATCCCCAAATGGTCAGGGTGACTCTAATATATGTGCATAAAGCTGCAGCATTCCTTTAATAAGATGTATATGATCTATAAACAGTTTCTACTAAGACAAACCCTGAAGCATCTCGTCCCTGTCTCTTTCCTCAGGCTATGAGGAGATGCAGACTCAGTTTGCCTGGGATGACATGGCCATCAGGTGGATCTTCATCAGGAAGGTACTGAAAAACAGCCAAACAAGTGACACCAAAAAGAAAAATCAGATCACATATTCATAAATATTGTCTTATGGCAGGTCTACGCCATCCTCATGGTTCAGCTGTTTGTGACTGTGGCTATTGTTGGTCTCTTCACATTTTGGTAACTGCTCTTCTCAATCTGCTCATCAATATTTTTAACTCCTAGAAAGCCACTTTGATCATAGTATTGACCACTAATTGAATTCATTTCCTCTTCGTCTCTCTAGTGCACCAGTGAAGTTTTTTATTCAGACCCATCCTGGCTTGTACTCAGTGTCTTAGTAAGTGAAAGTGCATCATAGCCCACATTATGCTATATCTGCTATAGTATTTTCTTTTTTAAAAGTCCGTATCTTTCCTTCCCTCCTTATCGCAGCCTCATGTTTCTTGTCACCTACATTGCATTGTCCTGTTGTGGAGATCTGAGGTAATATTTATTTGCAATATATATATATATAAAACAGCTATAACAGAAGGATATATTTTTATGGACATACATTGTAAAGTTGGAATTTTCTTTCCTCTTTTAACAGGAGGCAGTTTCCCTGGAATATCATCCTGTTAACTATCTTTGTGAGTATTCCTCAGTGTAAAACACAGCACATAGAATCAGAATACAACATGATACTTCTGTTTTATTTACCTGCTTATAAGTATGACATCTTTTTTTCTCCTCATTCCCTTACAGACTCTGAGCTTGGCCTTTATGATGGGTTTTATGTCCAGGTAAATTCATATTGTGATGTATGGGAGTAGTAGTGGGAGAGAGAAAGAAAGATAAAAAAAGAGGATGAATGTATTTGCTCTGTCGTCCTCTAGCTTTTACAACACCAAGTCTGTAGTTCTGTGTCTGGGAATCACAGCTCTGGTGTGTCTTTCTGTCACCATCTTCAGCTTCCAGTCAAAGGTGAGAGAAACTGACTCTGATGCTTGTTTGTTATTTAGAAATTCAAAGTCATAATCCATCATCCTTTCTTCCTCCCACGTGTTGTAGGTCGACTTCACATCCTTTCAGGGTGTCCTCTTTTGTTTGTGTGTGGTCATGCTTCTCTGTGCCATCACACTCTCCATTGTCATCCCTTTCGGATATGTAAGTTCACCTACTTCATTTTGTTTTGCCAGTTTGATCTGATCTGTGTATGCGTCTTTCTAGAAGGAGTCTAAACTAGCTGCCATGAGTGGTGAGGTTAAAAATAGTCAATGTGGAGGCCATGTGTGAATGAGGAGAGATTATTAGCCTCACAGATAATCTATGGAAAGCCACTGCATCCTATTCTTGTTAAGATGGTTTTGTAACAACTTTATAGGTTCCCTGGTTACATGCCATCTATGCTGTGTTAGGAGCCATCCTCTTTACTCTGGTGAGAACCACAAACTTCATCAAAACATCAATTATTGTCCAGTTTGAGTGCCATTTTTACTCATTTTTCCTCCCTTCCTTCTGTCTCTACAGTTCCTGGCATTTGACACTCAATTGCTAATCGGGAACAAGCGTTACACCATAAGTCCAGAGGAATATGTTTTTGCCACCCTCAACCTCTACCTGGACATTATTTACCTTTTCAGCTTCCTGCTACAGATCATGGGAGGAGGCAGCAATGATTGAAGCCTCTCACATGTTTCTCCTCTGGGTCTTAGTTGAACTCTACAAACACCAACATAACAACCTCAAAGAATATTAAGATGGAAATGACACCAGTGAGTTTACATCCATTTTGAACAGTATGGATAATATGGTATGTTTTCATAAATCACTTTTCTTATTTTTGTTTGTTCGTGTGTGCACTTCCTGAGCAAAGTGAGATCAGTGTTGCTTCTTTGATTTTCCTTGTATAATTGTATAGTTGTATTATAATTCAAAGCATCTGCTGTACATCTGCTAATATTTTACTTGCCTCGTACCCTACTGGAGAACTACATATTCCTGTTTATGTCATGTTTTACAGTTGTGGGAGGAGCAGCCAACTGTAACCCCGCCCTCCTGCAGAGAGGTTAAAGAACTATACTGGTGGATTTGCAATGTTTAAGCAAAATAAATAATACCAACATAACTGTATGTTATTGCCAACATTTTCCAAAATCCCGTATTTTAGTTTCTGTCTTATTTTGCTAAATCCTCTAACCTTTCAAAATCAAATGTTTAGGTAATACACCCACCTTAAAATTAAATACTTTGCCTGCTAACATGAATGTTTGCATGTAGATGGAACAGTCGTTTTAATGTCTCTGTAAAAGTAGTCTTCTCCTGGGACTGTTTCTTCACTGTAGCGCCATGTTGGATTAGTTAAATTAAGTAACTGACAAAAAAATATGAACATGAGGTTCGCTCTGATGGATTACTTAACACAAGTATTTTCATAGCATATTGGAATGGAAATTACCAGTATGGTCCTTGAAAAGGTCATTAGGGCCTCATATTTGGGTGAAAGCAGACAGTCAAATGCAGAGATGAGGTAATCACTTTCCAGAGCTGAATTATTGCCACTGAGCCAAAAAGGAACATTCAGGAAATCTGCACTTTCAAACTCAGCAAGGTTGAGTTCAATAGCCTAAGAGGTCACACAGCTGTTTTTTTTTTTTTTNTTTTTTTTTTTTTGTTTGTTTGTTTGTTTTTTTTTTTATGTATGTCAGTACATGTTCTTTGGTATTTTAATCTTTAATCCTTAATTTTTATATACTGTATCTATTTGAGCATACATGGGAAAGTACTGTGTTACTGTACCGAGAATCAACGGATTTCAAACAACTTTTTTTTTTTTTTTAAAGATATTTAAGGTATTAAGAATTATTATTTCTGTAAGACTTTAAGATAAAAATTGGTTTAAAAAGTAAAAACTGGGAGACTGTGTGTAGCAGCGTATCAGTTGCAGGTTGTATTGTGACTTTAATGTGGCCTTTGAGATGGGCCTTTCTGCGTGGAGTTTGCATGTGTCCTTCTACAGTCCAAAGACATGCAGCTTTGGTGAATTGGAAACTCTAAAACACCTGTCGGGGTGAATGTGAGTGAATGAGTTTGTTTGAGAGCAGTCNCCCCCCCACCCATGACCACTTGCTAGGTGGATGGATGTTGAGGCAGAAGTTGATGTCTTGCATATTTAATTGATATAAATAATTTCTCTAAAGACAGTGTTTTAACTGCATTTCATTCTGTCAATATTAAAATAAAGTTGACTCATTAACAATAATTATTCTAATACTTATTTTGTCTTCATTTTGTCTTTTAGCCAATTAGTTTATTATTGTCATCACTCTCCATCTCTTCCCTTTTGGGTTTGTTGGCATGATCATTGTTATTATTACTATTTTCTTTTTAATGTCTCATTTCTCTGTAAAGCGTCTTTGAGTGTCTAGAAAAGTGCTCTACAAATAAGGACATTTTGATCTAATGAGCAGCAAAACCAGATATGAATCCACCCTGAGTTTTGATGACATCGCCTGCAACCACCAGCACAGAGCTGCACTTAGGTCAGCAGTACCATGGTAGTACAACAGTATACTGCACAAGTGCATTTGGCTAGGACTCAAAGTTTAGGATTTGTGACTTTCATTAGGCCTTAAATGCCAAGACCTGAGATTTATTTGTGACTTGCAAAACAATGACTTTTTTCTAATTCTGCTCAACTCTAACAGCTACTACAAGACAGAGAATTAAAAACCCAGTTTACCCTGTAATCGAAACAAGGCTTTTATTACAAAAAAAAAAAAAAAANAAAAAAAAAAAAAAAAAAGAAAGAAAGAAAGAAAACTGACATTCAAATTCAAAGAGAAAATCGAGAAAGAAGGAAAATCTTATCTCAATCAATAAAAAAACACAAGTTACAGACAATTTAGCAACTCTGGCACAGGAAGACAAAAGTAGCCAAGTGGCTGTTGCAAAATAACCAAATATCAAAACCTCTTTCCTCTAACAAAACTGTACAAAATGAGTTCTTGTATAAATAAGAAAACTGTTCACAAGCAGCGAGCGAGTCGAGCCCAAAGGATTTTCAAAGTGTCTCATTCACACAAACTTGCTTCATACAAATTTCCACTCGAGCAATGCTGTGAAATGTTTTTATTACTTCTTGTCACTTTAAGACTATTTTTCTAATCTTTAATAATAATTAGTTATAATAAAATACAACAGTAAAACTCCCTCTTAGAAAAAAAATAAAAGTAAACAATTTACTGTACATTAGCATGAAGAGGTATTAATCAAAATCAAACAAATGAAAGGTGAGGGGAAACTCTGCGTCAACCAAATTAAAATAAAATGAGACATTTTGAAGATCCATACAGGGCAACATCTAACCAACTGTATGGAAATCCTGTTGTAGCAGCAAAACATTTTGAAACTATGAAATAAGCCATCGAATCTACATGAGGATGGACAACAAGAGCATTTTTATGTTTTTTTAATAAGTGCAAGGAGATTTTTCTTTCAAATATTGTGTCTATAGAAAACACCATATTTCAACATTTTAGATACAGTATAACGCAAGGTTCTCTAGTTTTTATGACGTAAATTCATTTTAGAACATTTTATTTCATCATAAAAATAAATAAGTACTGCATTGTTACAAGTGGTCATTTCATAGTTCCAAAACCCTTTTTGTAGTAAAACTGATGGCTAATATGTGGAATATCTTTTTTCTGAACATATAAACAATATCCATGACATTTTCCTTCATGGTGAACTGAATCTGAAAACTTGCTCGTCACTGTGTAGTCTGGACAGATTATTCATCATAAAAAAAAAAAGAGAAAAACACACGTAGAAACAAACAAACTGCTGTGAAGAGCATGTGGAAGGAAAAGTAGACTATTTACAAAATGGCTCTCGTGTTTGAAAGCTCTCACCATCACACAAACTGCAAAATGCCCTCTGTAGTTCCAAACATTCATAACTGCAACAACCCATTACTTATGATGCTGGGTTCTCCTTTCAGTTCCTGCTGCATGAAAGCATGGTAAATCAGCTATAGTTTGATCCCTGTATATGAGGATCATTTAAAAATGTTTAAAAGACTGAAATAGTGGTTTTTCAGGTTTGAGTCCAATAAATACTACCTTTATACACGCTACATTGCTGCCAACCATGTTCCAAAACATAAGTTTTAGTTATTGTGTTATTTTGGAAAATGCCCTAATCTGTAACAATCAAATGTTCAGGTGATACACCCATTTTAAAATTCAATGACTTGCCTGCAACAATTATGTACGATTGTGAAGTCACAGTTCTATTAATTTCTTGATAAAAGTGCTTTTCTCTTGGGACGTTTCTCCTAGCAGAGATACATTTTCTTCTGTGTAGCCTCCGTGTTAGATCAGTTAAATTAAGTAATTTCTACAAAAAGTATGAACATGCCGTTCGCTGTAAAGGATTATTTATCTCAAGCATGTTTCAAGTCTCTACAAGTTGATTTTTATAGCATACTGGAATGAACTGAAACCAAAGGCAGTCTGGAAGGTAGGAAAAAACACTGAAAATGTACAGCTCCAGTAGTATGTTTTTAAAAATGGTTGGAAGTAATGTAACATGAAAGTGGATCATAGTTATTGGGCTCAAACATGCAAAACTATCAGTATGGCCCTTAAAAAAGGTCTTAAACTATTGTGTGCATGTAAAGTATTCCATCTCTTTCTGAATCTTGCAAAAAGGACATATGACCCAATGTGTGTCTATGAATGAGAGCGACATTTATGTGTGACAGAGAGCTCGGCCAAAACATGGATGGTGACAATGTCTTTGGTTGCAGAAGCTAACAACAGAAACACAGCAAATATGAAAAACAATAAAATTATCAAGACAAAACAGAGGAAGAAACAGAATCATTAAACGGTGCCCAAAACAAGCCTTGAAAAAAAAAACTGGATCACTCTGTGTTTTCACTGGATTCAAAGACACAATGACGTTCCCGTATATATACAGCTGAGTGTCGACCCTAAGAGATGTCAGGCAGTTTGTCCAGAGAAAAACATTAAGGCTTAGCTATAAAGTTTTTGCAGAATTTTGGATCAAATTCATTCAGACTTGCTGTCTCACTAAAGGCTGTAAGAATTGTCTTTAATGGCACTTCCATGGTCTAGTGAGCAGTCCTTTGTAAAACCTTTAATTCTTTTATCTACATATCTACAGCTTTTGATGTCTGTATAAATTAAAGATCAGCATATCCAGGTGTTCTGTGTGTGGTGATGAGATTCCCACTGAATATGCTGAAAAGACTGAAACACTACCGGGCTTCTGTATATTTACAAAGCCTCTGATACAGCATCAGTCAGTACGTTGACATGCACACTAAACTCCGATTTTTGTCTGTAAGGCTTATACGTGGATGGAATTAATAGGATTACGTCGTTTGCTTAACGTACACGACTTGTTGCTTAATTAGTTTTTGAGAGGAAGTACACCAGGTGAGGATGCAAACCAATTGGAGCGCTTGCATGCTGGAGTACATTGACTTAGGGGCGCATGTTTTCGGACCTGTTGTTTGTGTGCTTTGTTCTGAATCAAGGACTAAATTGTTTAATGTTTAAAACATTAAACCCTTGGTTTGTGTTAAAATTAAAGTTGGACCAAGTAAAATGGAGAAGTCATCATTTTGACCATATACTGTACTATATGACAGAATGAATTCAGAAATTGAATTCACATAAAGATGTCTCAGAAACAGCATATCTGCAAAAAGACGTGCTGCCTTCAAATGAATGAACAGGAGAATGGAGTGTGTATTGAATACACACATACTTGTGCTGCGAACATTGTAACTTGGAACTAGGGAGTCGGAAGCTAAACACACTGGGAGACAACATGGATGACTCCATAAAAACATTTGTTTGCTTTGCTCTGTCGGACCAAAAGAGGCCATATTTGAACATTTATGAGTTATTTACCTTTTCAAAACAGCTACTGCATTGCTAGCATTAAATGTTTAACCTGTTACTGTGTCTGCATGCTGACTGATTTAAAGAAAATGCTTCTAAACCTTCATTTATCAATAGAAAAATGACTATCTACAATGTGAGCAGCCGTATTGAAACAACGTCAATGCTGAACTTGGGGTTGAGGAGCCCTGCCCGACTTTCCAAGTAAGAATTCTGTGTTGAGGAGGTGTTTTCTTTGACTTTTCCCAGTCGGAGGTCAGAAATTCTCAGTTCCAATTTAAATCAAATGCAATATGACCTTAACATAACCTAACATGCTAATACAAAGATGTGTTAGGTAAGCTTGATATGTCCTTTTAAACTCAGAGCAAATCCATTTGAATTAGATTAATGTTAACCACGCACACCTAGCGGTCTCTTGTTCAAGCTCAATCAATCGACCAGTTGATCGCTTTGTTCAGGTTCAGAACTAGTTTGGATCACACTGCACTACAAACAAATCACTCCAGAGTTGATTTGACCGAAACCACCTCCCCAAAAAGCTCCTGGCTTGGCTATTTTGGTTTGTGATTGATTTGTTCAGACCTACCTAAAGGAACCAATGAGGAAAACACCCTAGTCCAATTGACTAAATCATGTAGCTGTGAAATGCCTGACAGATTTACGCTGATTTCAATCCAATTATGGTGCCTATGTGACATTTGAAAAAAATCAACCTATTGGCTTAATCAAATTAGCATAAGTTTTAACGTGCATGTAAATGTACTGAGTATGATTCATTTGGATCAGCAGGACTAAAGGAAGTCACTGCTTGGTTCAGCTCTCCACTCTAAAAGGCTTTTTACAAACACGACATCTAGAACAGGAATTCATGTGTAAACTAAACAGAAAACTTTCTCTCTCTGTGCAAATGCACAAGAAAACAGCATCAGTCCTGACACAGAGAAAAGCTAAAATCTACTCTCTTTGTACAGCTAAAATCTAATCTACTTTAAAGATAAATTCATCAAAAAATAAGGCAAAATAGCTCAAAGATTTTCAAGTGACAGACAAAAGGAAACAGAACTCAATTCATTACTACTTCTGCAAAACAAAAAGCTAAAATCACTGACAGAATCAAACTCAGGTGACAACAGCAGCATTGAAAAAAGACTTCCAGCTCCCTTTCCTCGAATTATTCAGGGACTTTGTTAGTCTTCTATTGGATTTCCCTCATTTCTCTGCTAAACTACATTTTAATTTAATAACTGCATTTTTTTGTACACATAATCTTTTTGTTTTCTAACTGCTCAGATCTAAAGCATGTTCACTTTATCACCCCCACAAAGTGTTAACCCTCGAGCCTAAAGTTGGTTTTGCAATTTAACTTTTCATTGAATGATGTTTTCATTTGCAACTTAAAAAGATATACTGTAAAAAAATTTTTACTAGACAGGACAAAACAATTTGGCTTGTGAAAATCTTGACATTTTACCAAGCCTGCCTATTTTCTGCTGTTTCTAAAATAAATAATTAAAAAATGTAACTCCCGGGGGAGGGGGGAAACAAAACAAAAACAATCTAGAAATAAATATTTAACAGTTTTAGAGGAAAAAAAAGAAAAACTAAATGTTGATTCTCTACTTGATTCAAGAAAGATGTAGAATAAAAGAAAGTCTCATAAAATAGCAGTAAAAAAAAACCTGGGAAATTTTTTTTTAAACATTTAAGGGAAGAACACTGATCTCTAGTGTCTGAAATCTAGAAAACAGTTGGACAAAAAAAATTTGAAACAATTATCCTAAATAATTTAATGTTTTCTTGATTTTCTGCTTGATTCTTGAAAATTCTAAAAAACAAACAAAAAAAAAATCAATAAAGTCTAAGGATGCCAGAGAAAATTTGTAAAGAATTTCAACCAAAAACTACACCAAATTCTAGAATATATGCACAGAAATGATTCTAAAAAATTCTTCATTTGATTGTAGAAAACTGTCACAATTGTCATGTGATCCATTTGAGTCTTTCTCCATAAACAACAAGAGAATTTTGGTATTATCAAGTTCTCATGTAGTTTACAGGTTTGTAAGAAATGCTGATTTTCACAAGCCAAAATTTAACAACTTCTCTTGTAAACTGATTTTTGTTTACACAGTGTAGCTTTTTAAATGCAAATAAAACCCACATTCAGTAAAAAAGTCAAATTATAAAGATAAACCTTGGAAACGAGAGGGTTAATTTATTGATACCTGAAGATTTGCCACAACAAAACCGCTTAAAACCACTTCTCATGGACACTGAGGTAACATGGAAGATAACAACAAAATGACTTTTACTATGAAACTTTCACTTATGATGGACTTGAATTCAATCGAAAATCATTCAAGCATCAATAATGTGATCAATAATTTGGGATTTTAATGAGCTCTGATAATGATTCTTCACATAGAGCTCATTACAGCGTGCGCTGAGGATCTAAATGTCCATTTCACCACATTTTTACACTAAAGTATTAAATAACTTTACTATAAATGTATGCTTCAATGATCTAAAACCTCTAAAAATAGACCTATAATTAAAATATAAATAGAAATAATTGATTGTCTTTTGTTCATTTATGAAAGAATGAACTGAGTTTGACTAAAGTAGTAACAGTGGATGTTATTATCATCTGTGCGTGAATAGAAACGTGTGCAGCAGTTACAGGAAGAAGTAGCTTTAAACGGTTTGCCTCCCAAACGCCAAACATCAGACCCACTTTTTAAATCTGTACAAATTGTTTCTCCACTGCTGCAAATAGAACGACAAACAACAGACATAAGGAAATAAAAATAAAAGTTTGCATATTTTACAAAAAAAAAATAAAAGACACATTGTGTTTGAACTCTTCCTTGGATCACTCTGAAACTTCCAGAATGCTTTTTAAAAATAAGAATTTGTTATATTACTTGCACAAAAATAATGCTCTGTGTCTTTTCCTCCTTTCTTATTTTTTTCTTTGTTTTTTTTTTGTTTTTTTTTTTTATACACTTCTTGATATTTTCTTTTCTCAGTTATCAAAATAGATCAAAGCTTCTCTGGAGAAGATTCCCACCTTTGGTTGAGCAACTCTGGAAGAAGTGAGCAGAAAGTCCAATAAAGTAAGTGTTGTCCTTAAAAAAAAAACAAACAAAAACAAATGCACACTCTCACACACGCACACACACACTCACGCACGTTCCTTTTGTCATCCATGTTCAAGTTCAGGTGCTTGGTGATGGTACGGAGCACAGTTCTCTTCCAGCTGAATTCTGTTTGGTTTGATTCATCTTGTGCCCTCAGCAGACCTGCTGGGAGCTGAAAAACAAACATCTTTATCAATACATTGACAGTTGATCAATCCACTGTGTCGATCACTGAAAAACAATCATGGCTGTGTTCAGATTGCACATCAGACCGAGCATCTGAAATGGAAATTATACTTTGCGTTTGAGCTTTCTGGAAAACTTCCTTCAGAAAGAGCCTTGTAATAAAGTATATGGAATATTTAAGCAATATTCTTACTATTTCATTATCTTTAGAATGCTAAATTATCATTAATATCTTTAACATAACAATCTTATCTGGGAATATGGGTGCTTTTTGCAAAGGTTTAGAGCAGGGGTGTCAAACTCAATCACAGAGGGGGCCAAAATTAAAAACTGGGTCCAAGTCGAGGGCCAAACAGGGTCAGCCTTCATTGGAAACAGACTTAAATTAGCCTCGTTTTCATCAGAGGTTATGACAAATTATTCATACACTAATATGAACTTCACTTTAACTGCTGCTCCCAAGACATGTATAGAATTCAGAACAAACCAGAGGTATGAAAAAAAACAGACAAATGAGAGATCAAATTCAAAATAAATAATATTTTTTTTTATGTCTTCCTCTCTGTTAGCAGTGTTTCACTGACTCATTTCCTATGAAAAAGTTTTATCACAGGAAACAGCCAGAAAACTGATTTTTCTTAAGGGAAATCTAAATGATAATGTTTTACATTAACAACTTCAACAAGCAAAATGAGAATAATATTTTAAATGTGATCATGCCTTCTTATGTTATATTCTTTAATTACAGCCACATCAGCTCTGCTTATAAGGCTAACAGGTTTATCCCTAATGACAGTAAACAGCTTCTCTAACTACACCTGTGCTGAAAGCCTGTTTTCAGAGTCCACCTTTCCCTTGGCCATTTCTTCCTCGGGCTACCTTAAACTTCATTAAAAGTGACTGGATGGCCACGGAGAGGAGAGGAGCTGGCGCTTCAGGTGTTGATTGACACGCTGGCTGTTGCAGTGCATTATGGGATTTGTAGTACCTGTAATGTGTATGCTATATACTGGCGGGCCAGTTATTATAGAGATTAGATATTATCTCACGGTCCACATATAACTGTACCGCGGGCCACATCCAGCCCGTGGGCCTTGAGTATGATATATGTGGTTTAGAGGGTCTTCACTGTAAATGTTAGTGAAATCTGACATCCTATGAACAAAGATGCAAGTTAAACCACAAAGATTCTGGTCCAAAACACCACCTCTTACTGGAGGTAAAGATAATCCCTGACAACTGAAGGAATCTGCTGCTCCTTTATAATAAAACAGCCATGGAAGCTTGACTCATAACATTCATTCAGCTTTGAAACAAAGTGCTTTCATGTAGAATCAGCAAATTTACAACATGGAACTCTATCATCTGTTAGGGCGATGAATTGTTCCCTGAAATTAGTCATTTCTGCTCTCAAAGTCACAAATCATGCACTCACAATACGTAGAATTTTGCACTCAATAGTCCATTCCCTCAATTAAGTAAAAATGTTCCCTTGAAAAAATTAATTTGTGTACCAAGTTTTATATCAACCACAGGCTAATGAGTTTTTGACATTATTACTTTAAATTATAGTGCATCCATTATGCAGATCAGTGTCATTTTTTGCTGTAACACATCCTTGCATATTAACTTCCCCAGACAGTGAGCATGAGATTATTGCCAAACATTCATTCATTCAGTCTGCTCCATGAGTTTAAAGTGTATAAATGAGTCCATACATCTATTGTGTCCACATTGACAGTGTACTGAACATCACTGAACTTTATGTGTTGCGCAGAAAACTTTGGTAATGGTACCTTAGCTTCACTTGGTGTGCTGGTACGAGTAGTTTGTGTGTTCTGTAGGAGTCTCCATGGCAACCTGCTGCTGCTGACCACCATTCTCCTAAAAAAAAAAAAAGAGGAGTAATTATGCAAAGGATATATTTGATGAGCTTAAATAATAATAACAAATATTTGATTAACTTATTTGATTAACATATCTTCTGCTGATCAGATTTAATATACTGTAGCTGTGGCCTGAAGTTTTGTACATTACTTAGCATGGATGGTTGTGGGGTCCTGATCGCCAAGTTATATTTAAAAAACAAACAAGAAAATACATAAATTATAGAAAATGTGAGTCGGTCCACTCCAGTATCAGACAAAATATTGGACTGGACTGGACGAGTTCATTTTCCTCGACAACTGTGAAAGAACTATTGGTCATGGAAATATCAAAGCTGAGATATAAGAAGCTTGGAGTTGTGATTCAAGCTTCCTACCTCTACTGGTACACTGGAGGGAGGCACTGGGGTGTACTGGGGAATGTAGGTCCCCTGCATAGTTGTGTTGGCCGGAATATACTGAACAAAAGACAAAGAGGAAAACACAAAATATGTAACGCATCTCAAAAATATCTAACCAGTGCAACAGTCAGCAGAATATCCCTTAATCATATTAAGAGGAACTTATGCATCTATTTATGTATATACATACATTCGCAGTTTGAAATCACCCAGACATTTTGATGTTTTTGATAGAAACTGATACTTTTATTCAACAAGGAGGCATTAAATTGATTCAGATTTATAGCCGAGACATTAATAAGTTTGTATTTTTACTACTGCTGGAACTGACTGATTTATGATTAGTTATTCAAAGAAAACTGCAAAGTCTTATTTTCAGCAGCCATTACTCTAGTGTCCTAATGATAAACTCCTTTAGCTCATCTTTAATTAATCATGTTTAAATGCTACTTGTTATTAGAGACACCTTTGTAATTGTGTTAGCACGCCTGAAAACCCTTATTCTGTTCAATAAAGCAAGAAAATTGTCTTTATTTGGGTTACAAGGCACTAACATTGATAAACTTCAATTCTGGGTTTGGAAATGGCCAAAACAAAACAACTTCTCTAGAAAAACGTCAGTCTATTCTTGTTTTTGTGAAATGAAGGTTAATCCATGCCTCAGATTGCCAAGAAACTGAAAATTTCATACAAAGGTGTCCTCTACTGTCTTGAGAGAAAAGGGCAAACTGGATCTAACAGCACAGGAAAAGAAGCAGAAGGCTCAGATGCACAACTGCTCAAGAGGATAAATACATCATAGTCTGTAGTTTGAGAAACGAACACCTTACAGGTCCTCAGTTGGCTGCTTGCTTAAATAGTACATGCCAGACAACAGTGTCATCTACAACAGTGAAAAGATGACTCCTGCATCAAGCCTTAAAGGCAGAATTTCAAAGAAAAAGCCATATCTGATACTGGCAAATAAAAAGAAAAGGCTAAAACTGGCACAAGAACTGAGACAGTGGATGACTGGAAAAGAGTATCATGGAGAAATGAGCCTAAATTTGAGGTGTTTTGAAAAAATACATGAAAATTTCTAGGGATTCCAAACTGTTGAAAGCTAGTGTAGTATTAAACACTTGTGTATGTATGTATATACTGTATGATTGGTACTGACTGTGCCCGTGCTTCCCAGGGACAGGTGGCTTAGCTGCTGGGCGAGAGGTCCCATCATGGACGTGGGCTGGATGGACATGGCGTGATCCATTGTTGGGGTAAGAACCGTGCCCTGTGAATGCAGGATACAAAAATGTTCATGTGTGCAAGCATAACACACACACAATCTGCTTGACTTCATCAAATGTAAGCCAAATACACATACAGTACATGTGTCTTTATCGCATTAGTACATTAAAATTATTATACTTAAAGGGCCATACTGGTGCTTTTCCATGTTTGAGCTCAATATATACAACCCACATATACATTACGCTACTGTCAACCATTTCCCAAAACATACTACTGGAGTGGTAAATATTTGTTTTTCCTACCTTCTAGAGTGCCATTAAAATCAACTTATAGAAACATGGAACATGCTCGAGATAAGTAATCCATCACAGCAAACATGATGTATATTAAATTTCATGTTGAAACGACTTTATTTAACTGGTCCAGGGCTGCAAGGAAGAAAATTTGTCTCCACCAGGGAATATAGTCCCAGAAAAAGACGGTACTGAGAAATCAAAAATGACCATTCCTTCTACATTCGGACATACGTGTTAGCAGGCAAAACACTGACTTTTAAGGTGGGTGTATGACCTGAACATTTGATTGAGAAAGATTAGGGGATTTAGCAAAATTGCAGATTTTGGAAACAGTAACTGTGTATACAGGTATTTATGACATGAAAAATCACCAGTATGGTCCTTTGGGAAGAGTCCATAAAACTAAGAGGAGAATAGGACTTAATCATACATTCAATGGAGATGGTGATGTGGTGGAATATGAGATTTTGGGAGAAGTGGAGAAAGTTTACTCACAGTTGGCTGCATGAGGTATGACTGATGGTGCATCCAGGACGGGCTGTGTACCTGTAGATCAGGAACCACACCATAAAAATCACCCTTGCACTTGATGTGCTGCTTTCAAAGGGCCCTCGGAGCTTTTATTAAGTCAAGAAAATGCAGTTTCCAATGCAATATCATCAGTCATGCTGGCTAAGTGTCTGTTAACTCATTCTGATGTGTTGACTACATTGTTTATGTCATGAACACAATGAAATGTCTTACCTGGTAGGATGAGACAGGAGAATGCATGAACGGTGAAAGGGAAGTCTGGGTGATCATTCGGTTGGGAGCCATACTGTAGGGTGAAGAGTAGAAGCTGCAAAGAGTGAAGAAAACATAAAGACAGACACATCCTGTCAGTTCCATTATTTGCATTTTTATTCCTCCAATGTCCTGCAGGGGGCAGTGTTTAACCAGAGTTTGAGCACTACTACACTGATTTTACTGGAGGTTGGGACTGTTTTCTCTCAGTCCATGCATTCCACTCACCCATTTTGTAAGGCGGTAGGGTCATATGCAAGCGTCATTCCTCCCTGGGAAAACAATAAATGGGATTCAGAACGAGTGAGATCATGTAGTCACCGGTGGAGTTTGTACTTAAGCAAGCTATAAAAGATCTAGGAACAATCAAATTCAACATTTTCTCTGCCAACTATTTCTGCTTTAGTTTGTCAAGAAGAAAAAGAAGCAATGTATACAGGAAGTACACTTTAGGATTCAAAGTGTCCATCTTACCGTCTCTCCATCTCTGGCCCAGGGCCTTCCATTCTGGAGGTATTTTCCCTGGTTCTGCCTCTTCTTTTGACCTCCATCTGCAAACTTACATAATAATGGCTCTGTAGGCACTGAAAGCAACAGATCAAACAAGAGAGTGAATTATTGGTCACAATGAATAACAAAAACCTTGAGCACTAACAAAAACAACATCAGAATTCCATAATACAAAAATATACACACCTGGCACGCCTGGCGGAGTTTTGATGAATTTGCCATTGAAATGCTGAATAATGGCCTCACACTTCTCTGTGGACTCCATTCTGAAATGCAAAGTCAAATTTAATTCCACACATGGAATGTTTACCTAAGAACTTTTTATTTATGGTATAAATTGTATTCAAAACATCAAACTAGAACCCAATGCTGTTACCCAAACCCAAGAACCCAAAGCTGTTATCTGCCAATACTGGTTTATTACATATATATATATTGGTATCATCAAATTATTTAAAATAATTTAAATTACAGTGAATTTTATTGTTCAAACTTTTATGATATATTTAATGTTCCTGAAATCTCTAATAATAAATTTTATTGTACTGTCAAATATCCTACTTGATGTTAATTACACATACATATACATAAGATGCTACACATATTTTGTGTTCTTTTGAAGTGTCAGTTGTTCACATCCTCTAGAATTAATGCTATGTAGCTGCAAGACGTCTGAGATTTAGAATGGTGGAGGTTTACAAATAAATTTACAAACTGATCGCACATGGGGGGTTCACATATCTCCGAGAAAATATGGAAAATGCAGACCTCCTTTTTTACGTTCTAGTCCTCATACTGCCCCCTGGTGGATATAGTATTTAATCCTTCAGCCTGACATTAAGCGACTAAATGATCATCATCAACTGTGAGCAGAAGGGTATGCAGGCTTCACATCAAGTATAAAACCTGGTCTTATTTGATTTTTTTTTTCTACTGTCAGGGTGTACAACATAAATCATCATGGACTCCTACATTATCTTCAAGTATTATAGACTGACCTTGCAAATCCCACACCACGGCTGGTCCCATTAGCATCTCGGAGGATGCGTGTGGAGATAACCTGGCCAAAGGACTTGAGCATGCTCTCCAGCTCCTGCTCATCCATGGACACTGGCAGGTTGGAG
This sequence comes from Lucifuga dentata, assembly GCA_014773175.1. Lineage (NCBI taxonomy): Eukaryota > Metazoa > Chordata > Actinopteri > Ophidiiformes > Bythitidae > Lucifuga > Lucifuga dentata. Next base: position 19,011 of record VXCM01001654.1, read on the forward strand.
ATGTACAGGTTGGTGGGGTCCTGCTCCTGTTGCTATAAGTAGACATGAATGTCAACTTACAAACAGACCATATTTAGGCATAGATGACGAGCTATGGCTTTCACTCTTGATGTGGAAGATACTGATACTTTCCTTGCGATACCACCATGTGTTTATCTTTTCAGGTGGTGTTTACTTATTATTATACTGTAATAGTAATGCTTAGTGTAATAAAATGTAGTAAATATCAAACATTTATTTTGCAATAACACTTCAGCAGCAAAATAGTAAGAGTTATTTTGGACAGTCAGGGTCTCAGAAGTCAAAAGAGGTAATTCATAAAAAAAAAAAAAAAAAANAAAAAAAAAAAAAAAAAATCACAGGTAACTACACAGCGTCATACTAAATAAGCGGTGTGATAATTTAAGCTAATTCATAAAGCTTCCCTGTGTCCCATCACTGACAGGTTGCCGTAAAAAGCCAAACTGACATGTCAAATCGGCATCTAAACATAAATTCTATGCTTTAGATCTCTGAATTTTAAGAGATTTACACTAATATATGAAAGATCCTCACACTGGGAGTGTGGCACACATGAGATGTGTGTCACGTATTTTGCATGAGGGAAAGACAGTGCAGCGGATGAGGCTTGAAGAAGAAGCGTAGTGCCACTAGAATGTGTGTGAGATCAGATCAAACTCTGCATTTAAACACACTGACTGATGAACTGAGTGGGCTTCAATATCAAACTTGTTGAACTAACACATAAGAGGCAAATACAGTTTCAAAATGTCACCCACATTTTATTTTTGTGTGATGGTTTGTTTTATAAATAGCTTCCCTGACATGCAACAAGGAAATACCGTAGTAACACTTCTTTCAAGGCAAATGCCAAAAGATGCCAGTAACAGGCGTTTATGAAGGAGGGAATGAGGTTGTGTGATATTTGCCATTTATCGACATGTTAAATCTGGTCACTGCGTTTTATGAATTCCCCATAAAGTCCTGGTCATCGTCTGCAAAGACAATGTATGTGGAGCACTTCCAAACTTGGATAAAGACGAAAATCTCCTGGTTGAATTATCAGTACAAACAATGAAGAAGTGTGCAGAAAAAAATGTTTCATTGACAAAAAGTCAAAGGTACAAGAATAAATGTTTGGTAAAATCAACAATGACTTCCAAAAAGCCTAGTGGGAGTCTTGAGTAATGAAAGAGGAGGATCATAGAGTAAAAAAAAAAGACCACGATGATAGATATTTATTGTTGGTTTTACCAACCAATAAATGCCTGGTAAAATCAACAATGACTCCCAAGGATTATTGCTCTAAAAATCATCCAATCCCGGAGCATAAAATTTGGTTGCAGACAGCTAATAGCGGACTGAAGAACTCTGTAAATATATTTAGCAGGTTAAATCGATTTCTGTTTGGATTGTGGATCACTTTTATATCAAATCAGCAGCTATGGTGCAGTGTTTTCTCCCTAACTACAACAACAAAATATGCTATAACTCTGATGTCTGGAATCTTCTCTGCGCAAATGGCCACTGAAGCTCTCGAGTGCTGTAGTATTTGGAGCCATTTTTCATAAACCTAAGCCTTACTCACACGAAAACACACACAAAATTGAAATATTTCTAATAGAAGGCTGTAACACAACCATAAAGAAAAAAAAACATTCAATGCCTGCCGTATCATATCCATGAACTATGTCAAACATACATAAAACCAGATACAGATAACATATTTTTAAGCAATTTGTGTCTAATTAATAAGCTAAAAACTAGAACTTTCTAGTTCTACACATTTTGACATTACATCAACTAATGCAGTATTTACTAATGTAAATACTTGCAAGTATGATACAGTATATTTATACATGCAATATGCATTTTAATGTAAAGATTAAAAGAAACTATTGTAAGAAACTAATGGAGGCAAGCAAATACGAGAAGACTGACTACATAAGGTTGATTTAGAGACTCTCTTGTGAGATGAAAGTGAAACCCTGTGTGACTGTGCAGAAACAGACAGGAAGCCAGGCATGAAGTTAAAGAGTTCACAGAGCAACAGGAGCCTGGCAACCAGGAGAAAAGAGGCTGGGCCAAAAGAGGGGAAGAGAACAGAGTGAGGGAGGAGGACAGAGCAGAAGGAAGAAGGGAGGCTGAGAGAAATGAGAGGCATAATATGCTGATATTGTGTGCAGAAGGAGGGAAGTGACAGCATAGGAAGTAGTGGGAGTCTTGAGTAATGAAAGAGGAGGATCAAAGAGTAAAAAAAAAGAACAAGATGATAGATAAGTGTCTGCTTTTATCAAAGAATCTTCTTTTTCCTTCATTTTCAGTTAAGCCTCCTTCTGTTAACTATCACTGTTAGATAATGAACCACACACAACAAAGCTTTTTGACAAAGCATAATGAAAACTGACTGACATAAGTGAAACAATTCCAGTGATAATCATATGAACAAATCATCAAGCATCAGACCATTCAAGCATCAAACATCAGAGGATGTACTGTAAGCAGCCAGATGCTATTCAGTCACTTCAGCTGGCACAGTGGTTCAGCCAAATTTGACAGGGATGGTACAGATTTCCTGGGAGATTATTGATCTGACTGGGTGTATTTACAGCATTAAATAACCATACTGGTGGTTTTTGCATGTTTGAGCCCAGTAAATACTACCCGCATACATGTTAAATTACTGCCAATCATTTTCCAAAGCATAAAACTGGATTTTAGTGTTTGTGTTGCTTTTACCAAATACAATAATCTTTCAAAAATCAAATGCTCAAGTGCTTAAAATTCAATGTTTTGCCCACTAATATCTATGCACAACTGAAGAAGGCATCACCATTTTAATTTCTCAGTAATCCTCATTAATCAGTAATTTCACAGTAGTCCTGTGAGTGTATTCCCTGGTGGAGAAATACTTTTTCTTCTGTGTGGCTTTGTGTTGGATTGGTTAAATTAAATAACTTCAACAAAAAAAAAAAAAAAANAAAAAAAAAAAAAAATAGTAATAGCGTGTGGTTTGCTATGGTGGATTACTTATCTCAAGCACATTTCAAGTCTCTACAAGTTGATTTTTATAGCGTACTGGAATTAACTGAACCCAATGGCAGCCTGGAAGATAGGAAAAATGTAGGATGTTTTGGAAAATGGTTAGGATTAGTTTGCAGTAATATAGCATGTATGAGGGCTGTATTCATTGGGCTCAAACATACAGAAATCACCGGTATGCTCCTTTAAACTGTGTCAACACTGTAGTAATGAATGAGGATTTATTGCTTCATGACTGGCTTCTGTTGCATTACTTATTATGTAACACAGGGGTAAATTGATAGAGGTCCTAGGCCGAAAAAAGACTAATAAGGGTAAAGGTGCTCTGAAACACAAATAAACCTCCCTTCCCTTTCTTCTTTTTATTTATCTTTTACTTCAGCTAGTATAGAACATCCCATTACATAGTCAAACCAAGATTCAACCTGTACGGCTATGAAAATGCTGCTGGGCCAACCCAAGCACATGTGAGAGGAATCTGCTGAGACGTCACGGTGGCGTACGCGCCAGGCCTCAGGTGTGTCTGCGTCTTTTTGGCAGATTTGTCTGCTTGTGTGTGGAGCGGTGCATGTGAGCTGGTGTCTGAGTTTGAACAGGGAGGTGCTGGGAAATAAGGAGGGTGCTATTTTTAACCCTGCCATTGTTCCCCTGCCCCTACAAACACAGCTCCTCTGGGCCTGCTGTGGTGCAGCCTGGAGACTAGGATGGCCCTTTCTGGGACTGAACATGCACCCAGGATGCTGGAGATCAAGGCGTGGCTTGTTCTGCTGCAAAACGACACTAACACAGCCATAGTGAAGGTGCAAATCATTCATAGAGACAACTGGTAAAATTGCACTTCAGTGTTTGATCTTAAAGGACAATGTCAGTGATTATGCATGTTTGACCCTAAAAAATACCTTTTACCTGACCTCAAATACATGTTACGTTACTGTCAAAATATAATACTGGAGCAATAAATATTAGAATTGTTTTTCCAATTTATTGGGCTTAAACATGCAAAATCACCAGTATGGTCCTTTAAACACCGATTTCAGATAGTTGTCTGGTTTTGTGACCTCAAATAACCCAGCGACCCTGAGCCAGCTGTGTATATTAAGGTTTTTATAGTGGTTATCAACACCTCTGACTGAGCGCATGTTGTCTGGGTGAGTCTAGTTTTGGTGTCCAGTTGCACTTGTAGGGTATTGCGATACACAGGATTGTGTGGCACTGCAGCAGGAGATGCAGTGAACTTAGACTCAGTGTTTAGTTGCACTGGAGTGGTTAAGGTCAGCTGGCAGCATGGATCTGTTACAGTTTTCCATGGCTGGGCTGAGGGGATTGTGGTGTTACATTGCAGTGGGTCTGTTTGGGTGTACAACTGAGGTAGGGGGCAGGGACACTGGGGTGGAGTGTATTAAGTGCTGGTGTCAGCCCCAGGCATGGACCCAGACGATGGACAATGCCAATCCATTGTGGCTGTCCCATTGATGGTGGGTGTAGTGGCACCCTCCCCTGGACTCCCTCAATGAGGAGCCGAGAGCCAGAGGGGATCAGCTTAATGGGCTGACAAGAGTTGCTTTGACTGCAGACACTCGGACAAAGAGCTGAGCACAAGCGCTACATGAGGAGCAGGTTAGCAACGTTCAAAAGCACAGAGAAGAGGGTGTGAGGAAAACGGAGAGAGAAGGAGGTGAAAAGGGCAATGAAGAAAGAGGAGAAAAAAGGAGGAGTAAAGGATTAACTGAGCAGAGGGAGTGGTGTTCAAAGGAGGTGTTTCTGCATATGAGCATACAAGCCTAATAGGCAAATAATTACAAACTCTCTATCACTAGAACATACTCACCTCCTGAAAAATTACAGTATATGCACACCTCCCTATAAACCTTTGAGTTTATCTTGCACCTTTGCCAACAGGACATTTATTGCACGTAAAAGTTTACCTTTAACATGACAGAGAGGGCGAGAGAGAGAGTGAGAGAGCGAGAGTGTGCTTGTTTTGTGTGCGTGTACTTGTTTTGTGTGTACTTGTTTTGTGTGTGTACTTGTTTGAGGGACTACAGCTGTTGGTGATCAAAGTTTAGCAGAAGGCTCTCTCGAAATCAATACAGATGAGGGAAGGTCCAGGTGAGAGCGAATAATAAGGTGAGCCAGGGGTTAAAGGACCATACCGGCCACTTTGGATGTTTGAGTCTAATATATTCAATTTTCATACATGTTACATTACTGACAACCATTTTCCAAAGGATAAAACCATATTTCAGCTTTCCTGATATTCTGCAAAATCTGTTAATCTTTCAAAATCAAATGTTCAAGTGATACACCCACCTTAAAAATCAATATTTCGCCTGCTAATAGTTACGCAGTCTTATGAAGTCATGGTCATTTAAATTTTTAGATAAACACAGGTCTTCTTTTGGGACTGTATTCCCTGGTGGAGACATACATTCACTCCACGCTTTTTNCACAGGTCTTCTTTTGGGACTGTATTCCCTGGTGGAGACATACATTCACTCCACGCTTTTTATTGCACTTAAACTCTAAAATTATATAACTTTGAAAAAAACCTGAATGCACGTCTTGTTCACGATGATGGATTACCTATTCCAAGAATGTTTCAAGTATCAATAAGTTGATTTTAATAGTGTACCAGAATGAACTGAAACCAATGGGNCCAAGAATGTTTCAAGTATCAATAAGTTGATTTTAATAGTGTACCAGAATGAACTGAAACCAATGGGGTCTAGAAGGTAGGAAAAAAAAAATTCACTGTTCCAGTAGTATGTTTTGGGAAAAGATTGCCAGTAATGTTACGTGAATGATGGTCAGTGTGGTCCTTTAAGACATCATGGTTGTATGACGTTGATGTAACGCTGGTTAAACTTACTTTGGCCATCTGAGCCTGAACCCCACTGGACTTGAGAGCTGTAACTGCCTTCTGTGCTGCTGCTGGACTGTCAAAGTCCACAAAGCCATAACCTGTAATGCATACAGTTACAGACAAATATGACTTTTATGGTGACATAAATTTGAAGCAAAAAGCAAGGAAGATACATCAGTAAGCACTGGTGGATGAGTACAAGTTGCATTTCACTTTGCAAATCCTACATTCAAAAATTTGTGTTAGTAAAAGTAAAAGAGTTAGTAAAATTAACAGTAAATGTATTCACTCATAGTAAAAAAGTTGAGTGTAGTTTGACTGTCTAGTCAAAACACAGTTGCGAAACACAGAACTTCCACACAATGAAACTGGGATTAGACTGCATTTAATGCTACTGCTGGCTTTGCACCAACATGAATCAGGATGTTTTCACACACACACACACACACACACACACACACACACACACACACACACACACACACACANCCCCCCCCTCCCCGGTTAGGTTCATTTGGGCAGGTCTGAACACAGCAATCACAGGTGTATTCTCCTTCTCACATAATGTGAAGCAATATGTGGTTTTTCACATTGTCTTGAAATCAAATTCAGAATTCTGTCACAATAGTTTTCCTGATACAAAGCCCAAATGATGACTACCGCTAGGAAAGTATCCCAATTCCATCTTTGTTTCCTGTTGTTTAGTTATTCCAGCATGGTAAACTTTTTCCTGTTTAGATTTTCTTTGATTTTTCTTTCTCCTGCCCCTGACCAATGAGCAGCTGCTGACATATTTTGGTTTAATTGGATGTTTTCTTCAGTAAATGCAAAATTGCAACAATTTAGTCCCTGATTCAGACCAGAGCAAATGGACTGAGAGCAAAACACCCTTAGAAGCATTTTGTGTCATAAAAAAAAAGTCTCAAGTGCAGCACAGTACCTAAATACTTGAGTAAAATTACTTGGTTTACATCCAGAGGAATTTTGATTACTGAACCAAAACTGTCAACTCTCAATTTATTAAATAAATCAAAACAACTCAGCTCACCTTTACATTTGTTGGTGGTTTTATCCAAGATGGCCTTGGTTGACACAATCTTTCCATACCTTCAAAAACAGACAAGAAAAAAAAAATCAACATGATCAATACTAGAAGAGGTGACTCCAGGGCAAACAGAGGAATCTGCTCCTACCACTTACACGCCACTCCTCCCTCACTTCCTGCAGCTCTGCGACTGCAGGTGTAAACATGAATATGTACTTCACACAAACAATCGCGTCTTTTTATGTGATCTAAGTGTCACAGAAAACTTTGCCTGCCTCCACCCTTCTGTTTTTGTCTGTTGGTGGATGGTGTTGTACAGTAACTCTGCTCGCTGGCGTTGTTTTCAACAGAAGGGAGACAGAACAGAACCCCAGGGCCAAAAACAATTCATTCCAGGCTTGTCTTTACCACACATACACACACTCCCACTCACACACCGCTCCTAAATAGACCTCTATTTTTGTCTCCACATCTCACGTCACTTATGAAATGAAGCTGTGAAGTGCTGTTACAAGCAATGTCTGACTTGCAAGTAGAAGTAATGACTTTCCAAGGAATGTGCGCATGTGCTTAATCCATTTCATCGGCCGTACAGTGTGTGAAATATAAAAATAGGCTCCTCGTGTTTTTTTTACGTCTCGAGTGATCAGTGGAAAAACAGGACAAAGGGCCAGCCAATAACATTACAAGAGGAGAATCAATTAAGGCATCGATGCGGTATCATAAAACTTTCATGATATGAAATTCATCTCATATATAGTACATGAATAGTGTTCATCTTTGTAAATCATAATGGACTGCAGGGTTATGAGACGGTGCACCAGCGTTAGAGTATAATAGATGTGCCCTTGTCTGCTGAATTTAGCCAGTGAGGGAAGCTGGTGTTCCTCTGTTTTGGCGACATGGCGTCTGGGCGGAGTGTACTCTGTAACCTGATGCTTCACCCCTCTGGTTTGCTTTCCTTCCCACCACGTCCCTCTCCTCTCTTTTTCCACCCTACATCACAGCTCACTGTGCACCGCTGGGTCCTACACTCCTCTTTTTTTAGTGGACATTTGCCACAGACTAAGACATTCACAGCAGAGACACCAGAGACTAAATGATTCACCTGGGAAAAGATGACATTAACTATTTTATTTATGAAAAGCCCATACAGACCATGCATCTTTCTAAAAAACAAACAAGTTGCTGTCACAGTAAGCCATAACTGGGTTAGGATATTAATTACCATTTGTCAACTCGTTTAATGTTTTAAAAAAATATATGTACGGGGAAAAAACTGATCTGGATTATTGATGATTTGACTGACTGCAGAAAAAAAATAGATTTGGATGTACCTGACCTAAAGGAACTTTACTCAGTGCAGACGTTATCTATCCATCATGCATTGCTTAAAAGTCAGCTGACCTTTGCATAAGCTTTGTTCATACTCTAAAGCAGTCATTAAGCATCAATATATGCAAGCATAATATAATTTAAACCATTCAAATCTATAACTGAAATTCCCTTTGGGCATATCTTTAAGCTTGCCTGAGTACAAATCTCCTCTGGTTTGTTATGCCAAATTTAGCTTTAGTCAAAAGGTACACCTGCTAAAGAAACCAAAGAAATTTTCCAGGAATTACAAGCTAAAATGAAACAATATTTATAATTATTGGTAGATAAGATGATATAAGCTCATATCTATATAAACCATACCAACTAAAGTTCATCTGAACTAAAGTCAGGCATAAATTAAATAAAACTGAATTTCTCTGCTATTATTAAATCTCAGAATTCTGCACACTTCACTTTTACTCACATTCATATATATGGGAGCCCTTACTATATTATACCTCACCACTCATTTTAAGTCATTTCTGCAATATCTTTTGAAAACAGTCATCATTTGTGACCAATGGCCAGATTTAGTCTGAGTAAATGGATGTATCTCTATTTCTATAGCCAGTGTTTCATGTTTTCTCATTCTTTTGTTGATAAAAATACAGTAGCTGTCACACTGTTTGGGGTCTCTGCTGCTTTTAATTCTCCTGGTTTCAAGCTGACAGCTCCAGACTGAATAACGCTGAGTCACGATTGCTCATGTCTAGTTTCACTAGAAGCATCAAAAAAAAAAAAAAAAAAAAAAAAAAAAGCCGTTTTTCATGTTTTTGCTTTACAGAGACACCAGGAGAATTCAAAGGTCTGTGGGCAGTGAAAGTGTGACCCTCTGCTTACCTCAGCAGCTCTGACCCACATACAGCCGTTTGACATACTTACTCAGCAGGCCATGTTTCTCTTTTCCCACTCATTTATGTTCCCCTTGAAGGTTACCCTCCCCAAAAATGGCCTCTGTACACTTTTCCACCACTCTACAATGCTCTCAGGTTCCTGCTTTTTTTGAGATTTCTTTTGGTCCATCAGTCCAATTCAGCCATATTTACCTGACTGTTAGATACAAGCCCTATGAAATTATTCATCTGATTTTGTTAATTTGATTTTTATTTATTTTTTTTTTTTTTTTTTNTTTTTTTTTTTTTTTTTGGGGGGATGGGGGCTTAAAGGACAATACCAGCAATTTTGCATGTTTGAGCCCAACATATACAACCTGCATACATGTACCGACAAACATTTCCCAAAACTTACTACTGAAGCGGTAAATTTTAGAACTGTTTTTCCTACCTTCCAGACTGCCACTGGTTTCAGTTAATTCCAGTACAATATTAAAATCAACTTATTGAGAGCTGAAACGTGTTTGAGGTAAGTAATCCATCACAGTGAACACTATGTCTATTAAGTCTCCACCAAGGAATATAGTCCCAGGAAAAGCCGGCTTTTACAGAGAAATTAAAAATGACCAGATTAGGGGATTTATCAAAATAACAGGAAAACTAAAGTACAATTTTATGTTTAATAAATTGTTTGTCAGTAACGTGAAGTGTGTGTGGATAGTATGCATTGGGCGTAAAATATGGTTTTATGTTTTGTAAATTGGAAGTGGAATGTAATGTGTATGCATGTAGCATTTATTTAAACAATGCATAATCGCCGGTATGGTCCTTTAAGCATTTCATCATTAATGTCATTTCTGTGACTATAAGCTGAAATCTGGAGCCAAAGCCAGTTTGAGTGCTTTATTACTGGGCTTTTATCTGTGTGTGTGTGTGTGTGTGTGTGTGTGTGTGTGTGGATGATATAGTGGCTGTTTGTCTAGGTGTGTGTAAGTCTTACTTTGCTGCTAAGCCAGTCCAGCCTCACAAAGTGAAAGGTTACATCAGGACATGAGGAGATGACTTACCCCTCTCTGGCCCCTTCTCTCCTTCCTGACCTCCGTCTCCTCTGTTTCCTGACTCTCTGCATTACTTCCCTCTGTCCTGTATTTTCATCTAAGGCTTTACCATTTTTAGGATCATTTTTGGATTCCTTTGAGTTTTATGGTCTAATTTAATCAAATTCTCCTTGCTTGTGTTTTTCTGTCTATATTCACAAACCGGTTTCCATCCAAAACAGGCTTTCTTTCCGAACATCAAATTATGGCTGTAAACAATTCCATTTCATGTGCCCAGCAGATGAAGAACATAGTTCTAGAGGCACAGCTGTTTATGAAAAGTTTCTATACAACTCTCTGCTGTCTTAGCTATCTAAACACAACACTGTCTGCTAAAAGGACAATACTGACAATTTAGCATGTTTGAGCCCAATATAACTCACATACACATTATGTTACAGATAACTATTCCCCAAAACATACTACTGCAGTGGTAAATTTCACAGACTGCCAGTGGTTTCAGTTCATTCCAGTGCTCTATTAAAATCAAATTGTAGAGACTTGAAACGTGCTTGAGATGCGTAATCCATCACAGCGATCACTGTGTCTATTAAGTTTTGTTGAAGTAATTTTATTTAACCGATGCAACACAGAGCTGCACGGAAGACAATGAAATGGCTTTTACTGAGAAATTAAAATGACTGTGCCTTCTACAATCATACAAAAATTTTATCAGGTGAAACACTGAATTTAAGGTGGGCGTATCACCTGAACATTTGATTTTAAAAGATTAGAGGATTTGGCAAAATAACAGAAAAACTAAAAAATGGTTTTGTGGTTAATAAATTGTTTGTCAGTAAAGTGTATGCAGATAATATATTGGGTTTAAACATCCAAAATTGCTGGTATGGTCCTTTACAATGGAATGGGATGACCTACCAGTTTAAGGTCTGATTCAAAATAAAGACAAACATAACTTACATACAATCAAAGCTATACATCCAACAATTTCTTTTCTCTGACATTTCTGACACAAACCCATGACTTTTCCATCTTTAGGGTATACAGTATAGTATAATTAATATTGTCATGCAACCACATTCCCTCATTCATAAATGTCTGTGAATGTCATCGTTTAGCATTTGCCTTGAACAAGGCGTTACTGCTGCGTTTCATAAAATATACTGTCAAGCAAAAATGAAGACCCATTAGGTGATAAATTCCAACGTGTGAAATCTATGACATTTTAAACTGTATTTGCCTCACATGTGATACTAATCAATAATGTCCATTCAGTTGAACAGTCAATGTATTTAATATATTTATACCAGAAACAGTTGCCAAACCCTGTGCAACTACAACAAAAAGCCTAGAAAGAGCACATGTGATATTAAGTAGTTTTAATAGATTAAGGCCAAAAACATGTCTCATCTAAAACTCAATGAATTTAGGAGACATATTATGCTTCTGGTTATTTTCCCTCATTTTATACTGTAATACAGTAAAAAGTATGTGGTGAACATTGTCAAAGTTGCAAAACTTGAGGTTGACACCAACAGAAATGCATCCAGTAAGACAAACCCATAGGTGAACTTTCCTGAAAGATTCATTTTGATTGGTCCTTCACTTCCCTTACATATTTATGTCAACACGTAATGCATGTGAATTTACCCGCCTACATCTGTTAGACACCCATGAAGCGTGAAGCGTAAGGTGTGAGTGAGTGTTTGCTCTGCATCTGTTGTTTCTGTGGGTGTTGTCAGCAAAGGCCTGCTGCAGCTGGCCAATCAGGACAAAGTGGGCGTTTCAGGAAGAGGGGGGGCCTTAAAGAGACAGTAGCTAAAGTGGCCTGTTTTCAGTCAGTGCGCACAGCAGTGTTGCAGCAAGGGAGAGTTGAAGTGGATCAATGTGTTCCTGCACATTAAAGCATCGCATAATTGGCCTGTAGAATTACATATTTTACTCCTTATTACAATGTTGTTTTGTGATCACTTATTTGTTAAAAGCTATGTAGGGTAGGCCTATCTTCATAAGGTAATGTCAATGAAAATGGCAATGGTGGACCAACCAGCTTCTTACCACCGTCCTGTGAAATCCATGTATCTCCAAAATGTCAGCTTTGCAGGCAGTAAGAAAAACAGCCTTGATTTGAGACTTGGTGGTGTTTTGTGTTTGGTTGTTTTTTGGTTTTTTTAAAAAAAGCATTAAGGGGTTTGATTAGCTCAAAAAGTTGGAGATGTTTCAATAACAGAGTGTGTAATCCTTCATTTTAGCTGAAAGTCACCAAAATTGGAGATGCATAGCTTTCACCAAACATGAAGTAATGAAACACTGCTTAGCTGGGGTAATGTCACAGCTTAAACCCGCTTTCCAGAATCACATAACTACACTGGCTGTAAGATTAAAGTCTTTCATGTCGATTGTCCATCCATTTGCTTTAAAAAAAAAAAAAGCTGAAAGTCACTCACGGTTGGCAGAGCTTGACTAGGTCCTGGTCTGTAGTCCCAGGATGGAGGCCACGGATATACAGGTTAGTTTTACTCAGCTGTTCCCCTCCCCCACCGCTGCTGTTACTGCTACTGTTGGTGTTGGGACTGGGGGGCGCCATCTGGTGGCCGGTGGACACATAGGTCTGCTGCGATAAGAAAGAAACAGAATAAGTGTAACAAAACAATGATTTGAGTACTTTATTAAAGGTCAGCAAACGTTTCTTTTCCAAGTGACAAAAAGTGTGTGTTTAGTGATGCTGATAGATGAAAAACTGACACATGAGACAGACGATTATGAGGGAGCTGTGTAAAATGATATCATACAGCCCTCATGTCAACACTCACCAATACAGCTTTCTGAGGGGAATGTGGGGTCTCCTGCCTGCCTGCTCCATACAGGGAAAAGGGGCCCCTTATGCTTTCCCCATGCTCGTTGAATATTTTACTTTCGGGACTGCAAAAAATCCTTTGCGGTGCATATCAAAACCAAAGCCTTGAAAAATTCAGACCAACATTTAGTTAGTCTGATTGCACAGAGTTAAATAATAGACTATATGTCAACAGCTCCCTTCAACTCTTTCTCTCATAGTACTTCTACTGATAAAAGATACATTAATGTCATCTGTTCAAGCTGGTATTTCTCAGTCTAACTGTAGCCATCCGACATTTCCCTCTCACCTCAGTGTCGAAGCTGAACAGCTAACAAGATCCTGACTGGCGAGATACAAGAACAGGTTTTAAACTCAGTCTGAAACATTTATCAATACAAGATAGAAAGCAGAGGAACTCAAAGAGACAAAAAACACCACACCAGGAGATCATTACTGGATGAATTCTCATGTTGCAAATGTCTATACTGGTTTGGTGTGTACAAGCTAACAAAGCTTCCACCACAACTGAAACTCACTAACACGCTTATGGAAAAGTCATAAAATTGGCAGTCGACTTATCACAAGGAATTTGTAAGTCTGTTGTGCAACAAGCAGTGTATCATCTCATTTAACTATGGGACTGTGACTACTTTTGGACGAATGAAACAAAAGATTTTGTAACTATACACATGAATATATTTCAGTGCTTAAGTGTGGTTTCGTTATCAATTCACATGTCAGGAATTCAACATTGCTCTTTCCAGGAACAGCCCCACTGGCTGCTTTCCAAAAAAGACTAATTAAAAAAAAAAATAGCAGCAGTTAAGTGCAGAACATGTTTGCCAGAAATGGTTAATCTTGTGTGAGCTTGTGTGAGACAGTGGGTGGAATTCATAAAACACAGACTTAAGGTGTCAATAAGGGCAAATATCGTCATGCAACCACATTCCCTCATTCATAAATGTCTGTGAACGTCATCGTTTAGTGTTTGCCTTGAACAAGGCGTTACTGCTGTGTTTCATAGCAAAAATGTTAAGCAAAAATGAAGACCTGTTAGGTGATAAATTTCAGCATGAAATTTGAATGTGAAATCTGACATTTTAAACTGTATTTGCCTCACATGTGATACTAATCAATAAATTTGATATTTATGTCCATTCAGTTGAACAGTCAGTGTATTTAAATGGAAAGTTTTGATACGATCTCACACACATTCTAGTGGCATTGCGCCTCTTCCTCAAGCCTCATTTGTTGTGCTCTGTCTTTCTCACACATGACACACACACACACACACACACACACACACACACACACACACCTCTTATTATTAACATCAATTTAACTTTGACACCACTTGAAGCAGTATAAAGTGTGGCTCTTAAATATGCATCAACTAACCAATACGCCGATCTTCATTGGCTTTTTTTTCTGAAACTCCCCTTACCTCAAGTCTCCGTTAATGGAGTGCTGATTAATGTCAGGGAAGATTTATACATTAAATTTAAATTTTCACAGCACTTATTTAGCATGACGCTGTGTAGTTAGTGACTTTTTAAATAAATTAAATCCAATGACTTCTCGTCTAACAGCCAAATGTTTTCATTTAGTTGCATATGAAGGGAGGCTCTCTGTGAGCTCTGCCTCCCAGTGGGGTGCCATGTGGTTGGAAAGTCTCATTTGATAGATCGAGTGGACGGAGGCAACAGGAGGACAATGGATTAATTTCTAAAGGGAGGAAGGGTCACTGACCAGACTGGTGATATTTAGGAACAGCCCAGCATGAAGACACAGTCACACCAGGAGCACCAGAAACAACAACCAATCCCCCTAATTAGACACGTTCCATAAGGCACGGTGCCCCTCATTGTGTCCACTGACCCCCTTTCTGGCCGCAGCGTGCACCAACACCTTCAACAACAAACACATTTCTCTGAAGATAGTCCTCTCCTTCACTACTGTTGATATAACCTGAAAGGTTTGCATGTGTTTTTCATGTTAGATGAGATGGTCGTATGTCCTGCACAAAGTAAAACAAAGAAAAGGGGTGTGTGCATGTCCACATGTAACCAGACATATAAGACATGAATGTACAGATGGACTTTTCATGGTGGTACCTATGTAGTTTAAGGATTTAAAGTTACTGTCTTTTTTCGGTACATGACATCAGTAAGAATTATAGAGGCTTCATTTTAACTCATATCAGGAAATCGTGGCGAAATCCTTCATTTTAAACCACAGAAACACTAATACCAAACTTTCAAGTTATTATGAAAAATACTTGAAATACTACATCATTAGCTACATTAATCAAACAAAGGTTCTGTTCATTTTTCAATGTCCAAACTTTTGTGGATTTCCATGGCCAGTGGAACACACTTAGCAGTTTATCAGGCTACTCACGTTGTGGCATGTGATGAATACATTTTGTAGGCAGCTAATTTGTAGATGAAAGATTTGGCCAGCAGAGGCCTACAATCTAAGACATTCTTTCAAAGTTTAAGCTCCAGACATGCTCATGCACACAAACACACTCTCAAACAACTTTGTACTGCTACGATTACAAAATGTTTAAGAGCTGCATAAAATCTTTAAAAAATACTTAGAGGCACCTCAGCACATTTACATGTACACTATACTCCAATTTTTCTCTCTATAGGAGTCTGTGATATAGCCTTAAAAAATATCATAATGAAGGTATTTTTGCGCTAACGATATTTGAGATGTGATGTTATGAACAAAGTAACACTGAATAATGTTGTACTGGTGATTGACAAAGACAACAATACTACAAACTGTTACAACATGAGTAAAAATTAACAAGTGTAAAGATAGACATGCTGAAGTATTTCTCTTCAGTTAAAGTACAAATAACGAAATCTTGCAGTATTTTAAGTTATAAACCTTAACTCAAATTAACATCTTCCACAGTGTATAAAACATTAATAGTATCACCAAATAAAATTTCTGATGATGGTTTAAGAACTGATCTTTGCCAGATTATGATATTCCAGTGCTAAATAGCTTCTATGATACTGCACTTAAAGGACCATACTGGTCATTTTGCATGTTTGAGCCCTAATATATTCAATTTTAATACACGTAACCTTACTGACAATCATTTCCCAAAGCATACCACTGGAACGGTGAATTAAATTTTTTTTCCCTACCTTCCAGACCTCCTACCTAGTGGTGCATTCAAGTGCTGCAGTGAAGAACTGACAACAGGAATCATTTTCAGATCATCTGTGCTTTTTATGCTAAAATTACATAACTTCGAAAAATGGATTCACGTCTTGTTCGCAATGATGGATTACCTATCTCAAGAACATTTCAAGTATCAACAAGTTGATTTTAATAGTGTACCAGAATGAACTGAAACCAATGGCAGTCTGGAAGGTAGGAAAAAAACTTTTATTTCACCGTTCTAGTAGTATGCTTTGGGAAATGATTGTCAGCAACATTACATATATGAAAATTAAATATATTAGGCTCAAACATGTAAAATGGCTAGTATGGTCCTTTAAATATGTTTTGACGTTCGACTCCATCATGAGTCTGGTGTTTACAATCAATTTAATGTCTTAATCAGTCAAGAATCCAACTTTTAACATGCATGTAACATACTGATTGATTTGTCATCTTTATTATGAAATTACATCCAAGAATGTGTTTCTTTAAAACTGGATTACCAATTTATAAAGCCAAGCCACTGCTCCAATTTAACAGTTGAATTTGTAATTTACTCAAATAATTATTGCACTCAAATAGTATCAAAAGAGCCCAGAACCCTTTTTACTCTGCAGGAAAGGCAACAGATGGGTGATCACAAAACATTTGCTGCAAAGAATTTGTTTTAGCCAACTTCCATATTATATTGTCTATTCATTAAGAAATCATATCATAGGATATTTTTGGGAACCAAACTAAAAATTAAAACTAAAATCAAACTTAGATTCACCACACTGACTCTAATCTCTCAATGCATGTTAATCTCCTGCTCCATCTGTTTCACTCCATCTCTGTTTTTGTATCTCTCTCTCTCTCTCTCTCTCTCTCTCTCTCTCTCTCTCTCTCTCTCTCTGTCCTTGTGGGGTTTCTCCTTTCGACCCCAGTTTGACCCGGAGAATTCCACAGATTTCCTGGCTGTTGGGTAAGCTCACCTCCCCGTGTCCTGGCTGCTACTGTCAACCGGAGAGCTTCTCTTCTCCTCAGGCAGGAAGAAGTCAAGACTGTGTGACCAGCTGACGACTAACATGTTAACGTACAGATTTATAGCCTGGATGAATGAGGAGGCAGCTTCCAGCGTGTGCAGAGTTCCTCTGCTGAGCTGCTCAGCACCAGCTGCACTTTAGGAACTAAAAGGAAAATCAGTCATGGGAAACTGAAATCTTTGCTTCTGGGTATTTCTATTTTTAAATGGCTCTTACTGAAGAGCTATTTAATGCAGAAACTAAGGCTGTCACTACTAATTATTTGCATTAATGACTGATCTTTAGTTAATGCAGTTGATTAGTCCATGTTGACATCTTCATATTGTTTGTTTTGTCAAAACCACAAGGAATCAAATTATACTACTATGAAATAGAGAAAGGCAGCAAATCCATTACGTTGGAAAAGCTTGTACCAGGGATGATTTGCTATTTTATCAAACTATTAAAATTGTTGCCAATCAACTACACAATCGATTATACACAATCGATTCAGCACTCTCTGTAACAAACCACTTTCTGTTATCTATGGTGATATAAATGGGTGTGGACAGGAAATCTACTAACCAGTCTGTCATGCTGCACCTCAAGAAATATTATGTTTTATCTGTTTTGGGCAATATAGAAAAAGCATTTTAATTTTAAAACATAAGTTACATATTTAATCCTTGCATGTTCGCTGAGGACAGATTAGGTGAAGACCATGTGTCTGGTAAAATGGTGAGCTGCAGTATGGCGGCAGACAGGAAATCCTCTGTCTGCTCCTGATCTTATCACACTGCCATTTGAATGAGAAACTCTGCATTCCAACCAGGTGACAGGGACAGCCAAGTCCCGTCCAGACTCGTCTCTGAATCCTCCTCCCTTTCTGTCTCTATCTCTCCCCTTCGTTTTGTCTTTGTCTTTGCACAGGCTACGCACCAAATAATCTTCTAATTCTAACTGAGATTTTGATTCGCATGCTCACGGATGTGCTGCCTTTAAGCTGGGTCAGGTGGCAAGAGTTCGTTAGCTTGGAAATATACACCTATAAACACTGGCCGCAGCACAGCGAGAGATCTAACAAAATGTGAAGCACAGAGTGTCTGGCATCACTGCAGTCCAGGTATCAGATTTCTGACAGCTGTGCTTTCTCCAAGGACTCAGCCTCTCTCTCTCTCTCTCTCTCTCTCTACCTGTTCACCTTGGCTGGTTCGTGTGTTTGGCAGAGATGCTGGGGACCACTCCAAACAACTGACACATTAAACAAAGCTGACAGATAGACAAACACATACATGGAGCAGGGCCAATGGGACAAAGGTTACCGTAACAAGGCCTGTTCAGTGAGGATCAAGTCACCAACACCAGCTTATTTAATGTGCAAACATAGCCAAGTAGACAGCTATTATTTGTGGTATGTAATGCATTTCCTGTTTGGGAGCTGTCACTTAGCATGCTCGCGTAAGCATATTTGGTATAACTCAGCGTCTCTTATGCACACACACACACACGTTAACTATCTGTGGTGTTCAAAAGAGACAATGTAACTAAAGCTGGAGATCTGAGTCCTTATTCCTCAGCCTGGAAGATGCTACATTATTCAGACAGGCCAGGGTCCATTAATTTTGTAAACGTGTTGCTATTATTTCACCTGATTGCAACTGTTTGGTCAATGTTAATGCTGCACCAAAATCTGAGACTTGAATATTTCACTTTAAAATAAAAAATTAGAAAGAATTGATACCTGCATTGAGAATATACATGTGCATACTTACATCTGCCATCAATTACTGACAATATGTTCTGCTCCTGTCTTAAAATGTCAAGGTGAATTTATAACTTCTGCATGTTTAAATTTTTTTTTTTTTTTCACTTTGACGGCAACATTGATCCAAAAACTAATGCGTTAATATGAACAGAATCTTTTTAGTTTGGGAGTTACTTATTATGGAGTTTGTGGCATAATTAAATTCTGTCCTGTTTGCTTGAATATTGTCGTCTCCACTGCAGTTGTAACCTGTCATTGCTGGAGTTGCTGGTGTGTCGGTGGTACAGAAAATTACATTTTGAATGCAAAGCAGCCATCAGTATAAAAGCACTTTCGCTGATTTAATCTTATATGTTATTGATGTTAATGAGATATTAGAAATGTCAGATATTTTAAATGGATGCTTCAGCTTTGTGCATTTGCATCGTTCCTTCTGATTTTTATTTAAAGGACAATATTTTTTCATTTTCTTTTACTACTTATCATGTGCTTTACATAACTGAAATTTTCAAAAGCAAAACATACGTTTTTACATTTAGATTTTCTACCTGCCTGCAGCTACCAGTCTCCGGTCATACTAGTATTCAAGGGTGTATTTGATTTTAACATTGGTATGTTTATGTCTGGTTTTTCCTCTGGTCTGCTTTCCCAATCAACTACATGATCCTCTAGTCTGCTTTCCCAATCAGCCTACTTGATTTCCTGCAGGTAAAACAATGATGAACTGATGTGGGATAGAGGCAAAGCTAGCCTCCATGATGAACTCCCACTATTATATCATTTTAACAAGAGCTCAAACCTCTATTTGGTAACAGCTAAACATGAACTGTGAACATGAACTGTGTGTATGATGTACGTATGATTTTTGAGGATTAATGTTTGAGCGTTGATGTGGTTCTGTGATGAATGCATCATTTTATTACTGTAGGAAACTCTTCAGTCATGGAGCAAATCAACAGACTGAAAGAGGACAGAGCTGCAGAATCTCAGTTTAGTTTTTATATGGCTTAAAGTAGCTATAACTAGCATGTCAAGGTCCCCCACCAACTAAATGCACCTTTTTACCATTTAACTTCTCAAATTAGGGTAAGATGTTATATATGAAAACATGCTCAGAAGTTATCTAGATTTATAAGCTAAAAGTTATATAGATTTATAAGCCACAATGCATATACTGCCCAATGGGATTAAGTATATAAATGGTGCATGTAGGTGGAATTGTCTGCTGTATATCAAAGTAAAAAGATTCTATGCCAACAAGTAAAATTATATTAATTGTATATAGATTTCTATGAAAACCATAGACAATAAACAGAAACAATTTAAATGGACTGAAAACTGTTTTCAGTTGGGCAGACTCTCCCTCCCTTCTCTCCATTATTATTATTATTATTATTATTATTATTATTATTGCTGTAATTTCTTTTGCACAATTATTCAGGATTTGTTTTCCCTGTGGCCACCAAACCATGTTCTCCATAACAAACAGCAATGAGTTCATGTTAATATGCAACCAGCATGGTTTAGATTGACTCATTCCAGATTAGAATTGAGTATCTGTGGCATGATAAACCTGCTTTACCAGCCAAACTCTTTC
The DNA here is from genome assembly GCA_014773175.1 of Lucifuga dentata. Lineage (NCBI taxonomy): Eukaryota > Metazoa > Chordata > Actinopteri > Ophidiiformes > Bythitidae > Lucifuga > Lucifuga dentata. The sequence goes on from VXCM01001654.1 coordinate 39,620, forward strand.
ATTCTGATCGGGGAGTTTACATTTTATTTATTTTATTCTGAATGACCTATGATTCTGATTATTATGCAATAAAAGACTCCAGTTCAATTTCAAAGGGAAAAAAAAAAAAAAAAANAAAAAAAAAAAAAAAAAATCGATCCTATGTTTTACTCGCCTTGTCAGGATATGATGTATGGCAACGTGAGGCTTTTCAACCAGCTGCTTTTGTTTGTTAACACTATTTTAAATCCAAAAATTCCACTGACGCCACTCAGTGTTAACAAGTAATGCAGTGAAGTAAAATTAGAATGGAAAAGAGAGCACAGCTTCACATAAAGCAAGAATTAGCAAACACTGTTGAAGTCTGGAAGTCTGTGGCGTTGAAAGTGAAAGTTAATTTAAAGAAGCTTGGAAGGCCTCAGTTCTGCTATTCTGCCATGTGCTGAATGGCTGTTTGAGTGGAATCTTTTCATCACACCGACAATTTAATGCTCCAGATTATTTTTTTATTCCTTCATAATGTATTTGATCCATTAGAGAATATACTGAGGCATCCATGTCTTTAAATCACAGCAGATTCCCATGATTGACATGTACAAAAACAAGCCATTCAGTGAAGCCATGACACCAACTGAAGCGACAAGCCGCCTCCTGTTGCTTTTCCATGCAGGAAGTGTTACGCTGAAACCAATCAAATTTGATTTGAGCACATTAATTCTATTTATTTGAGGGAGGAAACAAGATGCTGAGTCAGGGGAGGAGCAGCTGGCTTCAGGCACAACGCAAACCAAACACCTTCAGTCATCTGCTCCAGTAATCAGCTTGCACACACAATGAACATTTTTCCTCACCTCTCAACATCTTTATTTTGTGTTCAGCCTTTTATTTTTTGTACTCGTGTAGCTCAGGAATGACACAAAGTGAGGAACAGAGGGAAAGAATGAGGAAAAAGGTGGAGGAGGGAGGAGGAAATATTAGGAATCACAACACAGGAACCTGACCTTTTGGTGAACTTGAGTGCCACAAAATAAGAGGAGGTTATGAACACCAAAACAACTAGAGGAGGAGAAGAGTCACTCCTCTTTTCTTCCTCATTTTTTTCTGCTTAGACTGCATGTTGTCATCAGGATTCTGGAAAACTCTGATTCAACTTTGTTAGTGTTTTATAAATTTGACCTGAAAACCAATTAACCCTATTCACAATGTACTGTAGAGAGCCAAAAATGGATATCATGAAACTACATAAGTTAGAATTACATTTTGAGCATTTAGTTGGCTCTCTTTTGGAGTGACTTCCATGCCGCGCTCCTTTAAAACTCGGAACTCATAATTTCCGACTTCTGACCAGCAAAAGCCAAAGAAAATGTTCCCTCAAGTCGGAATTCTGACTTAGAAAGTCGGAAAAGATTTCCCAACCCCAAATTCAGATTGACATAATTTCAATATTGCTGCTCACACAGTAAACAGTCATTTGTCTATTTAAAAATTAACATTTAGAAGCGTTTTCTTTAAATCAATCAGCATGAAGACACAGTAACAGGTTAAATGACTAACCTGACGATGTAGTAGCAGCTTAGAAAAGATAAACAGCTCATAAATATTAAAACATAGCTTATTTTTGGTCCCACAAAGCAAACAAAAGTATTCATGAGACATCCATGTTGTCTCCCACTTTCTTAGTCTCCCACTTTGTTAGCTCGAACGCACGGTGGTGGCCAATGATGTAATTCCGAGTTATGACTTCCCAGTTTCGAGTTACAACGAATGGGGCAAGTGTGACAAATATCACTATAATAAACTTCCAGTTCCTGGATCAGGCTCAATATAAGGAATCAAAACCAAAACACATGAAACTCAGGCTCACATGGGTCTAACAATCCTGCTTGATCTAAAATAAAGAAGTGCTACAGGAACATTTATTTATGAAAAAGTAGCTTAAAAAATACAAATAATAACCCAAATTCTACATTAACTTTGGCTTTACTCCTATCTTTACACAACAAGTGAGTGACCCATGACTTCGTACACATATTGCATTAATACTAAGAGAGTCGCTGCTGTTTGAAACAGGGCGTTCGAGGACGACACACACACATACACACACGGTAGGTAGATCATTAATAGGCAATAGGCTACTTAAAACATTATTGAGGCCTGGCAAGAGCTCTTTACCTGGATCAATATGAGATAATGGTCAAGTTATACATATTGTTTTATATTTACATTTGACATATTATTAATGAATAAAAGCAACAGAAAAAAACACTTATCAGCCTTAATGTGACTATTTGTGTAGTTTATTTTCTTTTAAAAATGGATATTTGATATTTTTTCATTGGCTCTTGGTTGTTTAAGTAAGGAATTCCTTATCAGATGTCATTTAACATTTAAATGCAGTCACGTGATGTCCAAGCTGGTAATTTCAAGCAACCAACTAGTTAAAAATGCATATGCCATAAATACTCAACATTTGTGCATTTTAGTTATATCCAGTGTGTGAGATGAATCTTTTCCTCAGAAACTTATAACATCTGATGTGGGTAGACGAACATCACCATGTTCAGAAAAATCTGCATTTTTAATCATCAAAATCCATTTACAATGTGAATAGACAGAAACAGAAAATGATTAGGAATAAATGAGAGCAGATGTGAAATCATAACATGATGTCTATCCTTGTGGTTTACATCTACAGGGTCCATCCAGGAAAGACATGCCACCTCTGAGTGAACAAAATAAAATGTGGGGGGAAATAAGATATCAGAAATAATCAGCATAACCGAGTATTAACGTAATTTGTAGACACATTTTTACGCCAAACCAACAGCTTTTTTCCCGAAGACTTCATTACATCAAAGCCAGACGATATAAAGTATCTTTCTCCTTCCTAAACTGTGTCCTCTTCAGACTGCTTACAAAAGTGACAATGTCAACACTGAATGTAACTATGAAACGATTCATAATTCTAGGAATGTGGTCATGGTGGGATTTTTCAAGGGGTGGGGCATATTCCGCTTTCAGATGGGAAACAAGAGAAAGAAAAAAAAAAACAACTTTGCAAACTTAAGCGGCAGCGCAGACAATGAAGAGCTGATTAAAGTGTAAATATCCAGCCAGGAAGAGGCTGAATTTATTTTTCACCATGTTCCCTCAGCCTGTGTTTCCACCCTGCCCCCACATCCACGGACGCATTTACGCACAGACGCGCTATCCCAGCTCGGTACAGTTACCCATAAAAGTTGCTCTCCACCATTGACTTTTTGAAGTGAGTGAGCATATCGACATCCTCACTGTGCTACACAAACACCACAAATAATAAAACCCCGGCCGGCCGACCTGACGGGACCGGGCGGGGGGAAATATCCCACCTCGAAGCCCCACGGAGCGGCTGCTGTCGCCTGAAAGCTGCGTTTCTCTCCACCAAGTCTGAAGTTAAATTCAGAACGATTCGCTTTTCAAGGACACTGCAGCTCACTGTCACAAGCCTTTCTGTCGCCACACGCACACGGCCGTATTGCCCTGCATGGCGAATAGGCGTAAAACTGAGGAAAATGTCCAAAGCCTTTACCTTTTTGCTGTTTCTGCTGTTATAGCCGTTGTATGGGTTGATTCCTGTCCTTGGCGGTACGGAGAGCAGCATTTTTCTCGGCGCTATGTCCGGAGCGGCGAGCACAGCCCAGGCTGCCAGCTGACGTCAGCAGCTGGGGAAGTTGGAGTTGGAGTCCCGCTGCTTGACTGCTAGTGGTGCTGCTGCAGCCTCCCCCGAGGAGGACGCCCGGGGCCCCCACTGATGGCTCTTGGGCCCTTTCAGGGGACCTTCATAGGGCTTCAAGGGCCCCACAGAAGAGGATTAGCTCAGAGTCATTGAGTGTTCAATGTTATTTCACTCGCCAGAGAATGTTTCAGGATGATCAGAAAAGACTGTAATCGGTATACCTTATGGGACAAAACGCTTATAAAATGAGGTGTCGTACTGTGAATCAGTGTGATTCTTCATTGGTTAAAAAAACAATACATAAAATATACAGTCATCAAAAATAAAGGTATGAAGTGTCAGGAATGGTTCCTGCCAAGAAGCCCCAAGAACCCCCAAACTGAAGGTACACAAGAAGAACCCCCAAATTAAAGGTACACAAAGTGTGGAAAAACTTCAAATCCTCAATTTTATTAAAAAAAAAATAAAAATCTCCAAACTGGACATACAAGCTCGTTCAGGCAAAAATGAATCTCTTATTGTAGGATCTTCATTCTTTAGGACCAGTTGGAGGATTTTTATGCTCCTCTACAGGTTGAAAAAAAAAGTCACCAACTTCTTTCCTTTCTACAACTTAACTAAATTGCATCTCATGTCTCAAGTCTCAGAATGACCAGAAAAGACTGGAATCGGTGTACTTTATGCTTATAAAATGAGACTGTGAAACAGGTGTGATTCTTCACTGGTTAAAAAATAATAATAAAATTCAATCTCAAAAGCAAAGGTATGAAGTGTAAAAAAATGGTTCCTGTCAAGAACCCCCAAATTGAAGGTACACAAAGTGTGGAAAAACTTCAAATCCTCAATTTTGTAAAAAAAAAAAAAAAAAAAAAAAAAAAAAATCTCCAAACTGGACATACATACAAGCTCGTTCAAGCAAAAATGTATCTCCTATTGTAGGATCTCCATTCTTTAGGACCAGTGGGAGGATTTTTATGCTCCTCTACATTTTGGAAAAAAAAAAAAAAAAAAAAATCACCAACTTCTTTCCTTTCTACAGCTTAACTAAACTGTAGATCTAAACCAAGGCTGAGGTACAAGGTTTTTACCCAGCAACAGCAATATCTTATGAGTTTATGTTGAATTTAAAGGTCTGTGTCGATGGTTTTGAATCTTTGAGCCCAACAAATACAAATACATACAACTTACACTGCCAACTATTTTATAAATCATAGAGCAGTACATTTTTAATTGTTTTTCCTACCTTCCAGGTAGCTGTTGTTTTCAGTTAATTCCAGTATTTGACAGACAAAATGGTAATTATTTTCTCACCAATGCAAACTCTACATTTATGTCTGTGAATTTAGCTGAAATTGCTAAGATTTATGACAGTTAAACAACATATAATACAAATACTGTATCACAACAAACCTGTCTAATATGTCAATAATCTGACAGCAGAAGACAAAAAAGGTGCTATAAATGTAATACTGAGTATGACCAACATGAGTCTATGTATAAATAAGAATGTTTGAAGTTTTAGTTATTATTCTCCATGACACCACTTGTAATTTTACATAAAAAACAGAACAAAAGGAACTGACTGCTTATTCATTATTGCCTAAAAACAGCAGAGCTTGAGGAGATCTTGGAACATTTCATAGCCAAGAAATTCCAACTGTGAAATTCTCCTAAAAGTTTAAGCAAAGATAGAACACTTCGCATTTTCAACGGGTTGTAATGCTTATTCAGAAATAGCAGAATAGACCCAATTAGAGCTTTTTTTTTTTTTTACTAGTTCATGAGTATTTGCTGCACCCTTATCAATGACATACAGCCAGTGTGACCATACATGCTACAAAAAGAAAAAGATGAAAAGGCGATGACAGCATGTAGGATTTTTTTTTTTTTTTTTTTTTTTTTAATAAGGGAACTCTTTAAGGTTATAAGAGCTCCACTACCTCTGAACTAATTAGTCTGTAGAGGGACAGTTTGGTTTTGTTGATGTCCTGCTTGTATAACCTTGTCTCTGTGTTTGTACTGAATGCTAAATGCTGTTTTAAAACCTTGCTGTATGTGCTATACAAATAATGAAGTTGTTATACTTTGTGGTTTGGAACTGATAAGATTTCTGTAACAAAAACTTGTTTTATTGTAAAACTTCAGACTACTCATCTGAGAACAAACAAAGTGAGTCTTTTATTTATTGTATATGGAGCAGTTCCAGCTAATATACGTCACTTATTCCAGTTATTGTTCTCTGCTTTCTAGATTTTGAAAAGAGAAGCTCATGTTCTAAACAGTCTTTGGATTATTTCCTTAAATGACATTCACATTTAAACTAACTTTGCCAATATGTCATAATTGTAGACTGCAGAGATTTAGATCATATATCATCCAGGGTGACTTCATCTTTGAGGATCATTGAAGGATTTGAAAGTTGAACATAAGTTCTGACATACTGTATACCCTCTCTGACAGAGATTAGTATTAGCATTCAGAATCCTACGTGCTGTTATTTATTGAACTTTTGCTGCAAAACTGTTACGCAGAAAGCTGAAGATAACACGTATTTAATATTTCTGTGGGAAATATCAGTAAAAAAAAAAAGCACCTCTATAATACAAAAGATGGGGTCTACTTCCCACCAAAATATATTCACAAAGATCCAGGGCTAAAAACAATACTGAACATAAATGTCGTTATTAATGTTTGTGCTCCCCGCCAGTGGCTGATATCCTTGACAATTTCTATTCCAGACATTACCTCATCAGAAACAACACAATGAAAATATAGCTGCAAGCAGCAATTCATGGGGCAGGCAAAATGCATCAGGAATACATTGTAGGCAGGGACAATGATGATGTGTTTTCTCACTGAGCATGAAAAAGTCTGCTGTAGAGATATGGCCTGTTTGTTCCTGTGTCTTCACTGGCAAATTGTCACAATGAAATACAATGTATTTTTCATTATTACAACCAGTGATAAACCTATTCAACAGTAAGTCTAATGTTGTAAATCAGTTTTTCCTCAAACTTTTTGAAGCAAATCAAAATATCTAAGTACCTCCTCACAACACGCTACAAACTCAGATTTCCTTCTCTTTTATTGATATCTTCTATTCATTTTCAACCACTCCCTCTTCTTCCCCATAGCCTTCTCTTGTTTTCCTCTTTTCATTTCTCCTCCCCATTTTTCCACCTGTGATTTTGCATGTTAGTCGCATGTTCTGCCTGTATACATCCATACAGAAGGTCATCCATTCAGACTAGAACTGCAATGAAGTCAATGTGAGCCGTCACAGCACATCCCACTACAAAGATAGTGTCCTATAATTGGGCTAAAGCAAACATCTGAGCTGAGAGAGCAACTTAATAGCATCAGTATAATCCTTTAATCACAGCCAGGGATGTCCTGTCATGGTGTACAGCAGGTCAAGTGCATCTGGTCCCACAGTGAAAATGTCCCAGAGCTTTTCCTCTGAAAGCCACAGATGAAGGCCACATTAGTCACACACAGTACTAAACCTAAACATTTGCCATCAGCATGTGAATGAGTGTCCTGAAGTTACCTTCGACATCTCATCCACCATCATTTTCTCGCTGATTCTGTCTTCTTATCGTCTTATGCTATATTTAAAAGCCTTTTCACGTTCTCCAGTTGCCAGAGATTGGCTGCGTGATGTACAGATGGCAGCGGAACTTGGTGCCTAAAATGTACTGGCATTCGAAATAATGCGTATTGGTTACACGACAAAGCAATGGGTATTAATTACACTTCAAAGCACCCCTGCTACTTGCCACTGCTCAGGATAACCAGAATGCAACATTCAAGTCCTAATGCTTCGATATGTCATGTGTGTCATATAGAATTTGTACATGTACATGCATGCAAAAAGCAAAGAAATTACATCAGATGCAACTTTTATAAGAGCAAGTTGCTGGATGGAGGGCAGAGGAAGACATCCATCATATTACTCATTAGTCTAAGAACGCTAAGTACTATACCAGTGATTTTGCATGTTTCAGACCAATAAATACTACCTGCATACACATTACATTACTGACAACCACCAAAATCTAAAACCGTATTTTAGATTTCCTATTACTTTGTCAAATTCCCTCATCTTTCAAAATCAAATGTTCAAGTGATACAGTCACTTAAAATTCAATGTTTCACCTGCTAACACGTCCATTTTCTATTTCTACATGGAGACATATATTTTCTTCAGCTCCATGGTGGACCGGTTAAATAAAGTTACTTTGAAAAAACTTCAATAGACCATGTATTTGCTGTGATGGATTTCTTATCTCAAGCACATTTCAAGTCTTTACAAGTTGATTTTAATATTGTACTGGAATGAACTGAAACCACTGACAGACTGGAAGGTAGGGAAAAAAAAATCCAAAAATGTACTGCTCCAGTGGTATGTTTTGGGAAATGTTTGTCAGTAATGCAACATATATGCGGGTTGTATATATTGGGCTCATATATACAAAACCACAGCACTGTCTTTAAAAGCTGAGCTGTTTCAATTTTGCTAATTCTTGAAACTGAAATTTTCAGCATGTGTGCAATTTGCCTGTAATTTGTTTGAACTAAACAGATGCAATTAAACATTTGGGAGCCCATGAAAAAAATAATCAAAGAGAAAGCAACACAGAAGGCCTTTGGTCTGTAGTTTTTAAACAAGTGTAATAGTTTTATAAGAAGTTCAAAAGACTAAAAAGAAGAAATTTTTCTCACTGTCTCTTGTTTAAAGCTCTAAATTTATATGCTTTCATTAAAAAACATAAAGGAGTTGCAGACCTTGCACAGTGAGTATGTTTCTGTCCTGTGAGCAGATCCTATTCCTTTCCTCAGCCCACAGTGTTCACTGTGAGCGCTGCATGTCCTAATTCTATGCTTCACACAGTCTAGTAATACACAAAAAATAGAGTCAGCAGTATTTCTAGGAATTTGGACTGTGAGTAGTTCGTGTTCGTCTCTGTTTCACTGAGTGCAGCCTGTCTGTGGCCAATTCTTCTGTCTGCAAGAGCTCATCAGTGACATTGTTGCACTCAGCAGAACCTCAGTCTGGCACAACCAGTCACTCTGACGACATGAACATTGTTTAGACATCAACAGGCTGGTTGCTAAGAGACCCAGCCCCCTCCATCCCAAGTGTTCTGGTCCCGTGAATCCGTACTTATTATCTAGAGTAGCTAAGGTTGTGCGTGTGTATGTGTGTATGTGTCTGTGTGTGAATTGTCAAATGCCATGTATTTTGGATAAAAGAAATGGTGCAATTTTTGTGTATAATTTATTAAAGACTCAAAATTCAATAATAATAATACTCTTTATATAGAGCTTTTCTAAATACTCAAAGATGCTTTAAAAACACCTGGAAACCAGGGACCAATAAACACAAAATGGACAGAAACAGATGAAACAACAAACAGACATGTGAAAGCATGAACAAAAAAGCAAGATATGCTTTATGGATTGGGATTAAACCCTAAAATCACAGATTCAAAGTGGCTTTAAAAAATTAACTTTTTAAAGTGGTGAGGGAGACAGAATCTCTGATGGTCTTAGGCAGAGAGTTCCAGAGGGAAGGGGCAGCATTTGAGAAACGTCTGTCTTCCCAGGTTCAGTTTTGATAAAGTGGCAAAATGTCCATGTACATTAGCATTCAAATATTTGGAATCACCCAGAAATTTTCATGTTTTTGATAAAAATTGATATTTTTATTCAACAAGGTGGCTGTAAATTTATAGTGAAAAGACTATGCTGGGATACTGGCCTTAAATGCAGACTTTCAAAGAAAAAGCTGTATCTGAAACTAGCAAATAAAAACAAAAGTCATCCACCATCCATTTGGATGGTGGATGACTTTTGGATCCAAATTTGGTTGTTTTATTTTACTTTATTTTTATTTACCAGTTTCAGAGAGCCAGCATTAGCCAACATCCTGGAGTTGCCTTTTCACTGTTGCAGATGACACTGTTATTTGATATGTACTATTTAAAGAAACAGCCTCTAAGGCATCTGTTTATAAATATATTATAAATCAGTCATTTCCAGTGGTAACAGTCAATTGCAACATTATTAATGTCTTGGCTATATAGTTACATCAACATAATGTAACCTCAGTCAACAAAAGTATCAATTTCTATCAAAAACATGACATTTTCTTTGTTATTCCAAACTTTTTCATACTTACATATGTAAAGAAGAAATTTCAGAAATTAATTATAGCTCAAATAATAATTCTTAATTGTAACCTTGGCATAAAACACATCAAAACAGACAAACTATATGCAACTTTAATAGAACAACTGCAGCACATGTTGAGGAAATAACACCCCATGTCTACATAAACTTCACACACACACACACACACACACACACATATACACACACACACACACACACACATATACACACACACACACACACACACACAATCATAATGGCATCAATGGTGTGGGGGTGGGAGGAAGGGAAGGCTGTGGAGGAAAGTGGGTATGAATGGAAGTGGGGAGTTCAGGGAGTTCATGTGTGAGGGAGGGGATGGGTCACTGAGAGCCAGTTTGAGGTTCAAGGTCAGAACGAGTGACAGAGGGAGAAAGAGAGCTTTAGCAAAATTAGCTTGTACACACAGAACTGGAAAAAAAAAAAAAAAGGAAAAAGGAAAGCATTCAGTTTTTTAAATGAAAGGTCCAGAAGAACAAAAAAGTAAAGTAAAAAATGCAATAGAAGTACTGGAGATAGTTTTGTTCACCTGTAGTTTTCCTGCATCAAGGCTAACTCTGTAATTTTCCTCTTACATATATATTTTAATTAAATCATCATATTGGCCAAATTTATATACTGCATCCTCAATTAACATCTGTGCAACCACACTGAGGTGATAATATCATTTTAAACAAAATTTCATATTAATAAATGTTTACTTTTATCCATTATCCATAAGCTACTCATCCAGAAACAGTATTTTGGTATGCATTTGTATAACTGGATAGCATCTGGTGTTGTTTAAACAAACACCAATTGAGTGACATTGTTAATAGCAATGAGCATTTTCAGGAATTTCAGAAAATAATGATTTGGATTTTAAATGTCATTTTCAGAATGATCAAAATAATAAAAATTACATCACATGAAGTCATTAAAAAGTAGCCTATCAATATATATATATATTTAATTTCAGTAAATTAGTACACTGTGTTTTTGCATAGTTGAAATTTTACTTCTATTCAACAGAGATAAGGTTTTAGTTGTAGAATATGGTAGTATGATTTATTTAGCCATATATTGTAAATAATAAGCAGTAAAATTGCTGTATTAGACAGACAAATGGATTCAAGTGAGAGTTACTCTACTAAGATCAAAGTGAAAGTCTGCTCAACAGACCACACACACACACACACACACACACACACACACACACACACACACACACACAATCAGTCAAGCCCTTCCTGTGGTTGGAATGTGTTTGAGGGTAAGTGTGAAAGGGGAAGTTTGGGATGTTTGGGGGCTGAAAACGAAGGGGGATGGTTGACAAATGTCAAGCGCCCGTGCACATATCCGAATTCCTTTTATATTTTTAGGAGTGAATGTGAGTGTATGTGTGTGGGGGGAAATCCCATCAGTAATCCCCTGTTCAGTACCCAGTGTGTTGAGGTTTTGGATAAATTCGCTAACAGACTACAATATGAAACAACAGAAAAATAGGTAAATTGTGTAAACGCGATCCGTGTCCTTCTGGCTCCACTAGAAACCAACAGTAACATTTCAGAGGAGTTCCCCCAGGGGAAGATGAAGAGATCTGGGGGCCTTGGCAAAGGCTAGCATGGGCCTCCAAAATCCTAGCCCTCAACCTTTATAAATCCATCCTTTGTACCCACAGCAGCTGAATCTCTCCTGACTAAAAAATATATAATTTATCACATAATTTCACCCTCTGAAAGTTTGATTTTGGTCATCATCCTCCTCATCTTCATTGTTACTGTCACTGCTTTGTTGCATATTGGCTTGTTCTTGGTCATCGTGTGTAGGCAGCAGTAAGCAGTAACAATTAGCATCAATAAATTCTGATATGTGACTCATTGTCAAAGGGCTTTTTTCCTCTATTTTTATCAACAACATTCAGAAATTAGCTTTACTTTCTTTTCCATAGTCCAAAAAAAATGTCGATAGCCATCGCTGACTGGATAAAAGCTCTTGTTTGTTCTGAATCACATTCAAATCTTTATCTCCAGATAACTGAAGCAACAAATTATCAAGAAGCTTTTTAGATAAATTACAAAAATTGAAAGTTTATTTGCAAAAAAAGGTAACTCAGTTTTCTGTTTTTCTTGTTTGTTTGGGTTTTTTTTTTTTTAAATAACTTAGAAACATGTTGTTTTATTGTNTTTTTCTTGTTTGTTTGGGTTTTTTTTTTTTTAAATAACTTAGAAACATGTTGTTTTATTGTGCATTCCTGGTAACATCCATTTTGTAAATGTGGGGTTAAAATTAAAAAAAAATCTAAATAAATTATTTTTAAAAAAATGTGACTTTACAAAAATTATGAAAGTGAAATTTATCTGTTTTTGCAAATGAACTTTTCAAACAATCTTTTAGCACTGAATCATCACTGCTTTCACATGACATCATGTGAGGTATCTTATACGAAAGACATGAAGCACCCATTAAATCTAAAATCTTTCTGCTACAAGCTTTATGCACAACTTCACAACAATTCTTATAAAGAACCCGATTGGAAAAATCACCACTTTTCTATTTGACTCAAAATTTTGCGCCATTCAGTTTTTGTTTTTTTTTTTTTTTTANTTTTTTTTTTTTTTTTAACTTTTGTAAAATTACTTTCAAGAATCTCTTGAGCGGGCTGCTTGCTTGACTTTGCAGCTGGAAGTAATTTGAGCCACAGATATGAGCGTAAAAAGGCAGGAAAAAAGCGTGGTGATGGAGTGGGAGGAAAGGAGAGAAGGGGACGAGGGCAGGGGGAAGGGGATAGAGCTAAGCAGATGGGGGAAGGGCTGTTTGTGCATGCCTCAAATTCCTTAGGTGTTATCAGCATTGCCCGCTCCATAATTGTTCCTTTCCAGAAGAAAACACATGCAGAGGTTGTACAACACAGTAAAGCTTACTTTGTGGACCTAAAGGGGTCACCATCTTTGAACTCTAAAACAAACATTTCTGACACTGACATTCCTACATCAATGTAAGATAAAATGTAAGATCATTGTTTGATGTTTTAGCATTCATATATGTTTATAATGACAATAATGGAAAACGCAAGGTAACCAGTTTAGCAAATTAATTCAGTCATGCGGTTTCTCTTTTATTAAAGCTGTAATCAGTTACTGACAAGAAGCTACAATTTTTCTTTATAATGCATTGTTTCCAGTGTTAAAGGAGTAGACTGGTGATTTTGCATGTTTGAGCCCAATATACACAACCTGCATACACATTATATTACTGACAACCATTTTCCAAAACATAATACTGGAGCAGTAAATGTTAGAATTGTTTTCCTACCTTCCAAACTGTCATTTGTTTAATTCCAATATACTATTAAAATCAGTTTGTAGAGACTTGAAACTTGAGATAAGTTATCCATCATAGCAAACACCCCATCTATTAAATTTTTTTGTTGAAGTAATTTAATGGATCCAAAATGGAGCTACATGGAAAAAAATGTATGTCTCCGCCAGGGAATATAATCCCAGGAGAAGATGGCTTTTACTGAGAAATTAAAACAACNTGTATGTCTCCGCCAGGGAATATAATCCCAGGAGAAGATGGCTTTTACTGAGAAATTAAAACAACCGTGCCTTCTGCAATCATATGTAGCAGGTGAAATATTGAATTTTAAAGTGGGTGTATCACCTGCCCGTTTGATTTTGAAAGATTAGGGAATTTGGCAAAATAGCACAAAAACTAAAATGTGATTTTATGTTTTGGAAAATGGCTGTCAGTAACGTAAAACTGTATGTGGGTAGTATTTATTGGGTTCATACATGCAAAATCACTGGTATCTTCCTTTAAAGATGCTTTTGCACGTGTGTATTTTCCTGTGTAGGTTTAGAACGAATAGATTAATAGAAAATAGTATCCATGTAATTATGTCAGTTAGCTATTTTCTTCATCATCGTCGTCATCATCATTATCTGTGTTTTTTTTTTTTTTTTTTTTTNTTTTTTTTTTTTTTTTTTTACAAAATGACAGCAGTCAAGGCCAGTCTGTTTTCCTACTGAGTGGAGATACTCTTGGTAGGACACACAGGACATGATTCTGGGAACTCTGATTGATGAGGTAATCCATCTGGCTCTGAAGCAAAGGGAGAGAGAGGGAGAGGAGCAGAGGAGGAGACGAGGGCTAATGTAGGTCTAAATCATGATACAGTTTAGACATTCTGTTTATGCGAGTGTGTATGCATGCGTAATCGAAAATACCAGATATTGCTTAATCAAGCAGATGTTGTTTCCTTAAACTGACCATATTCAATAATTTAGTTTGATAGAAACACCATTTGTCTTAAAATGACAGTAAATTAGTATGAAATCTAATGCTGACCTGCTCCTTCATCATCTGCATCTCCTCAGTGGATTTCAACCTGGCTTCCATCATAGCTGAAATGAGCTGGGTGGAGGTGCATTGTGGGCCTTTGGATGAAAGAATGACGCATGAAATAGTTGCTCCAGTCATGACACAAACCAGATGAACGTTGTTTTCACTTATTCCAACAGGAAAATCAGCCTGGAGGACTTTCAGAACAGGAGAGGCCTTTAACAGGCAGCTAATAACCACCAGATCTCTGATATTTTTAACAAATGAAACTCAACTAGACATTGTTGTGTTATAATTATTAATGATCTTCCATTCTGTGATGTAAAAAGCCATGAGAGAGCATTAGCTCAGTTAGCATTAGTGTCTTTCAGGTAGATTTGTAGGAGAAAGAGGAAAAATAGATGCTTTGCTGCTGCATGATTTTTAATGTTATCACGTTTTTGTTCATTAAAATCTTTTATCAGTAGTTTCATAGAGTATTCTAGTCTCAAAAAGTTTTTACAACTATGTGGTTTAGTCTGATTATATCAGACTAGGGTTTGTTTCCCCCTTTGATATGGTTCATCTGGGCAGGTGTGAGCACAGCAATCATATTTGGGTGCTGAATAAAACAACCACACTGACCACCATTCTGAGGTTAATTTGAGAAGGTGGTCTTTGTCTGGTTCCAGCTGAATTATGGAGTTTTTTGCTTGTAGTGTGAGCCATACTCGAGCATAAGCCAGGTTTTTTTTTAACCGAATTTCACAAAGCAAATCATGGGTCAGCTTATACACAAGAAAATCAAATTTGATCCCAGAGAATGAAATTTCCAGGGGTGGCAATTCTACCCATTACCACTAGCCATGGAAAATAGTTTATATCATATCTTAAAAGGAGAAATTTCCTAACAAAACATCTTATCCAGCACATTTTGTGGCGGCCATTTACGGCGGCCAGTAAGCGCTGTTGTGATTGGTCAAAGACAAAAGAATGGGCCAATCAGAGACAACCTTATAAAAGTGCTGTTTCATATACCGGTAAGGTAACGTTGTTTGGTAGTCTCGTTCAGCATCATGTTTTGTGCTTTATTAGCAAGAAGCTTAAGATAAGAAACAACACAGAATGGAAACTCCATGGACTCTTCAAGGATGAGAGTACACATTATACAGAGCAGGACTGGAATGAACTGTTTGGCAATTCAGACAAGGAAGAGGAGTCCAGAAAAGTTAATGTCAGTTACTGTAATCAGCTGCTGAAATAAATATCATGTTTACCGGTACCAGGTACATGGATTATTTTCAGAAAATCACAGGAATACTATAACAATAATCAGAAAAACAGGTAATTTCCTAAACAAATAAATTGAGGTCGGCTTATATACGGTTTCTTTAAAAATCTAAATTTGCAGGTCAAAATCAGGTAGGTAGTTCTGAATCTAAAGGGCAATCTGTTGATCTATGGATTGATCTAGAACCAAAGAGGGTTCCATGTGATAAAAGTAAACTGCACCTTTAATTAGCTATAGTAAATCAAATGGTGATTGTGAAAAGGATCACGCTTACCTAATTCTTCAAATGGACATGCTGAAGCTTAGCATGTCATTCTTATGTGCTCAATATGCTCTCCATTCTCCTGTTCATCTGAAGACAGCACACATTCGTTACATAATGTGAAACAATATGCAGTTTTCCACACATTGTCTTGAAGTCAAATTCAGCATTCTGCTGGCATAGTTTTACTTGACTTTGACCAGGAAAGTATCCCAGTTCTGGTTTTTTTTTTTTTTTTTTTNTTTTTTTTTTTTTTTTTTTCCTCTATGCCATTTAGTTATCCTGGCACTTCTTCCTGTTTTGATTTGCTTGTCCCACCCCGAGACATTTCTGACCAATGAGCAGAGCAAGTGTTCAAGCATGCATTCTCCTAAATTTGTAACTTTAGTCACGCCCACTTCATGCAGTGATTAGCCAGGTGTGTTGAGGTGTGAAAGTAGGTAGGATTCTCTTTTTCCAAGCTCTCATTTTCTTTCTTCACAAAGCTATTTCAGTCAGTGCATGAATACCTTTGAGAAGAAAAGTGAAAGTGTGGGCCATTATCCCTGTTTATATAATTCTTTGCATCAATATTACAAAGACACACTAAATAACTCTAAATAACCCCTCCCCTCTCAAGCTTTTCGCTCCACTTTTCACAGTGGGCAGTTCTAAACAGATATAAATATGGCTAGTTTGTGAGGTGTTCAGACACCATGATGTACAACCTAGTGCATACTGAGGCCTGAGACACAAATACACATATAAACACAATCAGTGTGTACACACGTTTCATGTGCACAGAATTTTTCACCTCAACCTAACTAATGAACCAGTGTCTTACCAATGGCCAGATGCATTTGGCGACCAAAGCATTGCAGTTATTTTCAGTTGTTCTAATCTGTTGCATCAGTATGTTGTCTGTAAACACTAACTAATGTAAGCTTAACAATCAGACAAAGGCCACACCCAGGTAATCATGCTGTGTCGCGGCGTGGCCACCCAGCACAGCCGGCACATAAATGCCAAACGCGTATTTACAGTTACAACTGGTCCAGAGATCAAATTTGGTGGAGAAACAACTCATTTCTTATAGTTTAGCCATTTTACACAGCATTTCTCTGACAGGAACAATAACTTGTAACAGTTTCCTAAGATATTGGCTTCTTCAGTGGCTATATTGGCATTATTTATTCATTTATTTATTATGTAGTGACATGGACGGCAGCTGATATGAATATTTGGTAAAAAGTGGAAGACACTCAGTACTGACAGTTCTTATACAGTATGTAATGAACAAAGTTGTCACTGTAATTTGTTTGAATGGGGCAACCAATATAGCCTGCCAGTGTGGTAACATAAATAAATCGACACGATATTGTGATGTTGCTGACAAACCTGTTTATCTTTGAGAGCGGCACATTGTTTAGTTACAAATCACATTACACTGTAACATCACACTGTAATTATATACAATGTAAAATGTAATACGAACTTGTTACTGTAAAGACAACTAACGTTTTCCATGAAAGTGTGCCTGAATCTCCCCTAAGAACATATTAATCTTTAAACTGATATAGTATGACATTACAACAGGATACTACAGCGGCACATGTCAATGGTATAGCTAAAAGAAAAAAATACTGAAAGATAATGAAAGATGCAAATACAATATCAGTGAGTCATCAAATTTCCTCTTCTATCGACTGCAGGATCAGATATCAGTGTGAGCCATTAAAGCTCATCTCTATTGTCTCTATCTCTCTCTTTCCCTCCCTCACATACAGACACACACACACACACACACACACACATCATATCTGCACTCACACGCTTGTCTTGTCCGCATAGGCCCTGAGAAAAAAAGATTAGGTGAAAAGAGTAATTATGATCCTGGGAGGATGATCCAAGTCTCGTAGCCTCAAATGATGGACTTCTCAATGCTCTTGATGTTCTAGGCTTTCTGGTGATGACTTTTATATAGACTATGATAAGAAATGAGTGACAATATACTGGCAGTGACATTACATTGGTTTATAAGTCATATATTTTGTATTTTTTGATCATGCTAACATTCATAAAGAGTCATATAAAGAAGATATTTTCATACTTTTAGGTATTTTCTTAAAGAGAAAGACTGAAATGAAAGTAGAGGTCATAAGCTGTATGTATGTTAAGGTCCTGGTCCTGGTCCTGGTCTGCTCTCTGTCATCTGTGTAATGCTTCCATCTGCTGGTTCGTTATGATAATTCTGACCAATGAGACGTCAACATGAACTTCTCGCATACAGATCAGCATTTTCCCTTAAATGAAACCAAAAATATTTGGAAAACCTGCTGTATTCACGAAAAAGCCTGTGTAGTTTAGTTTAATTACTGTGTTACTCTCCACCGTATTACATTATTTGGGCTTTTATTGAGTCCTGACAGTCTTGTTTTCTTAAAATCAGTCAAATGAAATCTACAGCAAAGTACAGCAAAATTATTTTGACCTGTTTATACTCCATATTTTTGCATGTTGGTATTGCGAAACATTACAGGATGGGTAAACAGTGCCATCTTCAGGAAATCTAATAACAGTAATTTTGAGTAGTGGCATGTGTACCACATGTGCTTATGTCTCTCTCTCTCTCTCTCTCTCTCTCTCTCTCTCTCTCTCTCTCTCTCTCCCTCCCTCCCTCTGTGAGTATGATTAAGATAACTACAATGTTTCTTCTGTGCCTTTATTTCATAATCTGTTTGTCTTCCTTCTCTTTCCCTGGATGGTCTGGTTTTGCTTAAGTTAGCATTGCACAAAAGCATTTGGCCTGAGGACATTTTTGGACTGGAACTCAACATTTGACAGGATAAGAATTGGTGTTGTTTGACGGTTGCTATGTAAATTACGCTTTTAGCACTAAATTAAGCAACTCAGCTCATGGTTAAACACCTCACTCCCTATAAAAACATTAAAGGGGAATAACACCTGATGATTTAACACAAAAGAAGGCATGTTTAAAGCTAATACAATTCTTTTAAGACCTTGAAATCTAAAGAAGTGAGCTGATACCAAAAATGACAATGACATTCCTCAAAGCAGCTCCAGGAAATAAGGTGGTGGCTTTTACTGATGGTATAAAAGCTTCAAACTTCAAAAATATTTGGCCGGATTTTCCTCATGTACACCTCTTCTCCACTCATTTTTTTCCCTCTTTTTTATTTTATCTTTGTAAAGAGTTACTGGAGGAGGCAAGAGGCAGCTGAGACAGAAAAGTATAGAACACGTAGTCATGTATGTTATAGGTTATAGGTCTGTATATACATACTGTATGTACACCCTTTGTAATGACCAAGTTGGTTCTCCTTGCTCTAGTTATTTGCTCGAGTCATTTTTTTCTTTTTGCCACAAAGGACCCATTGTTTTATTCATGGTGTAGATCCACTGGGTGTCACTCCTGTGCAACATTTCACAGATGCATCCAGATGGCTTTAGGTGCATTGTGATAGAGTAATGTCCTGTACTGTAAAATCTAAGCTGATATTACACATATAATAGTAATACAACAGAATTCTATACTATGTAAATGTATGTAGTGAATTTCATTTGTAGTTTGATGATCAAACTAAACATTTAATTTTGTCTTTTCATAATAAAGTGGTAATGAGAATTATGTATTCTAATTTCCATACAGAGCAATACGATATGTTAGAGAAAACAATCTCACTTTGGTCTTAAAGGAGCATATCAGTGAGTTTGCCCGTTTGAGGCAATATATACAATCCACATATATGTTACATTACTGCCAACCATTTTTCCAAAATATATTACTTGAGTGGTAAATATTAAAATTGTTTTTCCTACCTCCCAGACAGCCATTAGTTTCAGTTCATTCAAGTACGCTATTAAAATCAATTGTGCTTGAGATAAGTAATCAATCACAGCAAACACACTTCATTCATTAAATTGTTTTATTCATTAAATTTTTTTTGTTGGAGACAAACATGCAAAATCACTGATATGGTCCTTGAAGTTTTAGTGAAAATAACCAAAACATAATAATACTGTTAGGACTGCAATCCAGTATTGTTTGACTGTATAACATTCTGGATTTATTTCCTATTTTTTCTTATGTGGAATTTCACTTTACAAGACTTAGTGATGCACATAAAATAAATGAAAGAATATAAAATTTGTCAAAGCAACCAAAGATCCCCCTTTTATAGCTATACCTTCTTGTGGTCTGTATAATGCAGTAATAATGCAGTATCTTTGACCACACATGACTGTAAGCAAGGTCCCTATTTGCTTCATTCAACACATTTCTTGTGCTAACTAATTTTTTGTGCCCAACCAAAGCACTGCCTGGTCGCCTTTGATCTTAAATGTGTCACAGATTCTCTATATTGGTCCTTGATGTGGCTTTCACAATTTGGCTAAAGACTAAAACATGTACCAAGATTTGTTCCTGAGGTGGAATGTGGATGGTACTGCTTAGAGAAGGAGAGGTGCGTTATGGAACAAGTTTGGAAATGAAACCTTTATCTTATTGTTCAGCAATAGTTGTGATTCATAAACTTTATCTCCGCAAGGCAGGCATTGCAATTTGATATGGCTGACTGAGTTTTGACAACTGAAATGTACAATTGGGTGTCATCAGCATAGCACTGGAACGATAACCCACACTTACTGACAATACAACCAAAACAGAGCATGTAGGATAAACAAAATTAGACTGACAGGTTCAACAGGGTGTAAGACAGTTCTATCTGGTAAATAGAAATAATAAGTGGTATGTGCATTAAGGTGCCAGATATTGAGCGATCATATGTGACCTGATGAATAGTTTCTCAGTGGGACATACAGAGCTGCAATTTCTGCAATCTGGAACAGGTTGCTGAAACTAAAACGGTCCTTGAGTAAGACGGCTACCAACTTTTAAAACTCCTTGGCAGTTCTGAAGTCCTTCGAGACCTGGTGGAACACTGACACATTTTTTAGGGACTGTGTTTGTGAAGGTTCATCTCACTCATCCAGGTGGAAAGATCTCTAGAGGTTGAGGCTTGGACTGGAAGCTTGAAAATGTTTTGCTGTTCAAGTGAAAGGCCTCTTCCATTCTAACTGCAGCAGGAAAAACAACAGGACCTAGTGGCATCGACTCCCAAAAGGCAAACATACCCAACTTTGCCTTTTGTAGAATGCAGGCGTTGTTGAGTCCATGTACACTCTTGACACAACCAGGCAAAGGTTTGGAGGGCATGTTGTTTGATCTGTCAGTAGGTTTTGGTTGAATTGGGGAGAGAGAGAGAGAGAGAGAGAGAGAGAGAGAGAGAGAGAGAGAGAGACAAAGCACGTAATTTCTTCCCTGACCTGGGCTGAAATTATTCCAGACCATTCCTGGCCTTGATATTTCTCTTTCTCCCCTCCTTACATCTGTGTGGTTTGGGGAAATGCCGACACTTGGATGTTAGGGCAGACAAATGGTGTCTCAACTCTCCTTCCCTGTTCAAGGAAGGTTTTTCCAGTTTGACTCTTTTACACTCTACGCAAACCAGCTGTCTATGATATGGACATTCTGATTGTCAAAGCTATTTCTTGTTGTGTAGGTGTGTGTACATTGCTGAGTCCTGCCCACTAGAGTTCACTGTCCTGTGCTGTGCCATGCATCCATAGAGGGCTGGTTGGTCTCGCCAATGTATAAGTCTGGACACTCTTCACTGCACTGAATGTTGTGCACACTGCTATGCTGATGCTTAGGAATGCAATTTTTATGGTGGACTAAGCATTTCTGGTTTGAAAAATACTGGAATATTGTGACTCCACCACTCCACGGTCGGCAAAACCATCAAATTGACGGGCATGTCTACCTTTTAGGAGTAGATGCCGCTACCTTTTCCCGCTGAAGTTAGAATGAAGGAGCCTTTCAGCTGATTGGCAGAAAGTTTTGAAGCATTTTTTTTCCAGTCCACTGAGTCAACTTCAACCTTCTGAAGTTTTTATGGACTGGAAAACAATGTTAAATTGAATCATCTCTATTTTCTCCATAACCGCCTGTGTGACTATCGTAATCTAGAAGAGAGGCTGAGTTCGCTCAAACAATGTTCAATGGAAACAAGCTGATGATCAGGTAGTAGATGTTGTTGACCTTTGCTCTTAAAAAAACCTATAAAAAGCATTATGAATCCAGCTGGAGTCACAACACCATTCTCACTTTTCTATTTATCTTATTCCAGTCAAATATTTTACAGTGTGAAGTATTTTGTTGTTCTCAAGAAAAAAACTGACCCCTGTTCTAAATTACTCTTGGCTGGAACATCTGTACAAGACCACATATTTTCATGTGAGCCTGTGGAATATGAGCAGTTCTGCTGTGAGTAAATCATCATGACTTGTTTTTTGTTTCTTCCTCTTAATTTGAACTGGAGACTCATTAGATGTACCAACACATAAAAAGTAGGAATGGATACATTTATATTAATACTCACTGTTTTGTGAATAGTAATATATAGTTGTTTGGAGTGTCTGACTTATTGATATTGTTGCTGTTACATGTGTTTTCTATAAATAAAAGTTATATAACTATTTCAGTGCAGCAAATGTTGCAGATGAATATTATTTTCTTCAAATTAGAAAGAATTAACACCATAAATACCAAATCCACTTTAGACTGTTGCATGTGGGGTGGAGGTTGCAGTTTTGGTGTAATGGCCAAAGTCGGACTTTGCATGCAAGTCACATGACATCCTGGGACCCATAAAAACATTTTGCCAAACTTATTCATCAACAGAAATGGCTGTGAAACTAAAAAAACAAAAAACAAAAAACAAGACTTGCTGAATTATCACAATTTTAACCATTAGGGTAAAATTAATTAAACCACCCAGAGCTGTATCATTCATGTATGCGGGAAGAATGTGAGGCTCAGCCATAGAAAGTTAGCATGTGATCCTTAAAGGATCACGTGTTAAAGGATCCTTAAAGGAACAACATATAGACACACAGACATGTTATGTTACTGACAACATTTCCCAAAACTGGAGCAGTAAATATTATAATTGTTTTTCCTACCTTCCAGACTACCATTGGTTTCAGTTCATTCCGGTATGCTATTAAAATGAACTTGTAGAGACTTGAAACACACTTTAGATAAGTAATCCATCACAGCAAACATAATGTCCATTTTTTGTTGAAGTAAGTTTATTTAATAGTCCAACATAGAGCTGCATGAAAGAAAATATGTAACTACCAGGGAATATAGTCCCAGGTAAAAAAAAAAAAAAAANAAAAAAAAAAAAACGGCTTTTACAGAGAAATCAAAAATGGCCTTCTCTTCTCTTCATGTGTGTGTTAGCAAGAAAAACATTGAATTTTAAGGTGGATGCATCACTTGAACATTTGATTTTGAAAGATTAGGGGATATTTGGCAAAATACTAGGAAAATTAAAATACATTTCTATGTTTAGCAGTCATGTAAGAAGTATGGGTGATATTTATTGGGCTCAAACATGTAGGCTAAAATCACCAGTATGGTCCTTTAATCTTTCACAAAGCTTGATATTATCTATTTTCAGAGGAATACTATTTTGTTGTTCAGCACGTGTAATTCTCTTTAAACAATTAATGAAGAAGAAAATAGAACAGTGTTTAGAAAAATGGCAATTAATCAAAAAGTTAAAACTGAAACTAAATAGTGAGTATTGTTGGAGTAAGTGTGTGGTGTGACAGGAGTGGATGTGGGGTGTGGGGTCGTGGAGTTGGGAAGGTCTTGGTGTGACAGGAGTAGATTTGGGGTGTCGGGTCGTGGAGTGGGAGGNTGGAGTTGGGAAGGTCTTGGTGTGACAGGAGTAGATTTGGGGTGTCGGGTCGTGGAGTGGGAGGGCCGGTGGATCCACTGCTGATGCCGACGTCACACATCAGTCCACTGATGTGCTCAGGCTGCTCCCCGGCTCAATCTGCGACCACCAGCAGCAGAGGTGGTGGGCAGGAGAGCAACGTTTGATCCACTCCTTTATTCCTCCGTGGGTTCTTCACCGGGTCAGGGAGAACAAAAGACGGATAAGTGCATGATCAGAGCTCTCCTCATCTCGACACGAGCAGGGCTAGCTTGATGCTCACTTCAGCCTGCTGCTAGCCTTTGTGGCACGGCTGTCCATGCATCCAAGGAGCCCTTAACCACCCGGGCTGGGAAAATCGGCTCTTGCCTTGACACGAAACAAACAAATTACACTTTGAGTGGGCACAAAGCTGCGAGTCTTGTCCAGAAAAATTGCGCACACAGCGAGCGCACTTCTTCCAGTGGGGAGCATCATCGCCTGGGCTCCGTAACACGTCGTCGCCTGTCTGCAACCTCCAGCTTGACAGGACCAAGAGGAGATTGATGACTAATATTCTTTCTGTATAGGTACAATGTTGAGCACCAAAATGTTGGCGACAGGATTGCTTCTTTTGGGATTTTTGCACAGTTTGGACGTAATTCTTCCAGTAAGGGCTATAGATGGTAAGTGCTGAATTGAAAATAAGCCCCGAGTCTTCTTCAAAATGCCAAAAGAAACTATGGAAGTATGTGTGTGTTAAATATCGCAGATTGTACTGCGTTTTCTCCGTCTTCGTGCAAGAATTAGACTCGAGTGTAAAGGAATGACTGCTGGTTTGAGTAAAGCAGCTAAAAGCAACGTGAAGGAGACAATTAAAGCAGTCTCTTTTGTTTCTGTCTCCCACTGCCACATGTGAATATTGCAGTGTCACAGTACTGATCCCACATTTCCTCCGTGTTAGATTCACGGACTCTCAGATGAAACTGTAGCACATAGGCCCCAGCACCTTTAAAAAAAAAACACACTTGTTTTGAGGTCGTCACATCATTTTTAAGATGATCAGTGATCTAAAATACTTCATAACCTCTCAGACTAATTTGCTTCAGTGAGACAGAGTCCATTGATGTATGTTGTCTTTAAAAATATATAATTTCCAGCCTTTGCGCAGTTATAATGTATGCAATATATCCGCCTGTTGTCTCCATATATTCACTTCACGTTCAACAGTTTGTGTGGGTGACACATGATGTAAAGAAAACAACTCTAATACAACTCTCCGACGTGTCTGTAGCGGGTTTATAAATGCTTTTTTTAAATGTATTTATAGGTTCTGTGTAGCAAAAAGTATTGTAGCTAAATGATAACTGCAGTACAATGTACTTATACAATAGGCCCATTCATTCTAGTTTATTATAAGATAAGCACAGTTAGTTTTCTTAAAGGAATCAATCAGCTTGGAGTGTGTTTGTATGCCATCAACAGGCAAGTGCAGCACTGCGCCAGTGTGTGTGTGTGTGTGTGTGTGTGTGTGTGTGTGTGTGTGTGTGTGGTTATTTGGTTTATCACTTGGCTGAACTAACCAGGATCCTGAATGCCAACAAGTCATCTGCAGTCAGATTTGTGAGGAGTTCAGAACAGACCTGAAAACACACACACAACAACTTCTGGAAACTATTAAAGGACCATACCTGTGACTTTGCATGTTTAAGACCAATTTATACAGCCCACATACATATTATGTTACTGACAACCAATTTCCAAAACATAAAACTGTATTTTTAGTTTTTCCTGTTATTTTTCCAAATCCCCTAATCTTTCAAAATCAATGAATGGAGTTACTTCAACAAAAAAATGTAATAGACATCATGTTTGCTGTGATGGATTTCTTATCTCAAGCACATTTCAGGTCTCTACAAGTTGATTTTAATAGCATACTAGAATGAACTGAAACCAGTGGCATTCTGGATGGCAGTAAAATAATTCTAAAATTTTCCACTGCAGTAGTATATTTTGGGAAATGTTTGTCAGTAACGTAACATGCATGCAGGTTATATATAAGCTTGTATAAAAGGTGGTCCTTGTCCTCCAAAATTGCATGAAACAACAGGTTGGACAACCTGTTGACTGATTCCATCTGTCTGACCACTAGCCTGCCTGCTTTCCTAGATACTTTATCAGCTTTATTAAAATTTCCCACCTAGGATGCAATAACTCCATACACTGCACATAGTTAGTGCAGATAGTTTTGTTAAAGCCTTTGCATGTGAAAATAGAATTAAGCTCATTATTGCAAAGAAATGATTCATAATCTCATTCATCCTGCAAATGTGACTTATGAAAAGCTTTTTAGATGGATATTGTAAAAATGTCACCCAAAGGAGCACCAAAGCTCTAAGGCTGAGTAGGCATGCATACAGTAAGTATGACTGATATGTGACCAAATCAAGACATGAATGCTTCACTCAGCTTTTGAATTCACCTCACTGAGTTTGGTAAATGTGTTATCAATGCTGTGAGCAACATTCACATAAATTGTCACCTTGAAGATAGAGTTGAATCATCTGCCAGCTTAGAAATCTTGCCCTAAAATAAACTTTCTGCTTTGTTGTGCAGTTAAAATTCCATCCTTCAAAGTCTCAGTGGCTTGACTAGATGATTCAGCCTCATGTGGTAAATCAGAGGAAATATCTGAACTTCAGTTTAACTTGAAAACTCAGTGGGATGCAGAGGCTGCTGTGCTTGATAGAACCTCTCAATAAATTAGCATGATTTCCACTATCAACATGATTCATAAATGAAAAACATAATTATCAGAACCTGAAGATCAAACTTCACTGAACATTCTTTAAGGACAATACTGTTTATTTTACAAACGTTACTGCCAACTATTTTACAAGGCATAAAACTAGATTTTAGTTTTTGTGTTTTTTTTTTTTTTNTTTTTTTTTTTTTTGTGTTTTTTTTTGCCGGATCTGATCTTTGAAAATCAAATGTTCAGGCGACACACCTTAATTTTCAACATTTCACCTGCTAACACGTATGCACAGTTTTAGAAGGCATGGTTGTTTTAATACATAAAACCAGTTTTCTCCTGACTATATTCTCTGGCGGAGAAATACATTTTGTTTTGTGTAGCTTCATGTTGGATCGGTTAAATTAAGTACTTGACAAAAAATAATAACTGTATGTAGTTGTAATTTACCACTACAGTAACATGTTTTTGAAAATGGCAGATAGTAATAATGTGTTGTCAAAGGAATCATCAGTGTGATCCTTTAATTATTTTTCTTGATAAATAAAATGACATTACAGCAACATTTTAGGTGAGAACAGTTTGTAAAACTTTTTATACAGCTACATAATTCAGCAGCCTGTTATATTCATTAATTCATAGATCATAACTGACTTCAATCAATATTTCACTAGTTGAAGAGTAAACTACACTGTATGAATCCCAAGAAACTTATACAATCTCCTTAGATAACTTAGATAACTTAATTTTTAGGCCTTCTGAATTGTTGAACGACATGCACTTCCAGTAAAGTTTCAATGTGACTTTCTTGCTAATTTTCTAGACCCTGAAAGAGCTTGTCTCATTACTGTAGCCAAAGTAAAGGTCCAAAGCCACCAACAAACCCTGAGTTTAATTGGGTCTGAACCGCTCTTTGTTTCCTGCAGGAAGCCACCATTAACAGTCTCAAATTGTTTAGAGAGTGCTGCTAATTGGGGACTCAGTGAAAAAGGCTCTTATGAAAGAACTCTCATCATTTCACTGGATGAATGTAATGTTAGTGGGAAAAAGAGTACTGGCCATCAGAAATGGACAGCAATTTCCCCCAGGACTCAATGTGGTAAACACCTGCCATACAAAATGAAAATAGATAAGCTCCTGTACAATCCTGTCAGCTTGGTATAATTGGAGTTACTTGTTGACTGGAATCATTTTGTATTTATTTTCTACAGGCTTATATCTGTATGAAACAAGCTTTGTTAGAATTGCATGGTTCTCTCCTTGTCATGCTGTTTTTCTCCATTAAAGGACAATACCAGTGGTTTTGCTTGTTTAGTCAGAATTATACAACCTACAAACACTTCACGCACTTACAAACATTTCCCAAAACATAGTACAAGAGCAGTAAATATTAGAATTGTTTTATCTACATTCCAGACTGCCTTTGGCTTCAGTTCATTCCAGTACGCTATTAAAATCAACTTGTAGAAACCTGAAACATGTTTGAGATTAGTAATCCATCATAGTGAACACATCTATAAACTTTTTGTTGAAGTAACTATTTAACCGGTCCAACACGGAGTTGCATGGAAGATAATGTGTGTTTCCACCAGAAAATATAATCCCAGGAGAAGACGGTGTGTTCCGAGAAATTATCGTCCCTTCTACATTCTGTGCTATCTTATCTTATCTTACATTTGGGTGTATGTGTTAGCAGGTGAAACATTGAATTTTAAGATGGGAGTATCACCTGCACATTTGGTTTAGAAAGATTAGGGGATTTGGCATTTAGCTTGGAGGTTTAGCAACTTTTTGTTTGCTCACATCCGAAATGTAAAATTGGCACACATAAGAAACCTTTTCCAAAATTGTCTCAAAACAGTCTTTGAAATGATGCCTCTTATTGACAAACTGCACTGGGTTTCATGTGGGCGAGCTTCTCAGAACAGCACTGTGACCCACTTTTGAGTTGTGACCCACTGATTGAGACACGCTATCAAGATGAAGCTATTTAAGGATCAGAGATAGAACATAGTCTCAAGAGGCCTCCTGAAAGAATATAGAAAGAAACATGCCTGAGGATATCATGAATACACAGACACTGTAAACACTGTGACTTTTTGCACCAGTGTTTACTGTATAAAGTTGAAGATCTGAAAAAAAAAAAATGGCTGTGAAAACAGTCTCAGCAAAATCTCTGCCAGAAGCCTTTTATTTGTAGCTTAGACTAAAAAAGTGTTATGGATGGAAAATCTGTCTTCTTCAGTATTTATTAACTGTCCTTTTGTTTAGAGCACAGCTAACAGATGATAGAAATCCTTCCTGCACTTGACCAAAGCTTTGACATTACTCACTTACACATTAGAAGAGAACGCCATCTTTCCCCCATTCTCATGTCTTTGTGGATCCTATAGAAACAAGTGCATAGATGATATCTTAAATAAGAAATTACTGAGTATTGTGCATTGTGTGTTGCTGGAACGAGAATGAGCACCACTATTATTAGCTTAGACAAAAGCATTAGACCTGTGAAGGGTCATGAATGTTCTGTCCTGATGTTTCCTTATAGTTGGAGAGCATAAACTACTTTAAATATGGGGACTGTGTGGTGTGAATGTGCATAACATTATGTACAACATTAGTGATAAGGACAGTATTAGTGATAACTGACAGTGTTACCTGTCAGTTGTGTCAGGTTGCTTCAGCACATGGATGGTGAATCTGAAAGAACTTTCTAGAGAATCTAGTGCCAAGCCTCGTGGACCTCACGCGTCATGCTAAGACTTGAAACTTGTTCCAGTCTTGTGAAAAGGCACTAAAGAATTTCATATAATCTTCTTTAATATGTTTCCCTTGGCAACATACTAAGAAGGCTTAATTGTCATTTCTTTGCCTCTGCAGCTATGTACGTATGTACGGCGTGAGCCTTGGTGGTGGTGTGTCGGAGGGATTTGTCTAAACTGACTAACTTGACATAATGGAGGATTGTGATCGCACCTTGTGGTTTTCTGCTTCGTCCTCACTCTGCTGCTGCTTCTATTTAATCCTTATGTGGATGTGAAGGAGGTCGCAGCCTCCTCCTGCTCTAGCACTGGGTCTAGTACAAACAGCAGTCATGGCTGATTACCACTCTGGGGTGCAGACGTGGTGCAATCTTAGCCAGACATCAAATAGCTCTTTATTAAGTTCCCATTTGATTACTCTGCTTCACTTAATAGATTCTAACTCTCTATACCACAAGGATGTGTATCCTGATCGTGCTCAGATCTGACCTGTAAAATCCAAACAGCTGCAGGGAGCACCGTGCTGTCCTGCGTGGCAAACCTCCATTCTGCTTGGCAACTATCAGCAGACATGAGCACATACTTGATGGTAATTCCCCTTAGCTCTGAGTGCACACAAAGCACACTCATATTCCATTACACACAGACATAAACACAAAATATAAATCTCTAATAAAAATGTTATTAGCTGTACACATTGGGCACTTTTGAACCACAAGCTTCAACTAAATTAGAAAGTACTTTACCCAGAACCATCCTGAGTAAGAAATATGTAGTTTCTTCATTGCTCACATTCACACTGTACTTCAAGTACCGTGAAGTATATGGAAATCATAGCAAGTGACGTCTACACTGTCGTGTCATTTCCACAACACACAAACACACAAATTTTTTCTCGTCCGTAGGGGCCATGCTATTATCAAATGTCAGAAACAAAACATTGCATGAGCTCATGTCTTATTGATGGTCTTGGTGCTGATCTTGTGTCTTACTACATCTGTTGGAGCTTCTTTGACTGTTTTGATTGTTGATTTTTATTTATTTATTTATTTATTTATTTATTATTTTTTTTGTCGTCTTGTTTCATTATAAAAATTTTTGGCACTGTTTTACATTACTCATAATTCCAAGTTTGATAAATTTAGCAAGATTTTTTTGATTTACTGTCTACAAAAATGAACTTAACATGATTATTTGAAAAGTGGTTAGGGAAGATTGTGTCTGACCGATCAACAATGTTCGGTCTTGAGAGCTCCACTCCGCAGTTCCTGAACCATCAGAAAGTACCAAACCTGGAGTAGGAACTAAAAAAAGTTCCTGGTTCCTTGGTGAAGAAAGCAATGTTTCTGAATTCCTGAAATATTCCTGAGTTCCTGAAAAAATTCATGCAGTGCAAAAGGGGCACTAAATTGAATTTTAAGGTGGTTGTATCATTTCAATATTTGATTTTGAAAGATTAGGGGATTTGGCAAAATAACAGGAAAACTAAAATATGGTTTTGTAGTTTGGAAAGTCAGTAATATATGGGCTTAAACATGCAAAATCATGGTATGTTCCTTTAATAATCATTAGTTTTTATAAGACATGCACAAAACACATAATCCATGCCTAAATTCTGTGTGAACCTTTGTTTTCTTCTATTTCCTGTTTGTTCACTGGTGAGTAGACTCACATCTCTCCAGCCTCTGCTGGAAAGATTTATTTAAGAGGCACAGCTGGGGCATCTTTTTTCTGTGTTTTGTAACATGACAAATCGGAAAACTTTCCTCCTCCCTCCTCTTCTCACTCTCCTCCATTATAAAATCCTCAAGTGTTTGTGGCTGGGCTGTGGAGGAGGGAGACGTAGGCCGCAGACAAACAGGCCAGTGCAGCTAAACTCACTGATTATTGTCAGTCTTACATTATTTTGGCCCATATATCAGGTCAGGTCAGCCAAAAGGTCACCACAATTCTCTCTTTCTTTCCTCCTCTTCTTCTATTCCTGTTTGTTTTCTCAATACTGGCTCGACTTGGTCTTTTAATCAAAGTTCCAAAGGAGAATAAACGAGGGTGTTGTACGCAGATGGCTGTAGTGCACATGTGCCACTTGATTTTAATGGACTCATAAATACTCATAAACTCATAAACATTCTGCAAACAGTGAAGAAACTCCAGTACTTTTCTCTTCAAAGTCATGATATTTAGTTATGAGTCAGTGCTATACCAGCTGTGTTGAAGTCCTGGTTGTTGCGCTATGAAAAGATAAAATGCATATTAAAGCTTGGCCAAGTGGATGTCAATGATGAGATTGATTCCAGACAGGTCAAGTTGTTTATCTTGCCCTCTTATAAACCTTCCTATCCTAAATATTTGAAAATATTATGAAGGTTTATCAAATCTAACACAGAAGAGAGGAGGACCATCTTCGACCCCTTGAGAAACTGTTTAAGAGTGTTACAAACTATCTCCAGTAGACTAAACTAAATGTGTTTTATTTATTTTTTTCCCAGCACAGCAGGCTCTCTGAGTGTTTAGAATAATTTACTACTCTCTCACACACCTGGTGCTTTTCTGCAATGTCCCAGCTTTATGATTCTCAATAGTTTTGTTTGAATCAGCAGAAGTTATGGTGTTTCAGAAGGTAAAAAAGGATCAATTTTAAAGTTTATCAAAGCACAGCTGTGTGTAGAAGAATGATGCTGTTATTATGTAAAGATGTGATAAATGCCCATTCCTACATTGGATTTCTCCTCTTTGTTTCATGATATGCTCATTCTTTCTCAGATACCTACATTAATAGGATTCCATCATTATACTGTACATGACTGCTTAATTGGCTTAGAAGGGGAAGCATGGCAGGTGAGAAGATTCATGTGCAGAATCTGACTTTAAAATAATGGAGCATTTTCCTCTTGAGTAAATAGACTTAGAGTTACATAATTTAGGTCTGTAATTTGGTGTGCATCAACATTAATTTATCTAGCTTTCAAATATGATTGTAGAAACTTGAAACACACTTGAGATATGTAATCCATCACAGCGAGCACAATGTCTGTCTGTTTTTTTGTTGAAGTAACTTTATTTAACTGATCCAATGTGGAGCAGCATGGAAGACATGTTATTTCCTATGTCTCCGCCAGGAAATATAGTTCCAGGAGAAGATGGCTTTTATAGAGAAATTCAAAATAACTGTCCCTTCTACAATCATGCATAAGTGTTAAAAGGTGAAACACTGCATGTTAAGGTGGGTATATCACCTAAGCATTTGATTTTGAGAGCTTTGGGAATTTGGAAAAATAACAGGAAAACTAAAATATGTTTTTATTTTTTGGAAATTGGTTGTCAGTACCTTATTCATCATATATGCAGGTTGTATATTGGGCTGAAACATGCACGATCACCAGTATGGTCCTATAGAATAGAATAGAATGGAATGGAATGGAATAGAATAGAATAGAACTTTATTGTCCACCATAGGTTGAAATTTGTCTTCAGCACACCATTAAGAATCAGAACAAGCACACTTCATACATACATAACATCCATGACAGAAAAGAACGAAAAAATATTACAAGTGCCAGCCAATGGAGTAAGTATAAGTGGTCAATTTGCAGAGTTAAGGATATTTATGGCAGTTGGAATAAAAGATCTCTTAAAAACCTTTTTGGCTGCCAGTGGCACTTTATAGCGCTTCCCAGATTTCAAGACTTCAAACTGATTGAATAAAGGATGGGAGCTGTCTTTCAGGATATTCCTTGCTTTATTCATCGTCCTGTTCATATAGAGGTCAGTCTAGCAGTTTTTATACCGGGGTAAAGCAGTAAAGTACCGTATCTTACTGCTACAAGTTAAAGTGTACTAGGGTTGTAAGAGATAAATGAAAAGGGTTTACAGGTCTGTTTTGCCTACCCTTTAACCCACACCATGTGTGATACTTACAGGTCAATATTTGTTTTATTTGGCATATTTTTTTTTTTTTTTTTTNTTTTTTTTTTTTTTTTTATTTTAGCATGCCCAAATCAAACATTCTGAAGTTGAATTTTCCCTCCATTTTACATCCTCACTTTGTGTACCAGAAGCCTATTCTGAGCTGTCATCACCATCAAATGACCTCGTTTACTGTAAACTATAGTGAAATGTCTTCTCAGAGCAAGAAACACAACCACTTTTGCGTGCATTGTGAAATAAAATCAGGATGTCAATTGGTTTAAACCTATCTAAGTGTTTTTCTGTGAAAATCGGTAAAAACAGAAAAACAATGAGCCTTAAGTGATACTTAATTGGTTCCTGTTGGAAAATTCTGCTTTTGTGTGTCTGGTCGAAAGCATTGGATCACTCACAGAACAGCAATGCAGGAGCTGGTTTTGATTTATTGTCATGCTCAAGGGCACTTGAATCTATGCTGGCCAGTTGAAGAGGTGTCTCCCAATGAAATATGTACCCGGCTTTGAAGACTAGATTCCATAGTGTTCCAGTTGCCTCTCAGCACTGGAGCTGATAGTATTTTAAGTCCTCCTTTACCTCTGCCACTGCTGAGTGGTTTGTGATGAGACGGTCGTCTCGGAGTCTGCTGAAGCTTTGTAGTGCTCTGGTTGATGCTGCCCTGCGTCAGAGGGCAGGCTTCCAGCTTATTTATAGTACTGCTGTGGGTGCTGGAGGAAATGGGGCTGGTGGCCGGGGAGAGGCCCGTGTTTGCCTTAGGAGAGGGCACTTCCTCCACACCAGACTGAGCTCACCATAGAGGGCAGGCAAGCAGACAGTGGAAGGTGGTGGAGGGCAGGGGATCTTTAATGTAGCCCAAATGGCGGTGACCCAAAGCATTTTCACACAGCCCTGGTTTGGTAAACACACAGGCAGCTCATTGATAGCATGTGTGACATTCCTCCATCCCATCTCAGTATCCCAGCCCAGCTCAGACTGTTCTCAGATCTTCTCAGGCCTGATTCCAGCTGAGAAAGACCNCCCCCCCGATTGGTGCAGTTCATCCTCTTTTTTTCCTCCTACGTTAACCTCTATCATACGTAAACCATCATCCTCTTCCTTCCTCCTGTGGTTTCTCATCAAATCAAAGACAACTCTGTATGAGACCTGTTGAGTGTAATGTGACCAGTATCACTAAATCCTAAACTACACCAACAGACAGAATTCCACATTTTATTCTTGATCTTGTCAAAAGTTGTTTTCAAACCTGTGGTCCATTTGATCTGGTCTGAATCAGTGAATTAATTTGCTTACTTTTTAAGCCACTTTTGTTGTATTTACACTTGGTTTGATTTGGTTTCGGAGCAAACCAAAATATAGCAACAAAAGCCATGTGGGAATATTCTCTCTGTTCATTGGTCAGAAATGCCTGGAGGCAGGAGTGACTAAATCAAAACAGGAAGTAATTCACTGCACTGGGACAGCTAGCTAACATGGAAATAAAATGCATATACAGTCTTAGTCATAGTCATCATTTTGGCCATATAACAAGCAAAACTGTTGTTGATTGATTGATTTTAATAGCATACTGGAATGAACTGAAACAAATGGCAGGAATTTGTTTTTTAAATTTACCACTCCAGTAGTATATTTTTGGGAAATGGTCAGTAACATAAATATATGAGTATATAAGTACACAGTATGTGGGTTCTATATATTGGGCTCAAACATGTAAAATTGCCAGTATGGTCCCTTAAGTGACATTCTACTCAAAATCCCTTTTGGAGTATTTTTTTTTTTTTTTTTTTTTTTTTTTTGATCATTTAGTCTGTCCCTGGCTGGAATTAAACCAGTCTCAGTCCCTGAGAACTTTGTGGTTTTGGTGAATGGATTCACAGCTATATTTTCAGCTGTAAGGTTATGACCGGATGAAGTGAGATGGATTATAATGCCTGATCTGGATGATGCTTGTCACAGAGTGGCTACAGGCATAGGACCCAATTACAGATGGAAGGTTTCCAGGGTGAAGAAGTCAAAAGGAGCTGACAGAAAAAAGTGGTCATAAGAATCAGTCTTCGGCCGCTTTCACATGATAAGCGGTGAGTGGTGCGCTGAGCTGGGTTCCATTATTGTGTATTGAAGCTGAGTGGTGACTCCCAACATCATGGCACACCACCTTGAGCGCCGCTTGGATTCTCCATTTTGATGCTGCCTTCAAAGTTCAACCAAATTCAACTTTCCGTTCACTGCTGACCTTTCTGACGCGCAACCAGTTGTATGTGACGCAAGCAGAAGTGACACAATAATGCAGGAGATGCACAGAACCTGAGCAGTTTCCCAAGTTGTACAACACATCTTTATAATTGCATCATCGTCTGGGAAGAAAGGTGCTTGCTTGGCGAAATGTCAGCAGTCAGACATGGATATCAGGTGTGAATTAATTGATTGAATTCTATGGTGACTCAACAAGGTTTTATGCACCCACATTTGCCATTTTTTTTTGCTTTTCTCCGAATGAGAAGAGCCAGATCCTTCTTTGTTGCAATGTCCATGTCGCTACCCAATTTGACCCAGAAACCCGATTTGGACCACAAATGTGCAAAGATTAAAAAAAAAAAAAAAANAAAAAAAAAAAAAAAGTGCAAAGATTGCGCATGGTAACCGTCAACATGTCATTGGCAACGAGCGCTTCCTGTCAGCACTTGGTTGAGCGGTGCTGCTCAGACTCCGCTCATGAACAAGCAGAGCGCTGGATGCCAAGCTCAATGGCAATGCTCAATGCTTATCATGTGAAGCCGGCCTAACGTATCAACATGCATCATCCAGAAGTGGCCAAGGTAAACACAGCCGTTAGGCCAGTTTCAAATGATAAGCGTTGAGCGTTGCTGCTGAGCTTGGCATCCAGCTCTCTGCTTGTTCATGAGCTGAGTCTGAGCAACGTCACTCAACCAAGCGTTGGCAGGAAGCCCTTGTTGCCAATGACACGTTGACGGTTACCATGGGCGATCTTTGCACATTTGTGGGCCAAATCGGGTTTCTGCATCAAATCAGTTCTCATTCCGAGAAGAAAAGCAAAAAAGCGGCGATTGTTGAGTCACCGTTCTAAACTGCTCTACAGAGGTTATGAGCTTCTCCTCCATCGCTGTGGTGCTTCTACTTATGTTCTCTGATTGGTTGCAGTTTGGAAAAGTTAGTGTCAGAAAGGTCAAAGTGTCTGATTGAACTTTGAGTGCCGTGTCTAAACAGAGAATCTGAGCACCACGAGGTGCAAGGTGGCGTGACGCAAAGTTAGGAGTGCTCAGCTACTAATACACAATAATGGAATGCCCAGGTCAGTGCAACGCTCAATGCTTACCATGCAAAAACTGGCCTTAGGCGCAGGGCATCGGGAGCATAGGCAGTGAGGTCAGCAGCGCGCAGATCGCTCTCCACAACGAAAATACCGCTTATCATGTGAAAACAGCCGTACAGTCTGTACAGAGAGGCAGAACAGGTAAATAGATCCAGAAAGGCAGAAACAGACAGATGGTGGTCAAATGCTGCGTTCGACAGACCTCGGAAGTCGGATTTTTCCCAGTCAGAAGCTCCAACTTCCGACCTCAAACCGTTCCAGCCAAATGTAAACAAAAAAGCACGGCTGAACACCAATAAATACTGTAAGCTTAAATAAACATAGTAATAAATGCTAACTAAAGTAAAGTTAGATTACAGGACTGTTTGGTTGTGTTGTTTTACAATGATATTAATCATAGTGGGTACTAAACTTTGTACAGAGAAGTAATATTCTGAAATTATTTACACTTCTGTATCAATGGCAAACAGTTATTATACACTGTAGATAGTTAACTTGGCAATATATTTTGACCTTTTCATTTCAGTTTCACTCAAGAAAAAATACTTTATTCACCTGTTAGCTGATCATTTCTATTCACAAAACTGGCCTCCATGGGTGCTGCCATGTTGAATGACGTCATCCTCGTGAAGGTGGGATAGAATTTTGGTCCGAGTTTCCCAGTCGGAGCTCCAACTTCAAATGCCGTTCCAACACATTTTTCCAAGTANTGGTCCGAGTTTCCCAGTCGGAGCTCCAACTTCAAATGCCGTTCCAACACATTTTTCCAAGTAGGAAGTCGGAAAAAAATGAATTCCGAGGTCTGTCGAATGCAGCACAAGACTTTGGATAGTCAAAAAAAAAAAGAAAGAAAACCAGACAGGCAGTAATGCTACAAGAAGCAACTTAAGAATAACTACCTGGCAG
This sequence comes from Lucifuga dentata, assembly GCA_014773175.1. Taxonomy (NCBI): domain Eukaryota; kingdom Metazoa; phylum Chordata; class Actinopteri; order Ophidiiformes; family Bythitidae; genus Lucifuga; species Lucifuga dentata. Next base: position 76,829 of record VXCM01001654.1, read on the forward strand.
AGAACAAAGAGAAGTGGGTGGCACGTTTAGACTGTGAGCTGATTGTGGAATTGAGAGCAGGTGATTGTTTCAGGTGAATGAGCAGAGGAGAGGAACTCAGCAGTCACGGCTGTCCCATTTGGACACCCCAAGTGGATGCGCTCTCTGGTAGATTCTAAAGCATGGTGTGTTTGAGTCTGAGGTGTGTGTGTGTGTGTGTGTGTGTGTGCGCGCGCGCGCGCGTGTGTGCGTGTGTGCTCCTCCCACAGCCACTCATTCATCTGAGTAAATATAGAATAGGCAGACGCACCACAACTAGCTGCCTTCTATTGCTGTTGTTGATACCTCTAAACAAACAAACACGTTTGTGCAGACACACGCGCGCACACACACACACACACACACACACACACACACACACACACACACACACACACACCAAACAAGAGCTTGGCAAAGAGGAAACACTTTAACACAAGCCTGGTTGCATTTCATGAATAATTCAAAACCTTGTGACTTCTGAGAAAGAAAAAGACCCCCTCACCCCATACACACACACACACACACACACACACTGACAGCGGTGATACAGAGTGGAGGATAAGTGGTGAGTGTGTGAATCCGTGCTGCACTATGTCAGGTTGAATTCATGGTATTTAGGTTGAGAACCGTTTCAATGTTCTTTTCACCCTGGAGTTTGGGGCTAGCTTTACTGTAATACCAGTCATCCTTTTTATCCTGCTTCATCCTATCCTCCATCCTTTATATCCCATGCTTTCTTCTCTTCTCGTCATCATGTGTGCCTAAATAATCTAGACTCTAGGTTACAATAACATCACCATTTTCAGTCAGTGTTTTAAATTCTGGCCTAAGCAGCTGATTTAGTAAATTCTGTGTCTGCACACTCGCTGAAACAACATTAAAATTGTAAACGATCTGTCCTGTCAGGCGGCCAAGACTGGTGGCAAAGGGTTGGTTTGTTATTTATAGTTGTGTTGTATCTGAGATCTTGCTGGCTATCCATCGTGTTTTCAGAATGCCCACACTAGGAGGTGTGGGCGTCATGGAGCTGGTGTGTGTGTGTGTCTTTCTCTTTGTAATCTCAGAGCAGTTAATTGTAAACAGCATAAACTTTCATCTTAGGAGGGGTAGGTAACAGCAAATCTCTGTTTTTGTGTTTTTATGATCTCCACCTTGCTCATAAACGGGAATATAAACACCAATGACAGAGCAGCTTTCACTTTCAATTCTCTGCAACAGAGGAAATAAAACCCTCCCAACTTTCACACCTCCCCACACACACACAGCCAATCGCTGCATGAAGTGGGCATGCCTAGGGGAGTTGAGAGAATTACAGATTTTTTCAGATATAGACCCCCCCAAAATTTATGGGTGAAAGGGAGGGATTCCATCTCCTTCCAACTCTCTGAAAGGCATGTTGGGGGGAGCATACTGCGGCCTTGAGCGTGTGTCTAGGGGGTGGGTTGAGGGCGGCGATCCAAGGTGTTGGAGCAATAATAACCTAATGGCAGTGATAAAGGGAAGTAATAAAAGCAGACAGGGGGTATAAAAGGATCTTTTTTCATGATTTAGAGCAGAAAGGATATTTCCAAAAAGTACAGAGAGAAAGTATGAGCTCAGAAAATACAAAAACACCAGTTTAGCTACAGCCTGGTGATAAATGTGCAAGCACAGGAACAACCAATATGTAAATTCCAATTATAGTTTGGGAGTGTCTGATGTTTTCTGTGACCTCTGGCTTACAAGAGATTTTAGTAATGTTGTTTGTTAGACATAGATTTGTAAGTTGTCAAAATATGTTGGGAATGAAAATTAGAGCCCTGTTTATGAAAGCTGGAAAGCATCACCCAAGGCAGTTTATGAAGTAACTAGTCCATTAATTCTTGCTTTTCTGTACTCTTCAAGTGGCAGCTGAATGCCTGCTTAATGAAACACAGTTGTGAGACTTTGGTTAGCTCTTGCATTTAAATCCAAACTTCTGAGTTCAGAGTTGAATCAGCAAAAGTCCCAGAGTGCATCTTAGAGCTATTAAGATTGTTTTTTTTTATACTTTAGCAGGGCTATTGCTTCTTTTAGGGAAATGCTTGAATAGCCTAGTCCTTTTTTTTATTTGATTCCCATGGAAAGTATTGAGTAATGTAAGTCACCAGTTACCAGGCCTACCCACCAGTGTGTGTGTGTGTGTGTGTGTGTGTGTGTGTGTTGTTGGGAGAAAACTTGAATTCGTGTGGTTGGAATACATTTCCCCATTTGGCAGTGGATGGATTGGGCCATTTTTTTCTTTCAGGAAGGTTGGATTAATGGAGAAATGGAGGATGGNGGGGGGGGGGGGGGTGTCACTGTCACTGAACAAGTTGTTCTTTGATATCCTCTAGAAGTGTTGCATCACTGGTGTTGAGCATTGACCTGGATATTTAGGTGCAGCAGGTTTATGTGAATCCTGTCCAGGCCTGTGCAAGTGTGTGTGTTTTTTGTTTTGGTGTATCCATTCTCTATTCCCTCCATCAAGGAACAACTTTCCAGAGCCTAATTAGGGCTGGTATTGACTCTGAACACAGCAGAGCCTGCTTGCTAATGAGAGCTAGGGAATGAAGATCAGAGAGACTAAAGGATTTGTTCTTTCATGAATGGCAATCAGCAAACGTTTAACTAATTCACATCTTTCTTCTCTTTAGCCCCAAAGACCTGCAGCCCAAAGCAGTTTGTCTGTAAAGACCAGGTGACATGCATTTCAAAGGGCTGGCGCTGCGATCGGGAGAAGGACTGTCCAGACGGCTCAGACGAGGACCCCGATGTTTGTGAGTCCATTGTTTTATATTCAGATCCAGTTGTCATGGTCTTGCTGGATTTGACTGAACTTTGAGCAGCCATATTGAAATGATGTCAATGCTGAACTTGGGTTTGAGGAACTTTGCCCAACTTTCGGAATAGGAATTCCAAGTTGAGGCAGCATTTTCTTTGACTTTTCCCAGTTGGAGGTCAGAAATTCCGAGTGGAAGTCGAACGCAGCATTAGTTTCATGTCTATGTGAAACCAAACCGAGCCAAAGGGTAAATGTAATATTGTAACAATTAATTCCTTGATTCTGAACAAAGCAAATGAAGTGCAGGTCAGAAAACACCCTTAAGTTAGTCATCTAATCAAGAGTGAATGCTAAGATGCTACTCTAGTTTTTAATCCCTCAGCAGATTTTAAAGCAGTCAGTAGTTAACAGAATGTAATTGGTAGTTAATTAGATTTACCTGTATAACTGTAGTTAGGCTGAAGAAAACAACTGAATGTTTGCTCAGCTAGTGAGAGAGGTTACGCTGCCTTTGAACAGTCCAGTCATGTCCAATTAGGAGATTTGCAAAGTTTGCCTTTCTTTGAAAGATACGTTTCCCTTTTGCATTCAGAGGCCACAGAGGGGGCAGCCATGAGAAAACTGAACCAAGAGTACTAAAAAAAGACAGCTGTCATTTCAAAGTCTCCCTTAGAGTTGAGATCCTTTGTGGGTGAGTCCCTGGGGAGACAATGAAGGCAGAAATGTCTTGTTTTTTGGTCAGCGTCTCAGAGGGCAACGCCTGTAGTTTTCTACGAGGAAAGAGAACTGGGGGTGGCTGTGTGTGTACATGATACATGTCTCTTTTTTTTTTTCTTNGCTTGAGAGTGAGTGAGAGACTGGAAGGCCGGAGTAGAGCACTGTGGCTGTTGTCTAGACGTAGAGTGCAGAGACTAGCTCTGGAAGTCATTAGAGACTCGCCCAGAGCAATGGAGAAACCTGCTGTTTTTTTACAACCTGCTCTTCCCCCTTCTCTTCTGTGGGCCAGCCTCCTTCCGTGTCTCTATCTGGGACAGAAACAACAATGACTACATCCCCTGTCTCATGCTACTCCCACTAGTTTACACCAGACTCTCAAAAACAACAGTTATGGGGCTCATGCTGAACCTGAATTTCCACAGTGTCCGGGTGGAAAATGCAAGAAGTGAGTCAGAGAGACAAGAGAAAAGCCACGAGCTGAAGGCTCATTCCTCTTTTTAGTTTCTTATTGTTCAGGTGTGACTGTTGAAGTTAGAATTGGTTGAGAATGTTAATCAGTGAGCTTGACAAGTAGAAACGTTGAAGTAAGCACTTTTGATTGCTATAATAAGGTACTTTCTTGTATTAAAATACTATGTAAGGATAGTTTTTACTGGGATTTTGAGCCTTTTTGAAACTTTCTTTGAGTTCTTTACATCTGGTTCATGAAAATGAAGTATGTTGAAGCACCATGGTGGCCAGATGACCAAAATACATCCTATATTACTGCCCTGGTTTAAGTCCATCTTGAAAGAGGGACTTCTGCTGCATGTCTCTCCCTCTTCTCCATCAATAAATACAAATTCCCTGAAAATAAGCTTAAAAATATGAAGATTGGTCCATATCAGATGTCTGGTGCTATGGGTGTAGAGTAATGAATGAATCCCAGACCAATAAATTTCATGTAACCCAAACTGTATGTCACCACTTGTATTTTCAGTAACATTTGCAGTCTTATTGTTGTGATAAATGTGCTCTTTGTGAAGCCATTTTTGCAGATGCTCCTGGTTGAAAGATGCATGAGAGAGGTTGATTTATTCACTCATGTGGCTGGGCCTTCACAGTGGCCTTTGTTGGGGTGTTGGCTATTGCCAGTGAAGTCTGCCGCTGTCCAGTGCAGCTGCTTTGCCCTGCTGTGTGTCCCCCACAATGCTGTTCTTTGTACCCCAGAGTGCTGGGCCAGACAGGCAGAGAGTGATACTAACAGAATAAAACAAAAACAAAATTGTTTTGTGGGGATGTACACTGTATTCAACTCTTTTAAATAGGAATTTGATCACCATTTCTATTCTGTCCAGTCTTGTTTGGTCCACAGCCTTCAGGTAGGGTGTAGATTATTCTGGAGCTGCTGTCTCCTCAGCCTGCAGTCTTGATTGGGGTTCTGGAATATTCCCACGTGCAGCCCTGCAACCACAGGAAGCGTGTAACGCTGAAATGACGTCCCCTGCCCCTGGCCTGTAATAAGGGCCGTTTTACAGACAGTTCCCACCTACACAGCAATTAACCTTGCAGGAGATGAAACACTTTAGTAACAGCAACTTTTAGAGTGTGTTTTGCGTGATGTTTATGACGTAAGATGTCTGGGTCACTGATTTTGTCAATGGAAAAAAATAAATCTGGCAAGTTTTCTTCCTGTTTACCTTTGATCTACTTGCACAGAAGTGAGACCTAGATAAGGGGGTTTGATTGTTTGATGTATATAAGATTGATGGTATCATGTACCAGCCAGTTGACCCAAGCCAGTGGTTATACTGTTCAGATGTGCAACAGCAACTGATCTGTTTGATCCTACAAGCTCTCAATAAGTAGCCACCACCCAATCCAGATAGCCATCAACATGTCAGGGAAAACAATGATTGCTCAACATGAAAGAGTCTGTTGCCCTTTCAGCATGTTGTTCTGACAAGAACCTGCTGCAGGTGTGAGTACACGAGCACTGTCTTTCCCCTCTTTCTCTATAAATGAATCTACCATCTAAAAAAGGAGAGCAATGCACTCCACACAGGCACTCAGACTGTCTTCCTATCCTCCTAATGCACACATGCTTTACACACAAACATCCATGCATGCATTACTTCTTCTGCTCTCTTGTGTTAATACACAGAGGCCAGATGATTGTTGCATCGTTTAGTGTATGCACGATACTCTAACATTTATCTTAGTGATTAAGGCAAAGCTGAGAGTAAACCATAAACATGATTACAATTAATAGTATTCTCTACTTAGCTGAATATACACGACTCATTGCTTAATCGTTTTCTTAGGGAAAAAAATGCCAGGTGAGGAAATGCATGCACAGAATGCTTATGCCAAATATGAAACAATGGATTGTTTACATTATTGAATAAATCAATTGACTGTATACCAATGTCAATTTATGCTGATTTCAATCTGATTTATTGCCTAAGGTTAATTATGCATCTAAACACTGGTAAATTTGACCAAAATACTTAAATGAGCTAACTAACTATCTTTAAGACCTTCAAAAACTTTAATGTGTTATTGCTGTTACCTCTATTATGTTGGAGTAACGTGTATGATACTTACACTGCAGGCCAGAAGTTTGAGGCCACCCCCAGATTTAGAAAAAACAAAAAATCATCAATACACTGTTTGTTTTACGATTTATCACACAGGAAATGACAAAACTACATAAAATAAATGTAACTAATTAGTTTTCAAGAAGAATTTGTCATCATAAAAGCACTTTGAAGTCATTTCAGGCTCAGACTTTGGTTTCGTCATAGTAACCCTCTCTGGCCAAGTCATAATTCTCAAAACATTTTGCTTCTCTTTTGAATGGATGCAATTTTGGCATAATTTGATGCATGTTTTGGATCGTTGTCCTGTTGAATAACAAAATTTTGACAATAATTTGTAAACCGGATGGAATCATGTGTCTTTGAAGAATGGAATGGTAGTTCTCTTTCTTCATAATTCCTTTAACTTGGACCAAGTTCCACATCCCTCTTCCCCAAAACACCCCCACAGTATTAGCAATAGCATGACCAGACTGTGTCACAAATTAATCCCAAAATGACCTGGGAGAAGGCAGACAGCAGGCCATTTAAAACACATAAGCAAAGGAGTTTGGACAAGGGAGTTGGAACACAATTGGTGTGCCAGTGCACTAATACAGACTGGACATGCCTTCATTAAAAATCATTTCTTAAACCATAGTGGCTACATAATGTGCTCNTAATACAGACTGGACATGCCTTCATTAAAAATCATTTCTTAAACCATAGTGGCTACATAATGTGCTCTTGTTGACAAAGTCTTCATTTTGTGTATATTTGTCATTTCATGTGCTTTAAATTGAAAAACAAACAGTGCATTGATGATTTTTTTTAAATCTAGGGGTGGCCTCAAACATCTGACCTGTAGTGTATGTCTCCAAATAGTGATAATAAAATATGCTTCAAAGCTCTTAAAAGTCTGAGTGACTTCTCTAGCATGTGTTCATACCTGATTTAAAGCAGTGTGGTTTTAGAAATATCCCACAGGTGATATTTGTGTAAATGGACGTGAAAAATTGCAAAACATGATTGACATTAGAAATGTGATTTGTTAGAGCTGTGGTCTCTGAGTGAACAGTTCATATTTCATTAGTGATCAGTAGATTCATGAGGGACATAAATTGAGGTATGAATGTCGTTACAGCGCAATAATAGTAATGCATAGAGATTTATGATGTGTTTAACGGACAAAGCGAGTTGGATTTGACCCACCAGCCGCCACTTGGCTGGTTTTGGTTGGAAGGTTGAGGCAGGACAGAGGGCAAATCNTTGACCCACCAGCCGCCACTTGGCTGGTTTTGGTTGGAAGGTTGAGGCAGGACAGAGGGCAAATCTGACCCCCTGAAACAGGACAAGAGAGCCCTGCAAAATGTTCAGCCAAAGAAAGCGTGTCAAGGGTTTAAATTTAAAAAAAAAAAAAAAAAAAAA
>VXCM01001655.1:15548-146259 GCA_014773175.1 Lucifuga dentata
ACCTGAGTCCTTACCTGAGACGATCCGACCATCGCCAAACCTCAACATGGAAGAACGAGAGAAGACGCACGTTTCGGATCTTTGCCCCGCCGATGAACTCCGATCCAGGAAGCAGGAAGTGGAAAGACGCCAGAGAATGAAACCTCCTGATTAATCATCCAATAATCATCGATTAGACTGTAACCATTGTGATTTGTGCATCATTTCTGCCCAAAGACAAGTTGAACCAACCTGCCTGTCCCTGTGTTCTTAGTTCAGAGTCAAATGGCTGATTAAATGTTAGATGGGATGAAAACTCTAAACTCCACGCAAACACGCTCGTTTCTCATTCTCTCGATGTGACGCAAACACGAAAACACGACAACGTCTCAAAGAGGCCTCAGGTCTCCCTTGCAAAAAGTGATTCTGAATCTCGAGTGGACTTCCTGTTAAGTAAAGGCTAAATAAAATTTTAAAAAATAAAAGGAGAAATCTGACAATGGCTAACAAAGACGAACGCTGGATTCACACGTTGACAGTAGAAAAATGGTCGTTACAGCTGAAGCGCCATCATCCGCAGTGGCAGACGATGACGGTAGATGCAGAAATGTTGCCATGGTAATTTGGCAAGATATGAATCAGTATCAGAGGAAGCAGTAGTGTCTTGGGTTCGTCCCATTTTGGAGGAAGAATTCCATCAGCTAATCTGAGAAGTGAGGATGAAGATGAGAGATTCAGGAGACATTAAAAACTGTGACAAACTCAGTTTCAAACTCACATGCCGACATATAACTGTCTGTCTGTGGCACCAACATCTCTAGAACCCAACATGTATGAAGCTGATATTCAGCACGTTTATTGCTCAGGACCCAAGGACGTGCAGTGTCACGTGAAGTTGTTTGGATGAGTGGTTCTCAAATTGAGGTGTACTGGTAAAAAGTACTCCATATGGCAGGATACACTCTGTTCCAGTGCCATGGTCTCAAGCTAAGCTCACGAAGATGTGCAGAACTAAATTATGGCAGGCTGCAGCGTACACCATAAAGTCCAGCCCATTCCAAACAGACACGTTTTGAACGGACACTGCAGTAGTGATTCAATAATAAATACAAAATACGTCTGCACCAAAACGATGAGTCTCATTACCACCTGTGACCAAAGAATAAGTCAACATCCGGTTCATCATTGCAGCTGCAGGAAAAGTTGGAAAATTGTACCTTTTTCCATCTGCGTGCACGGTGTCGGCTTTTCTCTCTAAGTCAACATGTGAATCCAGCATGAGCAGCAGTGACACGCTAGAAATGGCACACAGCGGGGTCCAAAAGTCTGAGACCACATGTAAAATCCGTGATGTTTTCCATGTAAGTGTGGAAATAATCAGAAAGTCTGACGTCACTAGAAGCTCTTTGGAACATCGTCACATCATGCTGGATAACTTGGCTCATCAGGTTTTTACAGACGTGTGGAGTCCATGATGCTGTCATTAAAGCTAAAGATACCAAATACTAAGATATGCTGACATTCATGGACATTTTTCAAAGATTCCACTTTTCACTCAAATTGTAAAAATATTATCATTTGTAATGAAAAATCTTGTATTAAACTCAAAAAGAATGAAAAATAGAAGCCTTTTCACAGTGGTCTCAGACTTTTGGACCCCACTGTGTATGCTGGTGTGGTTTGGTTTTAAAGGACAATATTGGCAATTTTGCATATTTCAGCCCAATATTACACAACCTGTACACATTACATTACTGACAGTCATTTCCCAAAATATACTACTTTAGCCTAAGTTTTAGAATTGTTTTTCCTACCTTCTAGACTTGGTTTAAGCTCATTCCAGTGTGCTAGAGAGACTTGAAACGGGCTTGAGATACACAATCCATCACAGCGAACACGACTTTTATTTAGTTCTTTGCCGAAGTTCAAGTGATTTTATCCGATTCAACAAGGAGCTATGTATTTCTCCGCCAGGAAATATAGTCCCAGCAGAAGATGGCTTTTACAGAGAAATTAAAAATGATGTGCCTTCAACAATCTTGCATAAGAGTTAGAAGGCAAAATGGTGAATTTTAAGGTGTGTGTTCACCTGAACGTTTGATTTTGAAAGATTAGAAGATTTGAAAAAATAACAGGAAAACTAAAATACAGTTTTATATTTTGGAAATTAGTAATGTAACATGTATGCAGGCTGTATTATACTGGGTATAAACATGCAAAATCATCGGTATGGTCCTTGAACTTTGGTAGGGACATTTTTTGTTGGCTGCTTTTGCTCCAGTTTCTCCTGATCAACTATTGATCGTGTTTCCTGTAATAATAATAATAGGTAATAATAATAATAATAATAATAATAATAATAATAATAATAATACATTAATGAACTTCCACTATTATAATAATATGACATAACATGAACTTCATGTGATGTGTGTGATGGTTTAAATTTTTTTTTTTTAAAAATAACTTACAATAGATATAACAAATATGTAAAGCAGACCCACAACGCCAACTATAAGCTCTCTTTCCTCCTCAAATGAGTTTAATATAAGCTGTTATAAAACAGCTCAGATATTTTGTGGATTTATAAGCAGAAATGCATTTATTACCCAAATAGGATTATATAAATGGAAAAACGGCCCTGTGGGGGGGGGNAAAAAAAAAAAAAAGGTCTATGCATTTTGAAATGAACAGATTTCATACTTGGTGATCTACGTTTTTTAAAAATAATGCCCTTTCTGAACGCTCCCTAACTTTCTCTTACAAAGCTGAGGTAATGTGGCGTTCTGGTTAAACACACACATCTAAAATGTGGTAATTTTTGTGTGTCCTGACAGCAGAGAGCACATCACGTTTAATGGTTTTATAGGAGCAGGCCGGTGATTTTGCACGTTTGAGCCAATAGAGTGTAGCATGTATGTTAAGTTACCGCCAGCCATTTTCCAAAACATGCTACTGGAGCGGTAATATTTTAGACCCCCACCCCCCACCGCTGACCGCAGCCACATGGATTACGGGAGTACTGGCACCTTTTTTTGCCCACTTCAAGCACTGCTGAAAGGAAAACAGTGTTTGAATGTGTGGCCAGGTATGTGCCTCTTCTAAACCTCCTGCTGTTGATTCCACATGACTGTTCTTCTGTGAGTGAAACAATGGAAAAGGAGGGTGGGGGCTACTTGGGAGCTGAAGCAGACTGTAGTGTCTGACAATGCGAGAAAAGTTGAACGTGACTGAATTCAAACGGTGAAATCAAAAGTAATGCAAAGAGTGCGACCAAATGAAATGGAGTAAAAGTATATATTTTTTTATTCATAAATATACTCAGGTATGAGTTAAAAGTATCCTGTCATAAAACTACTCAGTAAACTACAATTTTGTGAAAGTTACTTTAGTAAATGTAACAGAGTAAATGGAATGTGTTACTACACACCTCTGGACAGGAAAAGATGGCTTTTATGAAGAAATTAAAAAGTCTGTCCCTTCTACATGCAGACGTACAGGGTAGGAGGCAAAACATTAAATTCTAAGCTGAGTGTATCACCTGAACGTTTGATCTTGAAAGATTAGAAGATTTGAAAAAATAACAGGAAAACCAAAATACAGTTTAATATTCTGGAACATTATTGTCAGTAACGCAACAGGTTGTACATGCAAAATCACCGGTATGGTCCTTTAACATTGGTAGGAATATTTTTAGTTGTCTGCTTTTCCTCCAGTTTCTCCTGATCAACTATTGATCGTGTTTCCTGCAGGTAATAATAATAATACATTGATGAACTTCCACTATTATAATAATGTAATAATATTATAATGAGATCATAATGAACTTCTCAAAACTTCCCTTAGTAAAAGCTGAACAGGACAGGAACTTCATATGCCGGTGTGCTATATTTTATATATATATATAGATATATATATATATATCTCTATTTATATATATAGATATATATATATATATATGTATGTATGTATGTGTATGTATGTATGTGTGTGTGTGTGTTGGGATTAAATGCACAAAACCACCGGTCTGTTCCTTTAAGAAGCGAATAGCTGACAAACATCTAATGTAAAACAAACTTTGCCTGGTAAAATTATTGGCAGGAACCTTGGTCGTGGGACGCGTCCATACGACCATACGTCCATGCGACCATACAACCATACGTCCATATGACCATATCCATGCGACCATACGTCTATACGACCATATGACCATTTGTCCATACAACCGTACAGCCATACATCCATACGTCCACACGACCATATGTCCATACAACCATATGACCAGATGTAAAACTTTATGAAGATGCAGTGGACGTTGGCTGAGGAACTAAAGATGTTTCACTGGATTCTGTAGATCTGACTTACATTTAAATTTAAAACTTAAGAATAAAATCCAAACCATTAAAACTCATTAAAGACAAATCAGGAAAATGTGTAAATCTGGGAATAAAACGTCAGGAGTTACAAACATTTCCTGATTTGTTTTTCAGACTTTCCTGGTTAAAACTGGTGCATTTTCTTTTGTTCTGCGATCTTCCTCTTGATGGCACCCTGAATGTAAAGGTCATAGGTCATAGGTCTTCACATGTGAAGTTCCTGATTGGCCGGTCTGAACAGGTCAGCGCTCATATCAGAAAAAAACAAACAAACAGAAACCTGCTTTATTTATAATTTTATATTTACACTTTTCACAGGTTTACAAATGAAACATCTTCAGTTACTGTTCAGAAAATGTACATTCTAGGATTTTACATGTGAAGTTTCTCCTTTCAGCTGCTGGAAGCGTGGATTCTAAAGATGGATGAGGATCTTCACGTTTGCTTTTTTGTTAATTAGCAGCGAGTTTCTGTTGAAGGTGTTTGTATCGCAGCAGATCCTGATCTGAAACTGAAGCTTTGAAGCTTTCTGAAGCTCTGAGGAAATCCTCAGAGGAGAGAGAGAGCGGAGAGTCCTCCCAGTCCAAGCCTGGGGGGGGAGAGGGGGAGAGAGCGAGAGAGAGNAGAGAGAGAGAGAGAGAGAGAGAGAGAGAGAGAGAAAGAGAGAGCGAGAGAGGTCATGAATCATTTCTCATTTTTCAGACTTAAGGCCGTTTTACACCGCAGGTGTGATGTGAATAAGCGGCGCGAACATGCGAATATTCGGACGCGAAACTGTTGTGTCAAAACTATTTAGACCTGTCGTGACACTTTATGACTGCTCATCAAGACTTTCTGGTGGCGTGACAAAACATCAAGATGGATTCCAGAGGGGATGAGCTGGTGCTGATCATTCTGACAGAAAAGAAGAGAAAACATTTGTGGATTCATCCAATTCTGGAGGGAAGGAAAGAACGTTTGTCTGATAAGGACTGAAACTTTATGCTTCAGACAAGATTTCAGCAGTGGTGTGCTGTCAGGGCCAGCAAAGCCTTCTCTGCTGGCCTACAGATTGTCAGAATCATCAAATTATGTTTTTATAATTTAATATATATTTTAATTAATGCTATATGTATTTTACAAAGTTCATTTCCATCAGTTTGTTATTAATGTCATTTCATCGCTTCTCTCTCCCTCAGTTCCACTGCTTCCAGTGCAGCTCATATAAATTAGAGCTTTTATCCAATCCAATAATTTCCTCCTGTGTTGTCTCCAGGTAAAAAAATCTAGCCTGAGGCCTTCAGAATCTCCAGTGAATCTCCTCTGCTATTCAAGCAAATGGGACGATGTTGTTGACTGTCATATTCTTTAACCAATCAGATATTGAGTTTGCCATGTTGGGCATATTCTTTTACATGTCAGGGCCTTCTAGCTGGCCTTGGCCTACGTCATCAGAGTACAGCATTATGCTAACAGCTAAACAGCCTGCCAGAAATTCATCAGAAGAAGAAGAGAACCAGTTAGCTTAGCTAACTCATGTAAACCTAGCTAGCACGTAACGTAGCATTAATGTTTATTTAAACTTTCTTTCTTGACATTTAGATTTTTAGATGTAGTGCTTTAGATTTTTTGTTTAGATTTTTATTTAGTCCTGTTGTTTTTTAATGCACAATGGCTGAAGGAGGAGAAGAAATTTATTAACTGACAACACTTTTTTTTACATTTTGGAACTGAAATGCACCGATAATGTACAGCCGTGTGGTTAAACTCTTTCTAAAGACAGAAAGGAGGATGGACTTTGTCTTCAGATGATGAGCAGCTTTGGTAAGTCTGATGGATTTTTATGTGGCTGGAATCTGTGGAGAAGCCTGTTGAATCTGATTGTGTTATTTGTGTTTTACAGCATTTTTGCTTACTTGCTGGTCGTATGAGTAAATGTGATGGTTGTTGTGAGTTTGTTCTTGTTTCTTTGGTAATGACACTGATTTAGGCTATGCCATGTTTATATGTGATGCAGCATCCTGTCATAATGCGTAATAATGCTACATCCTATTCATGTCTCTGCAGTTAGTGTGTTGTAACTGTCATAGGTGTTGATCCTCGTGTTAAATCACTTTATTCCACTCGATAAAGGTTACTGTCACTGTGAATATGGGCTGGTTATGTCTAATAACAGCAGCATATAGTCCTAGTGTCATGGTGAGGTTATTAGAAGGTGGTTTAATTGCAGGAGGATGGCTCTGAAGGCCTAGGTGTAAAATACACGGCCTGCCACTGCATTCATATCAGAGACAGTTTTATTATACAGTCCATGTGTAAAGGCACACATGCGGACTGTGTGCAGTGGATGAACCGGGCCTTTAAACACACCTGTGTGTGTGTGTGTGTGTGTGAGTGTGCGCCATTAAAGCACAGGCTGTCTGTAAGAAAACTGTGCTGAGATGCACACAGAATCAACATAAAACATGACGTGTGAGGATGGTTTTGATCTCTGATCCTCTCTTGCTGCAGATGAAATAAGGAAAAAATTGATCTTGGAGCGAATAAAATAAATGCCACGTTGCAAAATTTCACCTTGTACCTTGTATGTGTATATTTGCATTAACTGATGTAGTTTTTAACTGACATTATTTATTCGCGCTTAAAATTGCGTTCAGTGTAAAAGGGCCTTCAATCTGGACTTTTCACGTCTTACCTTCATCAATGAGGGCGATCTTCCTCTTGATGGCAGCTGTCATGGCGTCTGAACACAGAGCGTACAGGTCAGCACCGGTCATGTGGGCGGGGCAACGCTCCACCACGTCCTGCAGATTGACTGTGGGGTCCAACTGGAACCTGAATGCAACACAAACACGTTTAAAGTGTAACTCAGACAGGGAAACTCAACAAGTTGTACATCAAAATAAGAAAGCTGTATGCCGTCGTCCAAAACATGAAACATCATTTTGCTGTTTACTAGACTCAAGCGTGCAAAATCACCTGTATGTTCCTTTAAGCGTTCAGGTGCTACAATGATATGATGTTTTGGCTCTCGTGTTGGCCTAGTGTATTTAAGTCGTATTTAATCCTCTGTGCTAATTTAAAGTATGTAAGTAAGCTAGAAGTTTATTTCTATAGCACCTTTCAAGAACAGACACAAGTTTTATGACACAATCCACAGATACTGAGACAGCATGTTAGCATGTTAGCATGACAGACTAAAAATACCCTAAAAAAAAAAGAAAACATAATACGAGGCATAAGTTTTGTATNCATGACAGACTAAAAATACCCTAAAAAAAAAAGAAAACATAATACGAGGCATAAGTTTTGTATGCTAAGAAGTTACAATCCAAAAAATAAGTATATAGTAATGCTAGCTAAAAGCAAATGTGAACAGGTGAGTCTGAACCTTCTTTTTGAATGAATGAGAAAAATTTAGGAGCATCGAAATCTCAAAAGCAAAGAGGAACACTTAACGAGTCCTGATCAGAGGACCTGAGACCTGCTCATGATGTACTACTATTCTACTATTAGCGGTCAGGAGGAGGGTTTGATTGGGATCCTAATTTATACCGGGAATTTAAAGGACCATACCACCCATTTTGCACGTTTGAGTCTAATATATTCAATTTTCATAAACGTAACGTTACTGACAACCATTTCCCAAAGCATACTACTGGAACGGTGAATTAAAAGTGTTTTTCCTACCTTCCAGACCTCCATTGGTTTCAGTTCATTCTGCTATTAAAATCAACTTGTTGATACTTGAAATGTTCTTGTGATAGGTAATCCATCATCACCAACAAGACGTGTATTCAGGTTTTTTTAGAAGTTATGTAATTTTAGTGTTTAAGCTCAATAAAAAGCGTGGAGTGAATGTATGCCTCCACCGGGGAATATAGTCCCAAAAGAAGACCTGCGTTTATGGAAAAATTTAAAGGACCGTGACTTCATAAGGCTGTGTAACTATTAGCAGGAGAAACATGGATTTTTAAGGTGGGTGTATCACTTGAATATTTGATTTTGAAAGATTAAGAGATTTAGCAAAATATCAGGAAAGCTGAAATACAGTTTTATCCTTCGGGAAATGATTGTCAGTAATGTAACATGTATGAAAACTGGATATATTAGACTCAAACATGCAAAATGGACAGTATGGTCCTTTAAAGTGTGAGGGTGGGGTGGGGGGTAGGAATATGATGCTAGACGAAAATGCCAATGATGCCGGGGTGAATAAGTCTGTAATTGCTCGCTGTTTCTCCATGCCACCCTTTCTCTTTTTAGAATACATTTTTCTTCTAAGCACAAAGAAAATTATGAAAAAAAAAATTGTTTGCTTAGTTTAAGTTAATTTTAATTAATATTATATTGTGCAGTGCAAAGGTCACCAGCCGGCCCAATGGGAAAAGTCCCGCCTCTGACGATGGCCAATCCGACCCTGGTCAGGAGCCTCACAGCAGCTTACTGAACCACTTGAAGGCGATCCAGGGATGATGGACTTGGCTAGTAAACAGCATCCGGCCAAGAAGAAACAAACGCACTAATCACTGTTTCCAGTTCTGCATAAGATGAAGGTGCCTGACTTAATGTTCTTAGGTGGGAACAAAAAGAGCGTATGAAACATTTAACATGATCGTCTAACATCAACTTCCAGCCAAAAGAAACATTTCTGATGGAGGATTTCACAGAAGGTGAAAGAAGGTTGTTTTCTGATAAAGCCGTCAGCAGGACAGAGAAGATGTTTTTTCAGTAACGCATCGCAGTGCATTCACTGCAGGACGGCCGAGGCTGACGGGATTTGATCTTTTCCTGTCTGCAGGAAATATCGACCTGTTGATGTCGCTTGATTGAAAGCCAGACGATTGACAAAGTCTTCAGGATTTAATCCTCTGAGGACCAATAAGACGTTTTTATAAACTCCTGATTTATTTGCACGTTAACAATTTTGAGCCGCACGCAAAATGTTTCAGTTAATCAGCAGAATTACTTGTTACATCCCACAAACCAATAAAGTTACACTACCTTCAAAACTAGAACCCAACATTTCCAGACTTTCCTCAGATCGCTGCAAACATGATGCAGCAGATTTCTGGGTGAACCAGATTAAATGAAGCAGGATTCTGATGAGAGTTTAAAAAAAAAAAATCCTAATCCAGACTAAATGCAGATGTACTGCGTTCATTTTCTGTTGAGGAGCTGTACGTACTTTCGGAGAACGGCTTTGAGAACCAGGAGCTGAGAGTCTCGGTCCTCGTTGATTCCAACGTAGACCAGCTTATCGAACCTGAAGGAGACCAGAAGAGTTCACAAAGAGATTCAGGGCCAGTCTGAGAGGCTCACTTCACTTCATGTTATTAGACTCGCAACCATATAAATGGTAGCACAAACAATTCATATGAAGGCAGGCAGGATGGATGAACAAAGAAAACAACCTAAATCACTTACCGTAAACAAAATTTGTCAAAAAGGCACCAAGTTTGCAGCTTATTTTTGAATTCTCTGACTGCAATAACAAAACCAATTTAAACATAAATGGTCTCTTAATGTAATACTTTGGGAAATACTTTTCTCTAGAATGCATTATTTCCATATTTGTGCATTTAAATAGTACATGATATTCATCCCCAACACGGTTGTCGTTGTATTTTCTATTTTTCCTTTCTAACCCTATACATCTTCCAGTAAGCTTTGGAATTCTAGAATTGTTAAGTCTAAAGTCACAAACTGCTCGTCTCTGCCTTCTGTTTTGTTACAATAAATACTTTTCAAATTCAATGCAGAATTAAATGCAGACTAAAGGCCTTTACACACCAGTGGTGAATAAATCGTGCAAGTATTTTTCTAACTCACAGGGCCGTTCACATCAGTGATTGAGTTTCACTTGACGAAACTGCGGAATTTGTTTTTTCAGATCAAACTTGATTTTTCCAACTTTTCGAATGTGGACCAATCAAAGTGTTGTTTGCTGATGACGTCATACTCAAAACATTCAACATGGTGGCTGTCTGATTTTTAATGTGTCAGAACGCCATCCTGTGTGTAATAAAACAGACAGAAACTATAAAGACGAGTATAAAGACGACGTAGCTTCATTATTTAATGGTCTTAATGAATATTTACCTACGATCATGCTAAAGTTTGTCCAAATGTGGCCGTCCAAACAGGCTCCTGCTCCTTCGTATTTGATGAAAGCAGAATCTCGTTTTTTTTTCTTCCTGCTTTTGTTGCTAAATCATCACTTGCTGCTGACTCGTTTTTTTCATTTTACATTTTTTTGGGGAGGGTGAACCGATACAAATATTTGCAAAAATTGTGTCACGTTTGGTGTCAACATTTGCGTCAAATTTGTATTCGAAAAATTTGCACTTTCATGATCATTTATTCGCGTCGCTCTTGGCGTGTAATGGCCCTTAGGCCTGAAACATTTGTGTGAACATGCGTGAAACGTGTTATCTCAGGCAAAGTTTAACAGAACTTAATTAAAAGCTGTAAAAATAATGAGTGTGTCATGTCAAAGGAATGATATTCACATCACAGTAATAAGTCACGTGAAATGGGCGGGATGACCTCTGACCTGCCGGGCCGGAGCAGCGATTGGTCCAGCAGGTCTGGTCGGTTGGTCGCTCCGATCACGAAAACACCGATAGACAAGTGCAGAGCGTCGAGCTCGGCCAGCAGCTGAGAGACGACCCTGTGAGGTCACAACCGAACGTTACTGTGCTGTGAGAGGACGACGAAGAACAGGATTTTATCTCGTTCTACAACAGGATCTCACCTGTCCATCACCCCACCAGAGTCTCCACTGTGCCCCCTGCTGGGCGCCAGAGCATCCAGCTCATCGAAGAAGACAACACAGGGAGCTGCTGCCTTCGCTCTGGAGAACACTGAACACGTCACAGAAACCGGAGTTTCCATCACCGCGGCAACTTAAAACTTGTAAACATATGTGGCAGCAGATCTACGAGCTACGAATTCTTGTCAGGAATTGTCAGTAGCTCGTAGATCTGCTGCCACGTAAACTTACAAGTTTATTACTGACAAACAATTTCTGAAACATAAAACCATACTTTAGTTTTGCTCTTAGTTTTTAAAATCCCCTAATCTGTCAAAATGAAATGTTCAGGTGGTACAAGGAGAGAGAGAGAGAGAGAGAGAGAGAGAGAGAGAGAGAGAGAGAGCATTTGCTTTGGCAATGTTTCCCATGCCAATAAAGCCCCATTGAACTGAACTGAATTGAACTGAATTGAGAGAGTCAGTCAGATGTGCAGCCTTGCTGTCTCTGTTTTTCTGTCTGTCTCTCTCCCCCTCTATCTCTCGCTCTCTCTTTCTCTCTCTCTCTCCCTCTCTATCGGTGCATTCCAAGTTCTTATCTGATCGCTCCTCAGTCCTCGATCCTTGTGTGACCCGGAAACCAATCAGGTCCTCCATCTTTAAGGACATCCCAAAGCTCTTATTTCTGTTCTGAGGATGGAGGAGCTTCATCTGGGAGACATGAGCAAGGAAACGTGAGAGGCTCCTACAGGAAGTCTGTTACCTGACAGACACGCCCCTTTACTGGAAGTCTGTTTCTGATTGGACAGATCTATTATAGCCAGCGACACGCATCTTAATATAACTGAACAGTTTTATCAAACATGTAAACAGAAAAATAACAGCAACATCTCAGGTGTAAGATGATTCTGATTATTGATGTTTAATTTTGTCTGACTGATCATCTGATTAAAACAATTATATGTGTGTTCAGTGTAGCTCTGAAGGATAAAGAAACATAAATCAATAAAACGCTCTTATATTGCTAGATTATATCATCAGATTGTTCTGGACGTTTGTCTAACTGTCCATGTTAACTGTTACAGTAATAATCAGAATATTTCATTATTTTATTATCTTGTAGAAACTAAAACACAGCAGCTCCAAGCTGATCAGCTGTGTGACATCACGTCGCTTCAGATGATGCTTTAGGAGGAGGATGTTTCATTTCTCTTAAATCATCGTTCCTCAGCTCCTCTGTCCTCGCCTCTTTTCCTCGCGTCTTCAGTGGGCGGGGCTAAGGCGCGAGGAAAAGACACAAGGGAAATGTGGAAACGAAATAAGAACATGGAACGCAGCATATCTCTCTCCCTTTCCCTCTGTCCCCTCTCTCTCCCTTTCTATCTCTCCCCATCTCTCTCTCTCTTTTTCTCTCCTTCTCTCTCGCTTCCCCTNCACCCTCTCTCTCTCTCGGTTAGTTTATAATATAACATAATGATTTTGCTGTGAAATGTTGCAGGCTGTAAGCATGGTCAGCTGACACAGAGCAGAGATACCTGTTGCAGGTAAAGAACCCAGTCCTGCTTTTACCTGCAGAAACAGCCCGTCCTCACTACATGTCTCATAAGCATCAGGAAATAATTATGATACAATTAGAGAGGAACTAGGAATTTACCAATAATTATAATCAATGATCTCTTAATGGAAACAGTAAGGATGTGAAAGTTAAATGGATAACCAATGATGTGTGAAGTTTTCACCTTCTCTGACATTCTCTTCACTCTGACCCACGTACATGTTGATGAGTTCTGGACCTTTAACGCTGAAACAACAGAACACAAAACATCTCACCTGTAACCTTCTGAATCAGAGGGAAACCATCAGTAGGTGTTGTATCTTTCTCTGCCGTCTGCTGGCAGCTTTCCACACACTTCTCACGTAATTGTTCCGTGACTTTTTAGTGACACTGACGTCCGTCCTGCTGCTGTCTGAGCTCAAAGGTTGTTGTTCTTTTACGGGTTGTAAGTGTGTTGAGTTGGAATGAGATTTTATAGGGGAATAAAACTGCAGCAACTTTGAGTTAGACCATTCTGTGACAGGCTCACTACTTATCAATCAACCTTTGTCATCTACCATGACCACCAATTACGGAACGGTGGCTAAACTCTCTAAAGGAACAACATTTGAGGAGTCCTGATGTAAATCTTTAATAGTTTTAAACCAGCCAATCAGAAATAAGAAATTTTCCCTTGTCATGGTACAGAAAAAGAAAATGTGAATATGATCAAATGCCATTTCTAAAATTTTCGAGCGTCACTGGAAGCATCACCAGCTACCCTACAAGTCCGATTTGTCTCTATCAGTAAACCTCAGCAAGACATCAAAGTTTGATTTAAAGGAGCATGCCAGTGGTTGTGCATGTCTGAGCCCAATATATAGAACCCACATACATGTTACATTACTGACAACCAATTTCCAAAACATAAAACCACATTTTAGTTTTCCTGTTATTNCATGTTACATTACTGACAACCAATTTCCAAAACATAAAACCACATTTTAGTTTTCCTGTTATTTTTTCAAATCCCCTAATCTTGTAAAAATCAAATGTTCAGGTGATATATGCACCTTAAATGTCAGTGTTTCACCGTTAACACTTTTGCACAATTGCAGAAGGCATGGTCATTTTAATTTCTCTGTAAAAGCCATCTTCTCCTGGGACTATATTTCCTGACGGAGACATACATCGTCTTCTGTGCAGCTCCGTTGGATCAGTTAAATAAAGTTACTTTGACAAAAAAAAAAAAAAAAAAAANAAAAAAAAAAAAAAAAAAAAAAATAGACGTTCGCTGTGATGGATTATGTATCAAGTGTTTCAGTTCTCTATAAGTTGATTTTTTAGTGTGCTGGAATGAAGTGAAATCAATGGCAGTCTGGAGGGTAGGAAAAACAATAATAAAATGTACTGCTAAAGTAGTATATTTTGGGAAACAGTTGTCAGTAACGTAAAGTATGTACGGATCATTTATACTGGGCTCAAACGTGCGATCGGCCGTACGATCCTTTAAGCTATGCTAGGCTCACTACTTGTCAATCAACCCACATATGTCAGGAACAAATGTACTCAAGCCCCACCTGAGGAAGGTCATGGAGCACTCTGTAGCCACAGCTTTGGCCAGCAGGGTTTTTCCGGTGCCAGGCGGTCCATACAGCAGGACTCCGGTCCGGTTTAGACCCAGAGACAGAAGCTCTGGCCGCTGCAGAGGAAGCTGAACTGTGTCCAGAATCTCCTTCTTCACCTGCTGGAGACCGCCCACATCCTCCCAACGCACATCCGGGATCTGTGTATCGACAGGTTCAACAGAACAACCTTTATAGTTTATATATAGTTTATATTTTTAGTGCCGGTGAAAAGATTTGAAGTTCAAAAAGTTTCGCCAGGACTTCTGGTTCCGCTTGCAATGGCATAGACGTGCATAATATTGTTTTTTTTTTGCCAACTTAAAACAGAAAATTTACGTCATCTGAGTCAAGCTAACTCCCGTGGCTAACAAAATGGCTGAAAAGACTTATAACTTAATAATAATAAGAATTACAAATAATAAGACTATAACTTTTACAAGACTTGGCAACCGTTTATTAATGTAGCACAAACTCTAGTTTAAGTCATGCATTCAATTAGATTTATTTATGGTCCTGCTCTGGCAGGACAAAGCCCATGATGCAATGCCTGATNATGCATTCAATTAGATTTATTTATGGTCCTGCTCTGGCAGGACAAAGCCCATGATGCAATGCCTGATCTGTGTCTCAATGTTGTATGGCACCACAAATACAATGTATGATTATTATTTTTTTTTCTTTTGTGGATGTGTATTTCCTTTCCTCTTTTTTCTGTACTGTAAAGTCTTTTTTTTTTTTTTTTTTNTTTTTTTTTTTTTTTTTGGATGTTTTTGTGGATGTGTCTCTGGGCTGTGTAAATCCATTTCCTTTTTTTGCAATTCAGTACATATATGTATGCCTTGTGTCTCTTTTCTGTGAAGAAGTTCAATTAAAACAAAAAAAAAAAAAGTTTCGCCAGAACCTGGAAGTTGATTTTCATCACTGAATTTTGAATGTTTTGGCAGAATCTAAAGTAATTTTTTCTTTTTTATTGCCTTCCGCAAAATTTTGTTCACTATTGTGTCACTATTTCACTTTAAAAATTCTTTACTAGACAGGACGACAAATCATGTGTCACATGTAGGCAAATTAATTGGATTCTGTGTGTATCAGATGTTTTTTTTTTTTTAAGTTAGTAATTTTCTGTATCTTTGTATTTAAAGGACCATACTGTCCATTTTGCATGTTTGAGCCTAATATATTCCATTTTCATATAGGTAACGTTATTTCCCAAAGCATACTACTGGAACGGTGAATTAAAAATGTTTTTCCTACCTTCCAGACCTCCATTGGTTTCAGTTCATTCTGCTATTAAAATCAACTTGTTGATACTTGAAACATTCTTGGGATAGGTAATCCATCATGACCAACAAGACGTGTATTCAGGGTTTTTTACAAGTTATGTAATTTTAGCACTTAAGCTCAATAAAAAGCGTGAAGTGAACGTATGCCTTCACCGGGGAATATAGTCCCAAAAGAAGACCTGTGTTTATGGAAAAATTTAAAGGACCGTGACTTCATAAGGCNAGATTTTGCAAAATATCAGGAAAGCTGAAATACAGTTTTATCCTTTGGGAAATGATTGTCATTAATGTTACATGTATGAAAATTGAATATATTAGGCTCAAACATGCAAAATGGGTGGTATGGTCCTTTAACCAGTGTAGAAATAATAAGTGGCATTTCTGTTGTAACTCCATGTTTTACCTTTGGGGCTCCGATGGCCTGGGATTGGGCGTCCTGCAGCGTCTGCAGAGCGGAAGTGAAATCCCGGTTCAGGATGGTCACTCCGCTGGAGCGTAGATCCTCCTCCAGCCGACCACGACTGCAAACAAACAAAAACTTTAATTTGCCCAAAGAGAAACAGGACACTTTGTTTTTGTCACCTTCCTTAAAAAAAAAAAATCACAATGAGAACAAAAGATACACTGGACATATTTAAATCTACAGAGTTCCTCATATGACATCCGGGGGAAAAAATGAATATCACGTAGAATGAATTTGTTCCCATAATATATGCACACATTTTATTTTTATTCCTATTCCCTTGTTTTAGTTAAATCGTGGCCACATTTTACCAATTTGTTCATTTTTTAAAATTAATTTTGCTTCCCTCTTGTGAAAACTAAGGTCAAACCAGCAGTCTGTCACACTTCTGAATCAAGCCAGCCTCACCTAGAAATTGCTTGTGCACTTGTTCTGAACTTTATGGTAACTGCTGTGAAACAGTTGGACGCAGCTGGAAGCGATTGCGTGCGAGTGTATTACACTTTGTCACAATCAACAGAATGTTTAGGAAAAAAAAAGTAAAGATTTATTATAAACACTTGTGGACTCCATGAGTACAAAAAAATAATATCCAGCATTTAAGTTTTTAACAGACATATAAATTGCATATCGTCTCAGTTTTGATGCACTTTAAAATTTTAATTTCCAGTTGATAAAACATGTTACGGTTTGCTTCAGCAGACTATAAGTACATTCAACAAACTATAAGTACATTATGAGCAATTTTTACTGTCGCATTTTGGACTTATTAAAAGGCGGCTGGATTGATCACAGTTTTCAGTTTTCACAAAAGGGAGAGCACGTGTAATAAAAAAATTTAACAAAATGGTAAAACGGGGCCCCAATTTAACTAACACAAAGAAACAAATTGATAAAACGCGACCACGAGTTAACGAAACAAGGGAACAAACTGATAAAACGCGGCCACGAGTTAACGAAACAAGGGAACAAATTGATAAAACGCGGCCACGAGTTAACGAAACAAGGGAACAAATTGATATGATTTAACTAAAACGAGGGAACAAATTGTTAAAACATGGCCAAAAAACAAGGGAATAAATTGATATGGCTGAACTAAAACGTCGGAACAAACTGATCAAATGTGTCCACGATTTAACTAAAATGAGGGAACTAATTGATACAATTGAACTAAAAAAAGAAACAAATTTATAAAACATGGCCACGATTTAACAAAAACAAGGGAACTAATTTAAAAAAACCATGCACACAAATTCATAATATGAAGTCAGAATACACATTTTTTTCATGTTATCATGCGGAGCCTCACCAGGCCTGCAGCAGCCTCTTGCATGCTGCTCTACCAGCCTCCACCAGCAGGGCGCTGAGATCCCCCAACACAAAACCCTGAAAAGGAGGAGAGACTCCACTTCATCATTGGTTCTGCCAGGTCATTCATGATTCATCTACAACATTTTGCTCATGAATAAACTCACTGTAATCTACAAGGTTGATTGATAAGTTGTGAGCCTGTAGCATAATGAAGTGACGTAATTCCTGAGGTGTTTCCATTTGATTCTAATTTACAAATTGCTAAGGATCTGTGAGTTGGACACAATTGGACAACCAGGTAAATGGATTTGTGTCAAACATTTAATTGAGTTTTCACATTTCATTCCAGCTAAGCATTGATTTTACATGCAAAAAAAAAAAAAAAAAAAAAAAAAAAAATTCTTCTGGATCCAGAATATGATCAGAATCCAAAATTGAATCTCTTCTTCCTGGGAACAGATTTCATGAAAATCTGTCTGAAACCTTTTGCGATATCCTGCAAAAACAAAAACAAAAAAACAAAAAAAACCCCAAAAAGAACAAATAAGTCCTTTTTTCTAGATCCTGTATGTTCCAGAATATGATATGGATCTGTAACAAAATAAGCAGATCTTCTTTTTCTGTTAAAAAAAACAATGAACCGGCATGCTAAATTTCACTGAAATCAGCCCACTAGTTGATTTTTATATGCTAAATCTTCTTCTGGTGATCAGGATCACCACCAAAATTGAATAACTTATTCCTCTTGATATTTTCCATCTGCCCCAAAATTTAATCAAAACCGGCCATAATTTTTTTGAGATATCCTGCTAAGAAACAAACACCCAAACATCTCTGATAACATAAAGTCCTTGGCAGATGTAAAAAGCTTTAGCTGGACCAGGGCCAGATTTTGGTAATACTGAGGTCACGGGTCCAAATCCCGTCAATGCAACCCCACCGTACATACACACACACCCATACATACATGCATACAAACAATACAAAACACCAAAAAGTGTGAAAATATTCCAATTATTTGGACTTTCCACATTTCCTTTGTCATATAACTGTTTACACTACTAAATATTGGGTCAAACGTTATTGGAATCAGGGTTGTCAAAAATAATGTGTAACTTTTAAACTGTAGAATGTAAACTCTTCATCATGGTGCTAAAACCTGAGAAATCCTCCCCCTCCAAAAAATAGAAAAAAACCCATCTCACTGTCCTCAATGGGCACTATGACCTTGGCTTTGGCATCTGAGGCCCTTTGGCCTCAGATGATGATGTTATATCCACTGTGGAAGATTTATTTATTTATTTTGGTGAAATTCCTTCAGCATCAATGGCAAAAGTGTGTTGAGTGCAAAGGAGATTGTATTGGAAAATAAAGAACTGCCACACCTGGAGCGTTGGAGTGTTTCAACTAGTTACAGGTTCACTACTTATCAATCAACCAATGGAATCTACCTTGATTACCAATTTAAAATGGTGGTTAAACTGTTGAAAGGAACAATCTCTTTTAGGTGTCCTAATATTCATCTTTAATGGACCACAACCAGCCTATCAAAAACAAGTATTTTCCGTTACCATGGTATAGAAAATGAAAATGTGGTAATTGTTTTTTTTTTTTTTAAATTGCTTTAAAAGTTTAAGTTGCCAAATGTCACTTTTTAAATTTTCGAGCATCTTTGAAAGCACCACCAGCTGCCCTATAAACCAGATTTGTTTTGAGCCCCACTAGGCTCACAACTTTTCAATCAACCAAGTCTACTTCTGTTGCGTTGTCATGGTGACGTACTGCGGTAAGTTTGGCAAGTCGATCCAGGTTAACGTCCCTCCCCAGATGAAGATCTCGGCTGAGGCTGGCGAGCATGGCGCGCCGCTGCTCCTCAGTGGGACTCTCCATCGCCACCTGGTGGACAAAAGCAGCCATGACACCCGCTGTCAACTCCCGAGGTCTGCAGACTGTCGCCANCCTGGTGGACAAAAGCAGCCATGACACCCGCTGTCAACTCCCGAGGTCTGCAGACTGTCGCCACCGCCACCACGCTGGAAGACAAACAGCCATGTTACAGTCAGGTATGGTCCTTAGAGGACAAGTCATGATGGTTTTGATTTTTTTTTATCTAGCGCCACCTGCAGGTCAAATTTATATTTGTGCAAAACTCTATGAGAATTCCCATCAGGCTCAGCTGTACTTTGAGCTTAATATATGACTTTTAGCATGTTAGCGTGCTAGCATTCTAAATCTTACAATGTTACATTAGCATGATAAATATTAGCATGTTGCCACGTAACGGTACACATGTTGAAGTGCTAATCTTAGCATCTAACTGTGAGAATGTTAGCATATTAATATTGGTGTGTTAACTTGCTATATGTTACATGCTAAACATCAGACAAATGGTGAAGACGGCCGGTCACCTGTTGGGGATGCTGCTGAGCAGGTGGCAGAACGCAGCCTGGACCCTGCCGTTCTCATCAGCACCCCCTCGAGGCCGCAGCAGAACCTGCAGGTTCCTGAGCAGCAGGATGCAGGGTTGCAGGGCTGCAGCTCTCTGGAAAACTGACGCCAGTTTCACCTCAGAGGCTGCTGCGGTGTCAGCATACAGACCCACACAGTCCACCTGCACACACATCCGAGCATTAAATGACATCCATCCATCCATCCATCCATCCATCCAGGTTTATCTGGGTCTGGCTGTAGAGGGCAGCTCACAGTGGGAAAATAAGAAGAAGAACAACAGCATAGTATGTTGTATTAATACGTTAAAGGACCATACCAGTGATTATTTGATCACAATAAATACTACTCGCTTACACATTACTTTTCTGCCAGTCATTTTCCAAACATTACACTGTTTTATTAGTTTTCATATCATTTTTCTAAATCACCAAATCTTTCAAAATCAAATGTTCAGGTTATACATTCACCGTAAAAGTCAACATTTTGCCTGCTGGCACTTTTGCAAGACTATAGAAGGCATGTTTTAATTTTTCTGTAAAAGCCATCTTCTCCTGGGACTATATTCCCTGGTGGAGGCATACATTTTATTTTATTCTGTGTTGGACTGGTTAAATTAAGTTGCTTCGACAAATAAACTGAACAGACATCGTGTTCGCTGTGAAAGATAACATATCTGAAGCACATTTTAAGACTACGTGTTGATTTTTGTAGTATACAGGACTGAACTGAAATAAATGACAGTCTGGAAGGCAGGAAAAACATATTTAAAACATTGCGGGGTTGTATTTATTGCACTCAAACATGCAAAATCACCGGTATGCTCCTTTAAGTAAAAGTTAAGCATCATTGCGTCGTGCCTTTAGGAGATGGAGGTGGAGTCTCCGACTCGCCGCGCTGACTGCCGTCACCTTTCCGCTTCCTGCAGGACCGTGAAGGAGGACGGTNCGACTCGCCGCGCTGACTGCCGTCACCTTTCCGCTTCCTGCAGGACCGTGAAGGAGGACGGTGCAACCCGACAGCAGACTGCTTCAAACACACAAAAATACAGCAGGTCACGTGACTTTACATCCCTATCGCCATGACAGTGTTGTCAGGATTTATCAATTTAAAACATGTGTAGATGAGAGAAATCTACCTTTTGAGAGATGAGCTGAATTTCTGTTTATTTAAGATGAATAAACAGCATTTTAAGTTTTTAAGGTGTGGAGCTTTGGAACAAAATTAAAGGAGCAATACTGGTGATTTTGCATATTTAAGCCCAATATATACAACCTGCATACAGGTTACAGGTGGTAGTTGCTGAGGGAGTCAGATGGTTAGTTACCTGTGCTGGAAGGAGGGGAGGATGATGTTGCTGATGTGGCTGACGGTGTTGCTGAGTCCTGCAGGCGACAGGAAGCTCCACACAGACGCTCCCTCAGACACATGGGGCACCCGGCTGTTGGTGGATGCTCCCTAAGGAACGAACACACACACACACTAAACAACCATTCTCAACAGGCTGTGTGTTCTGCTTAAAGGTTGGGGTCAGAGGTCAAAGGTCACCATGTAGAGCGACGTGCGGAGTCTGTCAGCCAGGTAGGCTCCCTCATCGTCTTCTCTCTCTTCAGACGTGCACACCTTCTGCACTCTGAAGTAAACCACGGGGCACCTGACAGAGGTCAAAGGTCACACGGGTCGATCAGTTCTGACAGGGTTTCTTAGTTTAAAGACATGACGGAAACTGGTGGCTGACTACCTGTGGATTCTCTCCGCGTTGTTCTCCAGCAGGTCGGGATGGTTTTCAGCCGGAACTGTCAAAATGTCTCCCACTGAAACCAGCCTGCAGACAGGAAAAGACAAACTGGTTGCAGCAGGAAAAACACTTGGCTCCTGTGTGGGGTCACGGTAAACGGTTTCTCTTTTATATGATGTACAAATCCACAGTAAACAGACGAATCAACCTTTAACCCAGAAATGTTCCGATTTTCAGGAGCCAAAAGTAGCTTTACACAACGATTGCGTGGATTTAAAAATTGAACACTACAGAGGTAATGTGTGTGTGTGTGTGTGTGTGTGTGTGTGTCTGACCTGGGCGTGCTGAAGTGTTCGGACAGCAGGGCGTCGTAGCACCCGTGGGTGCCATACAGCGGCGAGACGACCGGCTGGATGTGAAGCTGGCTGGCTAACGGAGGAGACGCTGAGAGGCAGAAAGAGTCAGAGCGCCGCCTGCTGGACTGAGCAGGAAACGACTTCCTCCTCTGAGGAAAAAAAAATAATGAAAAGGTCCAACATATTCATTTAACGACACGTTTCTATAACGTTTCTGATATCCACCAAATCAATGAAACAAAACAAAATAAAAAAATGTGTGAAAATTTAAGAAATATTCAAAGGGAATTTTTTTTTCCCTCAACATAAAATATGTGGGCATTCAAAAAAAAATTAAGTTGTAAATTTGCTTTTTAAAGGCTGAAATAAATCTGTACTGAAATACCGAATCAGTCGTTTTACTTTAATCACATTAATAAATGTATTTATATGTCATAAAATGTAAAGAAACATCAGTAACTTGAATGTATTCAACATGAGCTTCTACAACCAACCACAAGGTGGCAGTATTAGCTAACATGAGCAAAACTTCACAAGCAAAAACCAAACCGACAATAAAATATCTTTTTAGCTCCTATTATCTTGTTTTTATACTTTGTTTCTTTTTAAAAAAAATTAATTCTTGCATTTGCTTTGAAAACAGATCTGAATATGATCCTGTAACTCACGTCAATCCATGTGTGTTGAATATATATATATATATTTTTTTACCAATTTTACAGTGGAAATAAAGGGAAATTGATTATGTATAACAAAGTTTTATATAGTAAAAACTTTTTAAAATGTTTTAAAAAATTAATAGAAATATTTTCAACAGTAAGTGTGAACTTTTTAATTTCCAGTCCTGATTCTGTGATAAATTATGAAAATTTCCCCTTTGTGTTCTATTATTCTATTAGAAAAAAACATCAAACTAAACCCTTAATATGAGGATGAACTCTGGGACTGATGGTCTGTGCAGGTTCAGGTTCAGGTTCTGGTTCGGACCCTGCGAGGCTTGGAATCACCTTAATCCTCAGCGTGCTGCTGCTGACAGGAAGTGCTTCTCCTTCGCTCAGGTTAAACCACAGAGTCGCTGATATGAGACCAACGTCCTCGCCGAACTCCAGATCCGAGCCCGGCATCAAATCCACGACCACCACAGAGGCGGGTCGCACTCTGCTGGCTCCCCTGACACCCATGGGTGCAGCGCCGTCCTCCTGACATGGCGGTGGCGGTCTGCAGGAGCCGCTCGGCCTAGACAGCATCACCCACTCATGGTTGAACAGCCCCAGCTTGAGAAGCAGCTGTTTGCTCACAAAGATGCAGCTGTCAACGTCGACAGCGGCCTCCTTCTGACCTTTGACCCCAGCCCATCGCTGCACGTCCACCACGCGGACGTCTACCCTGCACTCCAGCGCCTGCAAGACTCCGGAAAAGCCAGAACCCAGCAGCTTCCTGTTGTCAAGAAGCGAACTCGATCTGCCGAGTCCGTCGGCGTAATGAGCGAAATCAGAGACAAACAGCGTGGCGAGTGGCCTGGCAGGTGGGGCAGCGGCGGCGCCACCTGGCGGCTCGCACGAGTCCCAGCAGTCTGTCAGAAGCAGCGAGGTGTCGGCGGTGATCCGGCCCTGAGTCACAGGGCTGCACTCCAACACCAGCAGCTCCAACAGCTGCAGCTGAACCAGAAAACAGAACAAAAACGTAAAAACCCCATAACTCACGTATTAAAAAGTAATATACATTGACTGATAAGTTTTGAGCCTCACATAGAAATATCTGTGGTTGCCATGACCCCATCATCTAAACAAGCTTTTCTGTTTCAACACAGATGACTGAACTTTTGTGGATCTTCCACCTTACTCGGATTATGGCTCGGTCTGAATCTGACTCTGCAGGCATCTTGACGTTTGCATACAAGGGTTGAATGATAAGTACTGAGTCTAGTATTAAAAGCTGAAAATCATACGTGTTGTAGTTTGTTTTTTTTAATTTTCCAACATAAACTCCTTCCAGCTCCACACACACACTTGTGTTGACGATGGAAGGGTGAAAGTCTGAGGGCTGAACTAGCTTACAGCCACAATCATTTATAGCAGCCGGCAAATACATAATCGCTGCACGTTGGTCTAGTTTGTCCAACTCACAGTCTTGGACACCTCAGGAACTAGCAGAATGAAAAACACCTCAGGAATGACATTACTTCAATAAAAATATTACAGATCTGCTCACTTTATTAAAGGCCAGACTCAAAACTTATCAATCAACCATTATATTGCCTTGGATTGTCATGAAATTAGTGTCGGTTCTGGTGATCCACTAACTTCCATCTAGCGCCACCAGCAGGTCAAATGTCATACTAGTGTGAAGCACTTTAGATCATGACACCATACCTCAAAATATAAAGACCAAATTCCCATCAGGCTTAGCTGGACGATGAGCGCAAATGAATGACTTCCGGAATTAAATTACTTCCTAAATAAATAAATAAATAAATAAATAAATAAAACTCCCACATCTAAACGCTCAACTAATTCTTTCTATGCTNTAAATAAATAAATAAATAAATAAATAAAACTCCCACATCTAAACGCTCAACTAATTCTTTCTATGCTGGACTCAGTATTTATCAGACGATAAACTAAAACCACTTGTGTGTAGATGTTTTGGCTCAGGTGTCTTCCCTCACCTGTCCGGGCTCTTCTCCTAGCAGCAGGTTCCGGGGCAGGAACAGCGGGTCTCCCTGCCGGGCCAGGAGCCACTGTCCCGGGCCGCAGAGCGCCAGCAGCGCGCCGGAGAAGCGTTCTGCTCCGGCCCAACGGAGGCTCTGTCTGCTGCGGGCTCCCAGCACCACTCTGTCCAGGCAGACCGGCTCCAGACGTCTCACAGTGCCGATGCTGAGCCGCTGGAGGCCGTGGTGTCTGAGGAAGAACCGGCTGGTGAAAAGTCTTATTCGGGTCCGAGATTCCGTGTCGTTTCTCGGGGAGTTTTCTTCTCCGCAGCCCGCAGTCTCCTCCTCCGTGGTGGGATGAACGCGCAGTAAAATCCCCGCTTTGCCGGAGCCTGAGGGCCTCTGCGGGCTGAAGAGGAGGGTGGGCGAGTCCGTGACACTGTGGAACACCGAGTCCAGCTGTGATTTCAGAACCAGAACCTCCAGAGGGTTCAGGTGAGCCGGAAAACTATCCAAACAACATAAACACACCTGCACCGCCATCTTTAAACTGCGTCACTGCCGATGGTCATTTTTACTTCCGGTTGATGTTTCTGTAATTACCGCCACCTCCTGGACAAACAGGGGTACTTCATTATAAAACTGGAACATTCCTGCTACATAAAATAAAATAAAATAAATGAATAGATTAATGAAATGTACATGATGATGTACATGAGTCAATATTTAAAGTTCCACTCTTGTCTTTTTGGACCCACATAAACTTCATAAATTTTATTAAAAGATTATTGGCCTCGTGATAAAGCTCCACATTTTGTTTTGTTTGTCTGCTCTTCCTGATACCTGCTGTGCTCACAAACTGTTTTAAAGACCTGTTAATCAATTACAATTTTTGATGGTGGGTGGGGCTATGATTTACATTAGGATCACTGCTTGCAATTTTAAAATCCATTAAAAAATAGCAAAACCAAATAGAACAGAATTTCTCATCAGCGTGTTGCAGGGTCACCCAGATGCCCACACTGACCTTTGACCTTTACAGTCATTAGTGACATGAAGCAGAAACAAGCAGTTCAAATTAGAATTCTGTGTCAGATCTTGTTTCATACCTAGAAAAAAATAGTTCCGGGGTTATTTTGGCTTTTTTTTTTTTTTTTTTTTTTTTTTATGTAATCAGTGAAACTCAATCCATCACATGGCAATAATAATATGATTTATTTCAAATAAAGTGGCTTTTGAATCATGACAAGATTTTTTTTCTGTGTTCAGTTTTTGTTTTTGTTGCATGTAATTAGTAGATGTTTCAGTTTGTTTGATGACAGTGTTCACAAAATGTGAACATTAGTTGGCTGCCAGGTTTTGTTTTTTTTGTCTGTTTTATGAGCAATAAATGAAAAATTATTAACAAATTGTCAGATTATTATTGGGAAAATATGTGATTTTTAGATAATTATCTTAAGTTTAACCAAATTGTTTCCTGAAATTTATTGAAAAGAACTCGATGAGTTTCACATCAGAACTAATGAATGAGCGATTCAGTACACGTTCAGTTACCTGGCACGTTAAAGTGAAGTTAAAAAAAAATTAAACTTATAAAAATATTTTATAGTGCGTCATCTCTGGACAGTGGTGGAGCTGAAATCTGATTGGTCGTAGATGCAGCCATGAGGACAACGCGCCGTCACGATACATTGGTCCAGTTAAAGATCACTGGAGGCATCAGGAACTGGAATCTGGAGAAACCACCGACCTGATCCGAGACTTCCCAAAACCTCATGCTGGCTGAGATGTGGCTCCGCTGTGAGGACTCCAGAGAGATGATCATCGGAGGAGCGTGAAGTGTGTTTGTGTGTCTGTGTATGTATGTGTGTGTTTAAAACAATGTATTAATGGATTTTATGTCAAATTTCCATAAACCATCAAACAGCTGCTATTTGTCTGCATTTTATGCACAAGCTTTCTCATGCGACCTCTTTCTTTCTTTCTTTCTTTCTTTCTTTCTTTNTCTGCATTTTATGCACAAGCTTTCTCATGCGACCTCTTTCTTTCTTTCTTTCTTTCTTTCTTTCTTTCTTTCTTTTGTTTTTTCTATTTCAATTATTTTTTCCACTATAGGTTTAGGTTTCCATTGCCTTCTGACTCACCAACAGACATGCCATAGGAAGCATCCTGTGGCCTTAAAGGACCATTTTGTCCGTTTAAGCCCAATAAATACATTTACATTACTGACAACCATTTTCCAAAAATTAAGCTGTACTTTAGCTTTCGTGATGTTTTGCCAAATCTTCTAATCTTTAAAAATCAAATGTTCAGGTGATACACCCACTTTAAAATTCAATGATCTGCTAACAGTTTGTAGAAAGCACAGTTGTTTTAATGTCTCAGTAAAAGCCGTCTCCTCCTGGGACTACATTTCCCAACGAGACATACATTTTTTTCCCCTGTAGCCCCGTATTGTATTGGCTAAAAACAGTAAAATGACATGTTGTTGGGTGTGATGATTACTTATGTCAAACATGTTTCAAGGGGCTGCAGATGAAAATTAGCAAACTGTAACTCTGGTACAATACATCAAATGGCAATATTTATGTTTAACATCGTACATGGTCTGTTTTAAATAAACAAATAAAGATGCTACAAGTTGATTTTTATTGCGTACAGGAATGAACTGAAACTAATGGCGGCCTGGAAGGTAGGAAAAACAATTATAATATTTACCGTTCCAGTAATATGTTTTGGGGAAAATGG
Organism: Lucifuga dentata; assembly: GCA_014773175.1. Classification (NCBI taxonomy): domain Eukaryota; kingdom Metazoa; phylum Chordata; class Actinopteri; order Ophidiiformes; family Bythitidae; genus Lucifuga; species Lucifuga dentata. The sequence goes on from VXCM01001655.1 coordinate 42,795, forward strand.
TTGTCATTAATGTAATTTGTATGCAGGTTTTATATATTAGACTCAAACGTACAAAACTACTGGTATGGTCCTTTAAGACCTAATGCTGAGGTCTGAACCATGAAGGTCTGGAACGAGAAGACCTAACCGTGAGGTCTGAACCCTAATAGATGGAACACTAGGATTCTGACCCTGTAGACCAAACGTCGAGGTCTACAACCTAAAAAATGAACTTTCTCAATAAGATTTGTGAAGTTCCAGCAGAAATTTGCGAGAAAAGAACAAAAAGGCAGACACTCTTCCACATGACCAAGACTTTACTTCATAGCTCAGTCCCCATCTAACCCAAACGAGTACAACCTGGGCCAAACAGCAGCAAACTGTCGCACTGTCAGAAGAATCCACGCAGGTCCGACTCCTCTCATGGTTAACCCTGTTTTTCTCATGCGTTAAAAAACAGACGCAGCGCCAACACATCGGAACATAAGTTGCCTTGAGATTTACACTTTTGTTTCGCGAGATAAAAAATAAAGATGTCTTTATGAGAAATGATTCTATTATGTACAATTCAGAGCATGATCAAAATAAAACACCCAGGAAAGGAATGATCAAAGCATGCCTACTGTCACACCATGAGAAGGAGGCGAGCGACAACATCAACCCCTTTCTTTATCCACAGCAAGTACACGTTAGGTTATAGTTAGGAATCTCTTAACACGCTAGCATAGGTAGGGCATTCATTATAATCAATTTAATTTAATTTTTTTTCCTGTATGTACCCCAAAAGGAATGNGAGACAAATACCAAATTTTTGGAAGGTAGAGATTTTTGTCATTTTCCTCATAATGATCCAAAATATATGCCATGCAACGTGAACCAAGCAGGGTATTGTAAATGGAATCATAGCATAGCTGTGGACAGGCTGGGATTACCGTTGATGTGAGAATCTGGGAAAGTCGATGATTGGGAAAAGGCCTTTAAACACCAGGAAGTGGCAGGTTCAGTTCATTTCAATGAGCCTGGCTGCAGCTGTGCTGCCAAAACCAGCCGTGGCGGCACGAGAGGGGCGGTTGTGGCAGCCGCCATCGCGCACCAGGACATACTTTTCAGATACTCTGCTGCCAAAGTTTGGCCATGCCCAAACTTTTAATGGCTGCTGCTGGCCACTGGCCAATCAGAATGAAGAGGCAGAGCTCACCACTGTGGATGTTAGCGCCATCCATGAAATTGCTAATAACGTTGTTTGTTTTTGTATTGTTCTCTATGTCTTTTTTCAGCCTTTGGCGATCACGTTGTCTCGCAAAGCATGTAGCATGCTTTGTATGGTGAAGTTAAGCTAGCGATAGCCAATATAATAAGGAAAGTTTTCATTTTAAACGTTAGGAAACAGTGTTCGGAGCTCTTTCATTTAAAAATAGTACTCCTAACCCTAACAACTTGCAACTTTAGAATACAGTAAAGACTATTCTTTGGGTGCGAAAAATCATTGTATCTTTCAACCATAAAGTATGTCGACTGTTTCAGCTGCCATCTTACCCCCACCCCCACTAATAATATTAGTACCAGAGTATCCCGAAGTTTATTCTACATCAGTGGACACATACAGAGATGCAAACAAAAAACAAGGGGCATTAATAAATATTTCCACAAAACTTGGATTGACAGGTATGTGTTGTTAATGGCTAACAGCTAGCTAACACAGCCCCAAACTACAGGGACACGCTGTCAGTGGGTTAGTCACGGAGTAAATTCAGATCAAGCCAGCTGTTGTTCCTGTTGTACAATGCAGGAACCTCGCGGGCTGACCCAACCAGGTATGACGTTTATCGTAAGACCGCCCTGCAGATAGTACGACAGCCGCAGCTATGTTGCCACTGAGAAGATCGCCATGCTTGCCGCTGTCAATTCTGACAAGACCTATGTAGGACCAGCGGCAGCCTCTCCAGATGCTGCTTCCTGGTGTAAAAAGGCCTTAAATCAGCTCCCAAAACCAGGTTAAAACAGAGACTGACCAGGGAACAGCAGACATATCCATAGCACCGTGGTGGCCGCGCTCCTTTACCACAGTCAAGATTACTGGAAGCCCATGATGGTAGTTCTGTATGTCCTTGGAGAAAAAACCAGAGGTCAGTTTACATTTGAATGATTTCAATAGAAGGAGGTCATTATAACATCACAGTTTAATATGAGAACCTTTTGAGGGCTAGCGTGTCCGAAGACTGATTATACCGCATGTATCCACAAATGCGTCGCAGCTATGAGTCTCTTTGTATTATCTAGCAGGCACCGCCTTCTCCCTGGTGCTCGGTTTCCCCTTAGCTGGACCTGCTGGCTTTGGCCTGGTCCTGGTAACGGTTGCAGTACTGCAGGGCAGCTGGGTGGTGGCTTCTTGCGAGGTGCTGCACCGCATGGAAGTTGTAGTCCTGGGCGGTAGCATGGGGACAGTGGGGGCTCGGACTGACAGGGGCTGCCTTGATGGACATACCCTCTGAGGGGAGGGGCTGTCAGTCCTGCAGTGGGAGGTGCTAAGGCTGCGTCGGGTTCCAAATAGGACTCGCAGGGGCATTCGAGGGCTACCGGACTGGGCTGGGACATTGGAGGGGCGGGGGCATGAAGAAGAGGACCTGGGTGGGAGAGGTTTGGATTTCCGTTGGGTGCTGACAGTGCTTAGTCCAATTTTGTGAATCCTGAGAACACAACAGTAAATTGAAAGGTTTGTTATTTTTAATTGGTTAATTTCATATAAATCAAAATCAAAATCAATCAAAACCTTTGCTTACTGAAACATCCGTTTTGTCGCAAATTAATATTTTCTGTAAGGAGACTCGTCATGCTGGATTTAATTTTCTATAATGCCAAGAAGGTGGTTCATCTATAGCCACATGTACACGCCAGAATGAGGAAAACTGACAGCAAATATTTTCATATACTTAATATTGAGGTGTAAAATTTCAAGAACATAAATACACAAGCAATTTAATTTCAGTTTCAAGTCTTTATGACACTGATTTGCGTCAACTGGCGAGCTGTGGGTTGGCCATCTCTAGTTTAAACTGTAGACCTGAGCTATTTTTGAGGTGTCCATACAGTAGCCTATGTATGATTTTTATCAGCCAATCAGAAACAAGTATTTTTCATTGCCATGGTATAATTGTTGTTAAACACATGATAAAATGGATAGAAACGTACCCGTTACTGAAGGATCCTTTGGTGGTACTGGGGTCTGGCAGGGAGAGAGGGGAAGGAACAGCAGCAGCGAGCCCTCCTGAAGGCTTCTTTATGGGGGTGACGAGCCTGGGGATCCTGCTCCTACACTCCTTGGAGCCCTGCTCCTCAGTTGGATTGAGACGGGAGCTCCTCCGGGCCAGTGACTCATCTGAAGTATGTGTGTCCTCCTCCGAGCCGGCGGTGGACAGAGTNTCCTCCGGGCCAGTGACTCATCTGAAGTATGTGTGTCCTCCTCCGAGCCGGCGGTGGACAGAGTTTCTGAAGCTCTCCGACGCTCTTCATCTCCAGAGGACAATGATGATGACGTCCCAGACAGCATCCTCCTCCTCATCCAGCGACCCTGCTGCTTCTGAACCAGCATGCGGGCCAAATCCAGCTGCCTAGCCCGCTGCTGAAGCCGAGCCCGTGCCGAGAGAGAGGAGGACTGCTCTGAGCCAGAATCTTCTTCAGAGACGAGCACGGGGATTCGGCTTCGGATCCTGGGCTTTATGGCCACTTGTGGCTCTGCTCCAGTTATCTGCAGCTTGGCAGATTCTTCAGTGGATGATGGATCCTTTTTTGGCTCCAGTGAGGGATCTTCATGTTCATGAACTAGTGACATGGCTTCTTGTACTGGTTCCAAAGACTGGGCCAGCACAACTGACGGACCATTCTCAGTTTTTGGGAACTTGTCATCCGGTGGAGGCTGGACTTGCACAGACTCTTCAGGAAGCTCTTCTGGAGTCTCTTTGTACGCTCTTTGAAGAACATCTTGTTGTTTGGGTACATCTCTCTCTTTGTGTGTGTCCTCCTCTACAGTGGACTCCTTAGTGATTGTAAAGACTTCCCGGTCGCTCTCCCTGGCAGAGTGACCGTTGGAAGACATGACATTGAGGTGTGAAGTCTCTGCAATATGGATGAAAGTGCGCTCTACTTTGGTGAAGGGCGGCGATGCAGGAGCGATGGGAGTGGAGGGCCTGCGGTCTAACCTAAGAGCAGGAGACAACCGGCCAGTCTCAGGGAGTTCAGTCTGGACCGCCTCCCCAATCAAGAGGCATTCATTACGGGGAGTCAAGGCAGACGGAGTAGCTAGCTCGCCCTCTAGAACATTGTCACCACCAGAGGGAGACTTCCGAGTGTCTCCAGGTGAAAAGAGGACGAGAGTCTTGGAGGCATCCTCCAGATCGGGGTCTGCATCCCCAGCCGAGGCAGGCTCTCTCTGGCCCTTTTGGTCCTCAGCCATGAGTGTGGACGGCGCGGCGTCCTGGCTGCGCTCAGTGCTCTTCTGACTGGCTTCGCTGTTGGACTCGCTTTTCGTGACATCGTCATCCCTCGGCCCAGGTGGTTCTGGNTGACTGGCTTCGCTGTTGGACTCGCTTTTCGTGACATCGTCATCCCTCGGCCCAGGTGGTTCTGGGATATCCTCGTCAGGTGTGGTGAAGCTTCGGCGCTGAGGCAGGGTGCCAGTCAGCATGACGGTGAGGAAGTCAGCCCTCTTGGCCTGGAGCTGAGGGAGGATGTGGAAGTGCTCTTTCTCTTCGCTCTGGCCTTTTGTTCGATAGTCCGGGGAAGTCGGCGATGGCGTGCTCTGCTCCGTCGGCGACAATGCCTGAAAAAAAACGCAATGATGCTCTTTATTTACAGTGAAACAACTTGAAAACATGGAAATAGGAAGTAAAGAACGGAAAGTACAAAAATTAAATGTTAAAAAATAAATGCTGATGGTGAATGATTAATTTTAATTTTGCTTTTTAATTAATATAACAAAAAACATTTAATGAAAAGTTGACGGCTGAAAGGGAAAATCACAGTGAATTACTGTAAAACATTGTCAAGTTGTGATAAAAACAAAGGTGTTTATCATTTACACTGAGTATTTTTATTACATACATAAATACAAAATTATGCATGTTACCTGAAATATAGGACAAAAGGAATCAGGCATTTACACTCTAAATGATAAATCCAATCATTTTTAATCCCAATTTTCTGGATTTAACACTTTCATTTGGGTTCACCTCAAAGTGCAATAATGGATTTTGGTAAAATGATTAAAACTGAATGATATAAAGTGGTGATAATTTAAAAATAAAATTCAAATTATTGTATTCGTCATAAACGGTCATGAGTGTATCACTAAAGTGTAATAGATTTTGGTGCTTTCAATGACACCCCCAGCCTAAAAAAAAAAAAAAAAAANAAAAAAAAAAAAAAAAAGACTGACATATTTGCCCCCAAAACCATTTTAATGTCATTTTGGTTGTACACAAGCTTTTCAAGATTGTCTAGATTACATACATTGATATAAAAGGCACAAAAAAATGCATTGCAGAGTTTATCCTTTGACAGCACGCAGTCTGATTTTCAAGTGTTTTCCTTCATAAAGATTTAACATACAGCCTGTACATACATACTAAACCCCACTAAGTATCATGCTATTAGAGATTAACTGCAAACCTAATGACTTTCTACACTTCTGTATATATGTACACAGCTATCATTGATTTACAAAAGGTTTAAAATACATGCTTTACCTGTAAATTATACAAGCAGTTCTGTACAATCATATAGTGATAGAAAAGAAATGCTTACATGTATTTTACAAGTGAAAGACACTCACGGATCACATTAGATGGACTAGGCGAGCTCTATCTTCAACTACACAAACTTTTATTGCAACAACTTTACAAATTTTTTAATAAATCCTCTTGTTTTCTGTTTTAACCAGAGTCACAGGAGAAGAGGGATTTTAGTTTCATCTCTGCGGTCCACGACAGGTTTAGTCTGGCTTTGCACAATGACTGCAGACAGTAGGAAACTTAGACTGCTATACTATGCTAAGAATGCTAATGCTAAGACTGCCTCCAGTCTTAGCATAAAGACTGGGGGCAGTAGGAAACTGCTAGCCTATCTTAGCATAAAGACTGGAGGCAGTAGGAAATTGCTAGCCTATTTTAGCATAAAGACTGGAAGTAGGGGGAACTGCTAGCCTAGCTTCGCACAAATACTGGAAGCAGCGATAAACTGCTATCCTATCAAAGCACAAAGACTGAAATCAGAGGAAAAAGCTAGCCTATCTTAGAACAAATACTGAAAACGGGGGAAACTGCTGGGCTTTCTTTGCACAAAGACTGGAAGCAGGGGGAACTGCTAGCCTATATAAACACAAAGGCTAAAATCAGGGGTGGAAAATGCTAGCCTAGCTTAGCACCAAGACTGGAAGCAGAGGGAAACTGCTATCCCAGGTCCATCAAAAATGAAATAAGATGCCTCCAAACAACTCCAAAGCTGAATGATTTATACATTTTATCATGTTTATCAGAGGTTGAAATAAAAATGTGCTGAGTTGGACAACCTGAAACAGCTCAGTGTGGACAGAAAGTGTGAAGCTATATGTGCTCACAAAATGTTTGGGATAAATTGGCACAGTGAATGGAAGCTAGGCTAGCAATGTCTAACAACTCCAAGCTAGGCTAGCTAGCCTAGCTTGGAGTTGTTGGAAGATGTGTTTTTTTTTCACTTTTGATGGATCTTGCCTAGCAGTTTCCCTCTTTCTGTTTTAGTGCTAAGCTAGGCTATACATGGCCTGATCTGTGCTGCTTTCAAGTGTTCCTTGAAAGCTCCAACTATCCAGTTCAGAAAATTACCACATTTGTTGCATTCATGTGCACTTGGTCAAGCATAAACAAAATGTAGAGGCATGTTTTTTCTGGCAGAAAATTACTTACTAATTTAAGCAGCACACAGATATATTTTGATGGATGTTTGTTATATGATCGATATTTTAGAGTCGACCTCCTCACTGTTCGCCTTCGTTCTGACATGCCCTCAAAATGTCACAAGTCACCAACACAGGTACTATATCAGAGAGAAATCTGAGTTTTTCCCTCACTGGTAACTATGACTTCTTTTTGGTCTTTCATGTGCACACAACTCGTAAATCTAATATTTCCCACACAAGAAGAATGCCGGGTCATCTCCGTACTGGACCAACCATCCATCTTCTCATCTGACTCTGGGGTAGAAGGAAAACAAGAGGATTTACCTAAATGTTGGTGTGTTCTTAAAAACGATCAGCTTACTGGTGACATGTAGTGACTTTCTGTGACAGTTTGGACTGAGAAGGTCCATTTTGATCTGGACTGGTGAAAGTAAACTAACATGGAGACGGTATACAGTTAAGAAAACATCAGCTCAACACACACATAAGGCATATTTTCCCTCTAAATCTCTACTGACACATTATTTCTACAATATCACCCTGTTGTTCCATAAATATCAGCACTAACATATCAAATATGTCCATTATATAATTTTTTATAAGTTATATACTTCCTGTGTGATTCATGAGGTATAAATGTTATTTTGTGGATGATTTATGTTTCTGGGACTAAGATCACACACAACAACATCATGTGTTTCTGCTAACACTTCTCACTCAGTTTTAACATCAAATCTCAGAAAATTAAGGCTTTAAATTACATGTTTTGTCAAACATAAGTGTCAAGGTTGAATGAAATCTTCAAATTTTAAAATTTCAGGAGCTGACAGGAACGGCTTCATTATTAGCTCTAACACAGATCATTTTTGAGTTTATCCAAAGACTAGCTTTCATAAGCTCAAATACAGCAGGATTTTCGAATGAAGATATCGTAGTTGAGTTTTTGTTTAATATAAACATTTAGAGCAAATTTATATGTTTGATGTTCTTATTTGTTGATGTTATCTGTTTATATGCCTGCCATTTCAAGTACCCCTCGGCGATAAATAAAGTTTTTTGAAAGGAACTGAATTGAGTCAGATAAGCCCCTGGAGTTTTAAATAAATAAAATCCTTTGGGACAACAAACTTTGTCTTGTAATAATCTGGACATTTCTGACAAACCTGTAAATGACAAGGACTTAAAAACTGTAGTTCTCACTTTTGTTGTTTACAGAGTATGAGAACAAGAATTTTAAAGCTTTTTCCCCATAATTTGTTTTCCTTGAATCAAAGTTTTTTCCACATCAATTATAAAAATCACCAACACTGTAAACTCAAAACTGAAGAATTTCTTGATTTCATGCTTGACCTAGAAATTTCCAAAATTTCTAAAGGCAAAACATAAATAACTGACAAAAAAACAAAACAACAGGAAAACAGTAGGAATATGTGAATGATAATAGCAATCTGAATTTGAATTAAAAGAACCAATTCTAGAACTTTCTTCTTTGAGTCTAGAAAATTCTTCCGCAATTGATTGTCAGTGATCATGATTTTCACAAGCCAAAATCTGTCGTCCAGTCTACTAAAAGATACGAAAAACAAATTTAACAGTGGATATAAATTAGGGATGAGCGAGTACACCATTATCCATATCTGTATCCGTATCCGTGCTCGGATGGGCTGGGCTTAACCCGGAAGTGGGTGGGGCTTAACCCGGTGAGTTAAGAAACACTAGCTAACTGGCTAGTTAGCCTAGTAAAAGCTAGTAGAAGCTAGTAGAAATGTGTGTTAGTATCAGTATGTTGCGTGTGAATGTCTACAGTAAATGAATGTGTGTTTGTTTAGCTGTGGACTGAGAATAATGTTGAGCTGAATCTGAGAATAGCAACTATAGCTAATAGATGCTACTATGCTAAACTATAGCTAATAGATGCTACTATGCTAATGGACAGAGTGGATGTGAGTCGTGTGTGGAGCAGCAGCAGCAGCTCTGTGTAGAGAGGAGCTCTGTGATTGGCTGCCTGGACGATCACACAACCATGTGACACAGCGCTAGCAAAACTACCCAATCAGATTTTTTTTTCTTTAACGAGTACACATTTACACATTTTACTCAGATGGTACTCGTGCTTGTAAAAAGTGCATTATCCATAACAGATACTCGTTTCATCCGTGTACTCGGCTCATCCCTAATATAAACGAACACAATACAATAAGGATTTGCGATGTAACCTCAGTATCATCTGATTTAACGGCTTCTGTCACCACCGGGGCTGAAAAGCTACATCTTTAAAGTCAACCAAGAACTTGTCCACAGGGCAACTTTGATCCGTGAGTATCCCATCAAGTAGCAATATAAGTTATATACAACAAAATCACAGACGTTCACCAGTAAGAGGTGCATATTCACTGTGTTTTCATGGTGTAATTACAGTACAGTGCTGTTATTTCTCATTTTACAATCAGAGGTGTGTGCCGTACAAACAGCAGATCTCATGCAAAGAGAAGCGACAGTCGGTAAACAGTCTTTTAATACCACATACCATCATTTAAATCGGTCGCAAACTCAAACTTTCCCCAGGAGAGTGATCGCACTTCCTGCTGCCTGGGTTTAACTGACGGTGGCGCTGCTTTCACGTTGACACGAGACCAAAAATACTGACACGTATCAGTGAAATTTCTGTATGGTAAGTGAATCATTCTGCAGGCGTGCAAAATAAAGTCCAGAGTTAGCAGCTCATCCCACTTCGTACATTCGCTAAAAAGTGGTGTTAACGTAACACTAAATACAAAAGTAACGGTATCCCGACTCCTGTGAGCAAGCAGCGTAAAAAAAACAGACAGGCGCTGTAATGAGTAGTAGCAATGAGGGACTTCGCCCGGTCAGGCTGAGCTAAATACGAGCTTAATGACAAAGCAAGTGGTGCATATTTTGTTAATGTAGCCCTTTAACAGAATGAGAAAGCAACGGTTTGGCTTTCTCTGCACAAAAGGTCCATCTTAGCGTCAGTCTGGGACTGGATTTCTGATTAGCAAAAGATCCGCTCACTTTTAACCGGGAAAGATCTAATGATCCCCAATGGCTGACCACAGATCACTGCTTTGGTGTAACACTACACAACAACAAAGTTTAATACTCTATGGTACAACGACTCCAACAAAATGTTTACAGACGTTAGTTTCCATACATACCAAAAGAGAAAGCACTGATTATTTTAAGGGCAAAAATCTTCAAGCAAACTGGAAATTCATGTTGGACTGATAGTTTGTCAGCTGTGATGAGATGCCACAAACTTTCTCAAAACCAACAATTAACTGTTAGTCATAAACACTTGAGGTTCTTCCTTATACAAGAATTTTTTTTTTTTTTTTTTTGTTCTGGTTGTTGCTCAGATTTTATTGTAGCAAGTTTTTTTCCTCTCAGACTCAAAAAATCAAATGCAAAGACATTTTTTGGAAGTGTTGATTTCGCAGAAAGTCAATGAGGATTGAACCTTCCAAATCTGAACATGTACGAGGACTTCAGAAAATGTCTTCCCATAATACGCAAAGTCTGATTTGTCTAGAAACAAGAGCCAAGTCCAGACACGGCGAGGTTATCCCACTTCTTTTCTACACAAATCAGTTTGATTCATAAATTCAAACAAATCTATTGTCATTTTGTTGATACTAATGGACTGCTGTAATATTGGCGACTTTACAGCAATAATGATCAACCTGCAGATTTACTGATATTCACTGTCTTACTGAAACATTGTTTTTCAGGGCTGGATCACTTGAATAATGATACCAAATAAGAAGAATACTGAACATCAAAGCCAAGCCATTTCTATAACTTCAAAGAAAACAACCAGGATGATGACTATGTTAGAGAGCGGCTTTTTGAGTTTTGCATTGAGTGTCAGAAGTTTGATCTACACGTCAGCTAATTAGATCTACCTCCTCTTTTGACAAAACTATATAATCTAAGAACTCCTTCACACTCAGTGATAGAATCTAAGAAGTTTGATTCTTTGTCAGTGTTCCTCACTGATGGATGTCAGATTCTAACATGGTCTCCGGAAATAAGCCAAAAACATGGCAGGTTGCTGTGAACACACTGTTTGGAGAAACGTATTAGAAACCCAGTTACTCAAAGGGATTATTAAAATGTTCAGATTTGGAAAGATACATGATCAATAAATAATATAACCTGGTTGTTTTGTGCTTGTCAAGTCATTCAAACATTAAAGGACCATGTGATTTTGTGTGTTTGAGCCCAAATACAACCAGTATACATGTTATGTTGCTGCCAACCATTTTCCAAACACATACAACTGGAGTAGTACATTTTGAAATTGTTTTTCCTAATTTCCAGAAGGTCATTGGTTTCAGATCATTCCAGCATGCCATCAAAGAGACTTGAAATGTGTTTGAGATAAGTAATCTGTCACGGCAAACACATCATTCTTATTTTTTGGGGACGTTACTTAATTTAACCTGTACAACATGGACGCTATACCAGACCGTCATGGTGAAGAGGGAGCTGAGCCAGAAGGTGAGGCTGTCAATTTACCGATCAATCTACGTTCCTATCCTCACCTATGGTCATGAGCTCTGGATAGTGACCGACAGGATAAGATCGCGGATACAAGCGGTGGAAATGAGGTTCCTTTGTAGGGTGTCTGGGCTCACTCTCAGGGACAGGGAGAGAAGCTCAGACATCCAGGACGGACTCAGAGTAGAGCTGCTGCTCCTCCACATCTAAAGGAGCCAGCTGAGGTGGTTCGGGCACCTATAGGATGGACCCTGGTCGTCTCCCTAGGGAGGTCTTCCAGGCACGTCCAACTGGGAAGAGGTCCTGAGGAAGACCCAGGACACGCTGGAGGGATTACATCTCCCAGCTGACCTGGGAATGCCTTGGAGTCTCCCAGGAGGAGTTAGAGGGCCTGGCCGGGGACAGGAAGTGTGGGCCGGTCTGCTTAGTCTGCTGCCANAGGAGGAGTTAGAGGGCCTGGCCGGGGACAGGAAGTGTGGGCCGGTCTGCTTAGTCTGCTGCCACCACAACCCGGACCCGGATAAGCAGATGATGATGGATGGATGGATGGAACACGAAGCAACATGGAAAAAAATGTATGTCTCCACCAGGGGAATGTAGTCCCAGGAGAGAAGATGGCTTTTACCAAGAAATTAGAACAACTGTACCTTCTACAACCAAGAATAAGTGTCAGCAGGTGAAACACTGAATTTTAAGGTGTATCACCTGAACATTTGATTTTGAAAGACTGGGGGATTTGGTGAAATATATCAAAATTAAAATCCGTTTTAGGTTTTGGAAAATGGTTGGCAGTAACATAACATGCATGCAGGTAGTATTTATTGGCTCAAACCACCGGCATGATCCTTTAAGGTCAAATTTAACTGAACTCTTTGTAACTCCACTAAAACAGACAGAGCAGGCCACAGCTACTATGCATGCCCTTACATTAACGTAATAAACCGTGCAGTAAAATGAGGAAACATAATGATTCTCTACTGGAGTCTGTTTAAGCCTCTTCATGATAAATCCTGTTTCCTGCTGATTTTATTTTTGTTTTAATCCAGAGTTTTTACACTGATTCCTTTCAGGCAGCCACTGATTTCAGTTCATTTCTATGAAAATCAACTTACTGCAGATAGAAAATCCATCACAGTTACATCACTAGAGCCTGTTTAGAAAACTCTCATTGGAGATGAGTTCAAGAGTTAGACATCAGAGTTTAAGTCAATTGTTGAAAAGCTTTCAACAGCTGGCAAAGTCAAAATCCAGACATGGATAAAACCACAATTGTGATTTGGGTTGTTTAAAAGGTTTCTGTTCTGTGGCCAATTCTCAAATCTCAGACATCCTTGAAAGCACCAACAGGTGAAGTGAGTCGTCATTGCTCTTTGCATTAACAAACAAAATTAGCACTACTCTGAGAACATTAAAAGGGTCTAAGAATGTTTTCAAACGTGGCCACAATGTTAGTTTGGTAATGACATATGTAAAAAAAAGTAAAATCCATTCTAACTGTAATGGTGGTGAGAGGTTCGTTGAAATGTCTACATGTTGATTTTCAAATCAAGTGAAACAAAGCTGCCTGGAAAGTAGGAAATCAATCTAAAAACTACTAAAGTAAACTAAACTAAACTAAACTAAAAATGGAGGATTTATGAAGGAGATCAGCAGGATGGAAAATAAACAGGATTTTCAGTTAAAGAGCTAAAACATATAAAGCCACGAGTATAGTCCTTGTACTTCCCTTTGACATCCCACTTTTCACTTATTGCATGTATATTTTGCATCCATATTGTGAGACCTTAGGTCAGCCTGATGCTCGTCTGTGGTCTAATCGTTGATAAAGTGCGACAGTGAAGTTCAACTCTCAGAAAATGACGCTGAGGGAGGAAGCACGACGGAAATACAAACAAAACCTGGCAGAGTCCAGAGGAGAACACAGATTCCAGTACACACTCACATTTTACAAACCAGACAAACGGACTCCACCCAGGACCTGGTCTCATCAGGTCAGCCACGCTAAAACCATGACAACCATCCAGAACCGCAGCTGGAATCTCATCTTTGTTCCAAAAACCTAATTCAGTCAGCGAAACAGAGAAAAGAAGACTTATAACCAGACATAATTATGAATGAAAGTACATCAGTAACACTTGCTGGAAGACTGATTTTTTCTTTAACTCCACAAACACAACAGCCTAAAATGGAAACAACACAGACAACGGAGACATAAAATCTCCAAAACGCTTTTCAGTCATTATGGCCGTCGAAGCTATTTAAAAAAAGTTTTATGACTGCTTTTCTCTCAATATAACAAATACCAACGCTCACCAACTACAAGCAGATGTGTTTGATATCTTGTTATATAAAATGATTATCTCACGGTCATGACTTACTCCTTCTGTGTGGAAACGCTGACAGTAACAGTGAGATATGAAATCCCTGCATGTATTCTGGGTCTGACCCGTGGGCTCTACCCAGTTGAATGTGCCCATAATACCTCTGCTGGGAGGCATTGTGATCTGATACCGGAACCGCCTCAACAGGTTCCTTTCCAGCGGTTCTACTCTGAGTTTCTGTCGGAACCCTCTTCCTAAAGGCTGCGGTCATACTAGCACTTTTTACGGCAAAATTTCAGAGTGAAGTCTATACATTTCAGTGTAATCTGTACAAACAGTGGATTCATGCCTCGTGGTGCACTAAATTCGTGTGATGGCAAATTTAATTTGTGCGGCAGCAAAATATAAAATCCATGCGTGCTTTCGCATAGAGTTCAATTTCAGTGAACTTTGACGTGAATTTGCACGGCTTTCCAATCACAAGCCATCTAAATACTGCTGACCTTTAACGGAACGTAAGGAATTGTAGTCCAAAATGGAGGAAGCACTATATTAGCTTACCATCAAATATGGTAGTATCAACGTATGGAGTATAAACTTCCCCACAGAAAAAGATGAAGCATGGTTATGAGACAGGAGTGGATAGTAAAAAGACATGATGTTATGTAAATGTATTGTCCAGTTAGGGACTGAGGTAGCTAGCTTTCTTGTAGTTAGCTAACTGTGGCACATCACCAGCTAGCTAGCATGCAGCTAGCTGCCTAGCTCGCATGTCAGGTAGCCGGTGACACCTGAGCTTGTTGAGCATTTTGTTAGGAAAATAATGTTTTATGAGCATAAAAACATAAACAGTCCTGTAACAAATACAGCTTTTATGAAGCTAATCATTTGTAGTTGTTGTTGTTGTTGACACTGTTAGAAAGCGTTGATTCAGCTCAGTTCCTATTTCTGAGTCTGTGTTACTGGAACCGCAAGAAGTCACGACGTCACCAAGCATCCAGCACCGTGATTTTGCGAGGATGCGAATATTCGGCGAGGATATGCGAATGACATTAGCGCTAAACATTCCTAGTGTGACCGCGGCCTATGGGTGAGTCCCAACACCCTGCGGAGGAAACTCATTCCAGCCTCTTACATCCTTGTTCTCTTCATTTTGGTCGCTACCCTCAGTTCAAGACCACGTGTGATGTTTGGAACATACATCGACCAGAGAGCTTCACCTTCAGCTCTCTCTTCACAACAACAATCTAGTCCACCCACATCGCTGCAGATGCTCCGGTCCCTGGCTCCGCCTCCACTCAAAACCGACGCAGATAAACCAGGAAGTACGGAAGCCATTTTATTTAAGTCCATGCGAGCACCAAACTGTAAGTGATGACCTCATCATTATCTCAGGATAATAGGATTGACACTAAATATGAGCACCATTCATTTGCTGGAGCGGATGAGCTAATCAAGTCACCATCACAAATCACAACTCTAAAATGTTTATTATTTTATTGTATATATTTATGTTGTTTTTTTTTTTTTTTTTTNTTTTTTTTTTTTTTTTAGCAACTCCAGCTACTCTTGTCTTACAATCATTAAAGACCCACTTCACCATGTGAGAGAAGTAACACAAACAATAAGCTGACTGGAAAAAGTTTGAATATTTGTGTAGTTATGTGGTTTTGAGATATATATATGGCTTAATGTGTGTATCAACTCTTTACTCCTATAATTTCCAACGTAGGGTTCACCTGTACACACCTTCCTTAGCAGGCCCTCACCGATTACAAAAATCAATTTTAAAAATTCATAAATATAGTCTGTTTTATAGTTTATTATATGAATTAGCATGTTTTTCTGGGTTTTTTTTTTGATTATTGTTGAGCTTTTTCAACTTGTTTTTCTGTAATTTTTGAGTTACTGTGAATTTTTTTTTTTTTATCTCATGAAACTGTTTTATGAAATGACACTGTGTATTCAGTTTTTCTAATTTCCTTAAATGACACGACATCGTTTTCGACTTTCGTTAATTTCCTGTTGTGAAATGTGATTTGGACTTTAAGGGCCACCATACGTCAGAAACAGGAAGCTGATCTGACTGGAGCGACTGTTTACAGATTAAACCATTTATCTCACATTTAGAAAACCTTTTTTTTGGGAAGCATTAAAGAGAAAACTCACATCCTGTCTTCATACGTGACATTTAATGAAGTGTGTTTGTGGATGACTGGTGTGTCGGTGAAGTTGTGGCGTGTTGGCGGTATTGCTCAGATGATTGGAGGGGAAAAACATGGACGGTTTAAGTCTCGGTGCAAAAAATCTGATCGCCGGGACGACCCGCATTCCTCGACGACTGCTCCGTCATTTCAGCAGCAAAAGCCGAAAGAACAACAAAAATAAAAGCCCAAACACTGAAAAGCTTAACAGTCTTTTAGCAGTCCACTCGCTTTAATCCTCCTCCGTTTCACACGAACAAGAAGGAAATCTTCAGTTTCACATTTTTTTTTATTTCCAGCAGTTTGCCAGCTTCGTGGCATGTGCAACATCAGCTTTGCAGAGGCTTGAAGAGTTTATTGCATGAAACACATTTTCCATCTTCAGCACTTTCCTCCTCTTCTTTTTCTTCTCTTCTCGGCATACAGTGTTGGTGGAGCTAGACTCATTTGTGTGTGTGTGGTGTGCATGTGCATGAATTTACGTGTTTACTGACAAAGCAGTGTTGCTGGGGCTCATATGGCTTGTTGTGTTTTGCTTATTAAGTGTTATAATCAGTCCCAACAGGATCTTGCAGTTGAACGACTGAATTTACAGTCGCATGTTTCTGAAAAATCAATCAAATGTAGTTTTGTAGCATTTTTTTTTTCCTGCAATAAATTTGCGTTCACTGTTAAAAACTGCATGACTATTGAGGCCATTTGGAGAAGCTTGTTGGAGGGAGTGAGCTCTGCCTGAGAAGACAAGTTCAGGGGAAATAAATCCCACACATCTGTTGAAGACACTGGATTTCATAAACTGGCTGGTTTTATATGATCTGAGCCCCAAATATGAGTTCTAAACTTGATTATTTTATGCAGAAATTAACTGTAATTGGAAAAAAATTCAAATATTTCTTTTTTTTTTTTTCAAAATTTTCCATTGTTTGCAGAAATAAAGGAGGCAATGTACGTTTGCGTTAAGCCTTGAAATCGCAACATTTCAGGTTGTTGTAGGGACTGATTCATGTGCTACGTATGTATGTGCCTGTGTATGTGAGCAACATGTGAACATATGAGGTTACATGGATTTCCCGTGTTCAGGTTTTGTGTGTATGTGTTTTCTGTCATCTCAGCTGCTGTTCTTGTTCATGAGCTTGGCTAGCATCTGCTGCAGCTGTGTCCGCGACACATTCAGGACCGAATGTCTGCTCCGCGGGCTGCCGGGCGTCGGCAGACCGCCGCCATGCCGCCGCCGGGCTGAGGAGGCGGAGGCCATGATGTGGGCGGGGCTGCTCTCGGCCGAGCGGCTCCTCTGGATGAAGCTCCCTCCTCCATGCGGGTACTGCTCTGTCTCCAGCGTGGAAGACGAGAATACGTAGGAGGCCAGCCTCCTCAGCTGATTGGGCCTCGGTTGGTGTCGGTCTTCATCCAACTACAAACAGACCAATCAGAGAAAGAGGAGCGAGGAGGTTAGCAAGAAAAAGCGGGAAAACCAACTTTTTAAAAAAAATTAAAATAAATGTTTTCCTATGGCTACATCCCAACACTCTGATTGGCTTAATGCCCTCATCTCCTCCCCCTCAGAACGACTCTAAACAGGAGAGAGCTGATTGGTGCTCTCACATATCTAAAGCTTTCAGCTGATTGGTTAAAGGCAATGAGGGGAGGAGCTTGGCAAGAGAAACTGAGCAAGTGTTGACATAAATCTGACACGTTGTCTACTATTACAGCTACTGAGTTTGCTTTAATAACAGGAAGAAACTAATAAATACTTAGAGACATCTCCACCAATCAGCTTTTAGCTTGGCGGGTTGCCAGATGTCAGACTAGCATCCCTCTAGCTGGAAAAAGGACGTTAAAATATATTTTTCTCCACAAAGAACCACTTTAAAGGACAGAAAAAGTCACCGGCACAAGAACTCACTAATCTACAACACCTCCAGACCTGGAGACATGACAGTTTTCAGCTTTTATTTGAAGCAAACAATCAATATTACTGGAAATGAAAAGAAACAAACCAAACTGGGACGACAAAAAGAGAGAGATGGAGTCATCAAGCACACAAACACGGACTCACAACGAAGGAAAAAGGAGGAAGTATGTCTGGAACAAAACAAAAAAAAAAAAAAAAAAAAAAAAAAAAAAAAGTTTGGAACAGAAAGTGAGTGAGAAAACAGAAGTAAAGGACTATTCCTAAACTGTGCTTACCCCGAAACATCACTTTATTTCTTCTTGTGTTGTCCCAATGGCACCCTCGCTCTTTTCTCCTCGGGTGAGTCAAACTCGACATACTGTGTACTTTTAAAGCGATAGGTTGGGGGCAAAGGCAGCAGTAGTTGTTAATGTGGAGGAGGGGAAACAGAACAGAATATGGCAGTCCTCGATGGCTGGAGGCAGAGAGCGAGATTCAACTCTCGGCAACGTTCAGCAGAAGAAAGTATATATAAAAAAAAAAAGATCGAAACCAGAGCTTGCTAAAAAACAAAAAAAGAAAAAAAAAAAAAACGAATTTCTGCACACGCTTCAACACTCAAATCACTGATAAGTCTTTAAAAGCTCATTTAGAGCATTTAGATATGACAGAAGTGAAATGTAATAAACGATAAACATAAAAAGTCCCGGCGTTCGTTCAAAACAGCGTCATCCAAGTATGGAGGAGCAAACGTGACTTATTTAGGAAATAAATAAATAAATGAGCACATGAATAATAAAATGGTTAAATAAGAAAAAGAAGATACATCAATGCAAAAATAAAAAAAGAAGTTGAACACTAAAAAAGGAATTGAGAAATAAACGAGGCCACCACACTCATGAGGAAAATCCCGCTGAAAAATGAATCCTGAAGGAAAATATGTGAAATGAATTAATTACACATTTATCAGGTTATTTTTTTTTCATATATAACTACTGCACACATTCCCTGAAATTTGCTGCAAATGTTTGCGATTCCTTGACGATTTATCTAAGCGATATCGCTTTCTTCTAGTGCCGCCGACAAAATTTACATTTGTGCATGTGAAACATCAAAATCCAACACGCAGGATTTTCCTTCGCACTGGTGCTCTACACCATTTTGATTTTAACCCTCTGAAGTCTCATATATTTCTCCAGAAAATTCTTTATTCTTGAAAAAAAAAATCCAATCTGAAACAACTGAACAAAAAAAAAAAAAATNAAAAAAAAAAAAAGTCTAAAATAACAAAAAGTCGTCAATTTTCTACTCGATTCTAGAATATTCTACAAAATGAAGGAAAGTCTCCATAAATCTGCAAACAACTGTAAACATGACTTGACTTGAGAGGGTTAATGATCCCCGTGACCTTTCCTCTTGCGCCACCTTGGCTACGTTCAAATTACAGGACTTAACATTCAATTCCGATTTTTTAATCAGATCCGATCTTTTCGTGTTTATGGTTCACATTCATGTTTGTAAGTGATCTGTATCAGACACCAATGCAAACACTGCTGAGGTCCAAAACTGCCACGCATGTCAGATTTAACTAAAATGTGAGCCTGTGGATGACAGCTGGGTTTGTCGTAGAAATGTTACACGACCATGCCCGCTAAGTTTGTTGTTGTCCTTTACCTCTTTGAATTTGGCTTTTATTTTCTGTTGGCACTGAAGCCATGTTCTTTTCCCATTCTTCGCGCAGTTTCCTCAAAAACTGCTCAGTTCGGTTACGATATGTTTCTTCAAGTTTAGCTTGGATAGAAGCTTCTCCATAAACGGTATATCCAACAAATTTAAAACTTCTTTGTCTCTCCACTGACCCCGTCGCTGTTGTTGCTCTCCTCCATATTTATTTTTACTGGGCTGCTATGAGGCGCCGACACTGAATGAGGACNTGTTGTTGCTCTCCTCCATATTTATTTTTACTGGGCTGCTATGAGGCGCCGACACTGAATGAGGACAACAACATGCGCCGAGAAGTAAGACGTTAAAAAAAACCACATGAATTACGATCTGACCGCTCAGAGATCGGATATGGATCGGATCTAGGACCACATATGCAAGTGGCCCAGATCTGATATGAAAACATCAGATCTGGTTTGTTCACACTGCTGTGACAAAAAATCAGATCTGAGCCACGTAGAGGCAAAAAAATCAGACCTGGGCCACTTCAGCGTGTAATGTGATCGTAGCCCTGGAGGAGGCGCCGCTACGGACACAGCTGCTGGCGCATGCTTAGCACGGATGAGATGTGGACGTGGACGCCGTGGCTACAAAATGCATCATCTGCGTATCCTGGTGTAACAGATCTTCTTATAGTCTGTGTATTTGCCTGTTTTGTTTTGTTTCCCTGTATATACATAAGAATGATATATTTCTATCTATATACATTTTTCCCCTTTCTTATTCATCCTTCCTTATCTCATCACATCCGTGCAATAATAATGTACCCCTTGTCACTTTACCACTACATACATCCCTGTTTATAAATATATATAGTATTATATTTTTCTTTTTTGCCATTTGTGCAGTGTTACGTTGCATTTGTTTTACACTTATCTTGTATTGTCGCTTTTCTTATTCTTTACTTATTTTCATCCTATCTTATATTTTACCTTCTGTAGAAGTGCTTATTATTTGTTCTTTTTTAATGCTGAGCTGACCCGTTTCTCTTGTAAAACACATTTCATTGTACCTTTGACCCTGTGTTAACATACATATGACAAATAAATCTAAATCTGAATCTGAATTTCTGTATTACAATAGAAATGTCCCTCTTGAGTTGCCATAGGGCGGATGTACATAGAGCTACAGGAAGTGAAGTAAAGAAGACGTTGAATAAAATTTGTTGCATGGTTGACGTGTTTCCATCGTCGCCGTCCGTGTTATCAGTCATATCCCACCTGACCAGTTAGATGAACCTTTAATGTTTGGTCACACTGGCATTCGCGGTCCTCACACTTCAACAGCGACCATACGTGACAGCCACGTCGTCTCCGATCCCCCTCCCCACCTTCTAGTTTTGGTCTTCTTTCTAGCCTTCTCACATATATTTTTTCCTTATCAGGGGATGAGGATGTTTCTCAGACTCCAAAGTGTGAGCTACCTCCAGTTTGGCAGTCTTTAAAATCCCTCGTGGAGGGATTGCCGGTACTTCCTCGCCTTCTCTGCCGGTCGCTCATCAAAGTTCTCACCATTGTTTGTTTTTCCATTCCTCTCTCTCCCTTTCTTGCCCATTTCTCCACACCTCTGCACTTGGCCAATAGTTGATGAAGGCACATTTACGTCGCGATTGCGGCATCCACGTCGTTTCAAATTTTGAGCAGTGCATGACCTCAGGAGTGACCCTCAAATGCGGCCTCAACGTCCGGCCGTTTTAACCACGATTTTGTCACATTGTCTGTGTCCGTGTTAAGCTTAAACCGGCCTTAAGAGGAGCTAAATCAGTAAGTTCATTCTGGCCAAATGTAATGAACATCTCAGCCTCTAGGGGACGCTAGCAGGACCTCAGAATGATCGTCATGGGATTCATCCATTGATTTTTTTTTTTTTTTAATGTATTAGACAGGTGGATTTCTTTATTTTTTTCAGTATATTATTTCGTAATAAGCCAGGTGGTTTGGACCTCCATGAGTCAGTACTGCTCACAAACATTTAACATTTCAAATATAATTTTTCTAAACGTGTCTCTTTATGTCACCAAAAACAAACAAACAAACAAACAAACAGATGTTGATTTAGTACAAACCCTGCTGAAATTCATTCTATTGGTGCAGCGGTTGAACATTAATCAACAAAAAGTTTAATAATCAATTGATTGTTTTTGTCATTTATCAAGTATAAAAGTCAAACATTTGCTTCTCCAGATGGACATTTGTGTTTTTTTTTTTGTTTTTTTTTTGCTATTTCTTGTCACTTTAAATTTGATCTTATTATGCTTTTTTAATATTATTACAACTAAATAAGAATTTTTAGAATCACTGTGTAAATTGTGACGAGAATTCCTTGTCTTTTTTGGCATTTGATAATTAATTTTGAATTATTCCATGAACCGAAAAACATGTTATGCCGTCGTTCTGTTATTTACATGACCAAGTGATCAAATTCTGATGTTTTCCTCACACGTGTTGTCAGAAATGTGACACGTGCGCAAAAAATCAAATGTTCTCACATCTCTTTTGTGAAAATAATTTACAATGTGACTATTATCTAAACACACAGATCGTAATTTCCTTGCAATTCGGACTCATGCATCATAAACTGCGACATAATTCCACTTTGTCCTCTTACGAATGAGGTAGCAGTGATGGTTGTTGGTGCTCTAATCCTCCTTAAAATATAAAACACCTTAAAATATCATTTACTTGTCGCGGGCCTTTAAAGATGCTTCAGGAAGCAGCAGTTTTTACAATTATTTGTCTCATTTGCATCTATTGCAGCATTAATCGGTGAGGTATCTTCCTCAAGCGCCCCACTCATCTGTGGGGTTCCACAGGGGTCCATTATGGGCCCTTTATTATTTTCTATTTATACACTTCCATTGAGTCAAGTTATCAGTAAACATAGCAGCCATTATCATTGCTATGCTGATGATATGCAACTTTATGTCCCACTAAAGCCCAGTAGTAATGACATGTCTTCCATGTTGTCTTGCCTGGCTGACATTAAATGCTGGATGTCCAAAAAGTCCTCAGGCTCAACAACTCCAAAACAGAAATCATCATCATCACCATTCTAGCCTTCGTAACAATAACCATCACTTTATGTCTGACCTGGGCTCTCTATCCACAAATGTTAACAGGAGGCCTGAAATCTCAGGGTGGTTTTTGATTCATGTCTCTGTTTTAATGCTCAGGTGACAAAGGTTGTGCAGACTTGTTTCCTTCAGCTCAGGCTGATCTCTAAGGTTAAACCTTTTCTTTCACTTTCAGACCTAGAAAAGGTTTTTCACGCATTTATCACCTCCAGACTAGACACTGTAATGCACTTTACTCTGGTATTAATAAGAAAACCATTCATAGGCTTCAGTTAATACAAAACACTGCTGCTCGGCTTTTAACTCGCTCCAGAAGAAGCGACCACATCACCCCAATTCTTGCTGCCTTCTATGGTTACCAGTCTGTTTTAGAATTGATCTTAAGATTTTATTGCTTGTTTTTAAAGCCTTACACGGTGTGATCTTTTAACTCCTTATGAGCCGGACCGTTGTCTGAGATCTTCTGGCAGTAACCTTTTGACAGCTCCTGAATCTCGCCTTGTTACCACCTTGTGATCGGGCCTTTGCTGTGGAATTCTCTGTCAGAAGATCTCAGATAGGCTTAGTCAGTGTCTTCTTTTAAAACATTACTGAAAGCCTTCTTTTATCACAAGGCCTTCTCTTAACTGTTGCACTGTTTTATTGTAGTTATTTATTTTCTTTTACATATTTGTTCTTTTTGTCTCCTTGGCTTTTCTCTTTTGTTTTTTTTTTTTAACGTCTGCTCTGTGCAGCAACTTGTAACCTTGTTTTAGAAAGGTGCTATATAAATAAAGTTATTTTTATTATTATTATTATTTTGTTTACCTCTGCCTCAGAAATGACACCATCGTTTGCTCACAAAGTTTGTTTCAGGTCTAAACCGTGTAAATTATCACAAATGAATCACTTAAAAAGAAAAAAAGATGGAAATCGGACATGGGCATCAAAACCTGAAGTATAAATGAAATCTAACTTGCAGCTTCAGGAAATTCCCTTTAATATTTTGTCTTTTAAGTGAACTAAAAAATGTTTTCAATCGTCGCCATGAATAAAAACTAGATGTGTGTGTGATACTGATTGTCATATATGTTATCTTTCCGTGTTGAAGCGTCATTTTGATGTTTGCAGCTGGTTACGATGAAACCTGAAATAATGCTTTGCTGGTCTGAACACGTGAAATGCTTATGTAAAGACAGCAGCTGCCTGAGCTCATATGAGAGAAGTCACATATTCATGGAATGACGAGCGTGTTCAGCACAAACAGCATCGTGTTTAACTTTGGAAAAAGAAGATGAAAGCTGGAAAATACTCATTTTTCAGAGCTTTCAGAAATCAAGAGAAGCCCAGAGACTGTCTTTTTTAAATTCTTCTTAGCACATACAGCAGAACAAAGACACAAGGAGTTTTGCTTTCTTATTTAGTCAACCGATGCAATTAAGTTTTAGATGATAAAATCTCTGCACAGGACAAATCAGGCCTAAATTATCATGAGGTCATAGGTCAACAGGAAAACCAAAACCCTCAGACAGCTGTAAAATGTTTCTGCTCTGAATTGTTTGATCTGGACTAAATTTTCAAAAACACTTTAACTGCCATCTGCTGGTTGTTAGTGACCTGAGCTGTCATGATAGGAGTTCATTAAAGGATCATACCTGCGATTATGCATGTTTGAGCCCAATATATATGACCCACATACATGTTACGTTGCTAACAAACAACTTCCAAAACATAAACCCATATTTTAATTTTCCTGTTATTTTTTTAAAATCCTCTAATCTTTCAAAATCAAATGTTCAGGTGATACACACCTTAAAATTCAATGTTTCACCTGCTAACACTTATGTAGAAGGTATGGCCGTTTTAATTTCTCTAAAAGCCGTCTTCTCCTGGGACTATATTTCCTAGCAGAAACACACATTGTCTTCCATGCAGCTCCGTGTTGGATCAGTTAAATAAAATTATTTTGGCAGAAAAACTTAACAGACATGTTGTTCACCGTGATGGATTATTTATCTCAAGCGTGTTTCAAGTCTCTACAAGTTGATTTTAATAGCGTACTGAAATGAAATGAAAGCAATTGAAGTCTGGAAGGTAGGAAAAACAATTCTAAAATTTACTGCTAAAGTAGTATATTTTGGGAAATGGTTGNGAAGGTAGGAAAAACAATTCTAAAATTTACTGCTAAAGTAGTATATTTTGGGAAATGGTTGTCAGTGACGTAACATGAATGTGGATTGTACATATTGGGCTCAAAAATGCACTATTGCTGGTATGGTCCTTTAAGAAGGACTTTAAGAAGCGGCGGTTGTTGCTACAGTGACTGAGATACTGTAGATCTTTGCACTTTTGTACTACATGTGGGAAATTGGGCAGTCATATACAAAAGAGCAGAGATTTATTCTCCAGTCACAGCAGACATCCTCACAGTTGTCGCTGCTTAGAGGACCCTTTAGAGTCCTAAAACGTCCTTTAAAGTCTCAGACAAAACTAGAGGAATTTTCCAGCACAAAAGAAGTTTCCTCGATAAGTAATGGATTTTACAGACACAGAAGGCTGACTAATGATCACAGAAACATGAAGCTTGATTTCTAATTAAAGAAAAAGTCAAATCTTTGTCCTCAGAACGTTGTGTTGCTCATGTCAGTCATGTGGTCGCAGCCCTTCTATGCTAACATCAAGGAAATGATCTAAGAGTGGTTTTCAAACCTGATGTCTGCAACTCACTGAGTTTTTACTTCTGCTTCACTTCTGTTTCACACAGAATCAAAATATATTCACAAATGTCATGTGAGAACACTCGCTCCGCTCATTGGTCAGAACTCTCTGAGGGCGGGAATGAGAAAATCAAAACACAAAGAAGTTCCTGTGTAACATGGAACAATGACAGAGTCGTCACGTTTCCACTGGTAGTCATCATTTCTCCGTACGCCAAAAACACCATGACAGCAGAAGCTGAATCTGACTTCAAGACAACGTGTGGAAAACCACATGCTGCTTCACATGATGTGAAGAAGACGCTGAACAGGAAAACAGAAAGCTTATTCCACACACAACCACATGCTAACCTTCAACGTGTCCATGTGAAGACGTGTGAGGTAAGCATGACGTTTGATTTGCTAATTAAAGGTTTATGTAACATCCCAAAAATCTCTGCTTCTAGATCAACAGAAACAGAAGTAGTTCAGACCATGTTCACGCCACAAACAAACCGCTCCAGAGTTCATCTGGGACCAGACCCAGACCACTTCTCCAAGGGGGTCCTCCTGCAGTTGCTTTTCGTACTGACTTGGGGAAACGTAGCAGAGTCTGACTGAGCTGGACTAAACGACTGTGAGGGTTCACCTCAGTCATCCAGGTAAAAGACGTCTTGAAGGTTGACCTGCAATCACTGGTCTGGAAAAATTTGTTTGAAAACAATCTGTACAATGCTGTTCCATCAGTCCTCTGGTGTTTCCTCAAACGACCCATCAACCCCCCCCANACCCAGCCTGGGTGGTTATGTGGACATGAGCTGCCACTTGGGAATAAGTGCCGCTATGTTCCCCTGTTCCGGTTAGAACTGCAGAAGCCTTTCAGCTGAACAGAGAATCGTTTTGAAGCTCGTTTTTCTAGTCCAGTGGTTGCACTTCAACATTCTCAACAAATTAAAGGACATTCCTAATGATTTTCCAGCATCTTCAGAATTATGTCTGTAAAGTCCCTGACATCTGGGAAGAGTTTAGTGCTCAGTTATCCATGATGTAAACAGGTAAGAGGATCAGGTAGAATATTACAGGTGTGCAGCATGAAAGCAGCACATCTGGTCTCCAAACAGCCAAAAAGGTCACATGTCAAACTGCTTCTCATCTCTCTGCACTGACTTCAAGTTCAAGTCCTTCATTCTCGCTAAGCAGAAACAAGAACAGCGCCACCTACCTGTCACATTCAGGACTATGATGCTCGTCCCTACGCGCTGCTAAGACCTGGTTTATGCTTAACGGGGACACGCCGCGGACGCCTCTCAAACAAACCGTCCACATGTCCCAGCGTTCATGGCTCCCACGTTTTCACGATGAATACACGCTTCAACTTCGGGACTTTAGGTGGCGCTGTAGGACACTTATCCACCCTCAAAATGAAAACACACCCAGCAGAAATACAAGCAGTTTCCAGTTCAGTCGCCCACAACAAAACACGGAGGCGGTGGAAAGAGAGTTGCTGTTACCGTCACTGGCTGCAAGACGAAAAAGCTGTCATTATTTGTTTTTTTCTGGCCGTCTCTCTCTCTCTCTCTCTCTCTCTCTCTCTCTCTCTCTCTCTCTCTCTCTCTCTCTCCTTTTGTGCCTCTTCACTTGACCAAATGACGATGAAAGTCTATTACATCATCACACCCTGTCCGCATTCTTTTAAAGAGAAAAATGGAGTGGTCGAACACGTGAGCAACCTTCAAAAGCAACCTCCATGGCCGCAATTACCTCACATTTTCCTGACACCCACGGTCGCGTCAGCATCCGTGTTTAGCATAAACCAGCTTAATGAGCAGCGCCTCGTGTTGCCAGCATGACGTGACTCTGCAGCTCATATGCTCTCATTCACAACCTACTGTTAAACATCAGGAAAAAAGCTCTTTTTTGTTTATAGTTATCCTCACAAACAGGCAAACATGACCTTTAACCTGCTTGAAATCCAAAGTCATTTTTACTTTCAGAAATGTTCAGATTTTCACAAGCCAAAAGTAGGTTTAAACCGCAATGACTGCTTCACTTAAAACTAAACACTGCAGAGGTAACGTGCATGTGTGAGAGAGAGAGAGAGAGAAAGAGAGAGAGAGAGATTAAAGTGACACCATGTGGTGACGTACAGTCATTTCAGAGAACATGAAGAAATAGAAAGATGCAAACATAATTCAGATGAACACATCATCAGAAAAACATCGTATTCTGCACAGGTAAGTAAATGTTTCGTCACCTGCTGCAGAGTTGTTGCTGTTTCATTCACACGTTAAAGAGTTAAAACAATGATCCAAAGCAAAAGTCATGGACAAAAAAAAAAAAAATAAAAAGATGGAAAAGAGATCAGATCTGTTCAACTGGACAAGGAAAATATAGCAGCACCGTTCATACAGCTGAATGAATGGATGGATGGATATATGAATGGATGGACACTTATATGGAAAGATAATTATCCTTTTTTTGTTAGCGTATCATTGTCCTTGCACAGGTTTTTAATAACAGCAACAACGTGGTGTTTTTTAAATGACAGCTGATTGGCTGCAGAACGGTGCTGTTGTAAAACTTTATGACATCACTGCAAAGAGTTTTAAAAGACAATTCCAGCATGAGAAAGACTTTTTTTCAACATTACTTTCACCAGAGAACTCAGATGTTCACCTGATTCTAAGACACAAGTCAATGAAATGATGAACGTTTCACACCAGCAAATCAAAAGTGGGGTCACGAGGTAGCAGCGTCCTTACGCTAACATCGAGCTAATAACCTAAGTGTGGTTTTCAAACATGTTTGCTCTGGTGTGAATCAACAAGTTTTTACTTCTGGTTCTGTTTGGAAAATATTCAATATTCAATATTCAAATCTCAGCAAAAGTCATGTGAGAACTCGTGCTTTGCTAATTGGTCAGAAATGTCTGGAGACGGGTGCAAGAAAATCAAGTTGCTGTGTAGCATGGACGTACACTCTGAGTGGTTGTCATCATTCCGTCATCATACACCAAAACAAACTCTGAATCTGATTTTGACTCAAGTCAATGTGTGATAAAACATGCCGCTTCACATGACGTGAAGAAGACGTGCAGCCTTCACACGCCGAACAGGAGGATGGAGAAAACTCATTTGAACCACTACAGAGTTTGTCTGTAAAATACTGAGACCACTTCCTCAAGCTGAAGTTATTTTGGTCCACACCGAGTGTGACTGAGGTGTTCAGACTAGAGATCTTCACAAGTCCAAAATTTTGAACCTTGACAAAAAAAAAAAAAAAAANAAAAAAAAAAAAAAAAAAAGAAAAAAAAAAGAACGCCTAAATTTTTTCCTGCGCATCAGTTCATGTTCAAGAAACATGACTGTAACACGTCATGTGTCCAGAGCAGAGAGGGAGTCGGATCGTTCCAGACATACTGACACGGGAACCCGACACTCGAGTCGGAGCTCAGTAGGAACCGAGTGGACCCATGAAGACCTCTAGTTCACACCTGCACAGGCTCATGCTAAGAGGGGAAACCAAAGTCCACAGAGGTAGTATAAGCCAACCTCCTGATGTTGTTCCATCAATTTATTAGTTTATCAAATTACCTGTTTTTCTGGGTATTGTCATAGTATTCCTGTGATTTTCACGTGATTTCATGTGATTTTCTGTGAATCCACATACCGGTAAACATGATATTTAGGTCAGCAGCTGATTACTGTTACTGACCAATTACAGCAGAGCTTACTGGCCGCCGCAAAATGTGCTGATAAGATGTTCAGGAAATATCTCATTCTAAGGTATGATTTAAACTATTTTCATGGTAATGGTAGTGGTAATGGTAGTATTTCCACCCCTGGAAATTTCCTTCTCTGGGATCAAATTTGAATTTCTCGTGTATAAGCCGACCCCTGATTTACTTTGTGAAATTTGGTAATAAAAACTCAGCTTATACTCGAGTATATACGATAATGTGTCTGAAAGTCCGATTCAACTGGACTAAACCACGTAGGTGCTCATATTATCTGAAACCAGGTCATTATTTGTCAAACGTCTGTGAAGGTTCATCTCAGTCAACCAGGAGATAAGATGTCTAGAAAGTTACTGGACTGGAAAAATAATTAATTTGAAGAGCTTTCGTTCATTTGGATGTTTTGTTTTTTCAATCTGGTGACTCAGCTTTAACTTTTTACAGATATTTGACAACTGGTTTTTAGTTTGAGATTTTATAGTAGCTACTATACCTACAGTAAATAGCGAATGCTAGTAAAACTCATTAAATAAAATACTTTTAAACATATTTAAACCTATTAAGAATAAAAGAAAGGATGTATAAAGTATCTAAGGAAATGGCATCAAAGTCAGTCTACCTGCTGCTAACAGAACTGAAAACACAGCCACACACACACGCAAATTCAAACTCTTATCGTCAAAAAAAAACAAAAGTAAAATCCAAATTTTAATCAGTTTTAGCTTGTAGAACTTTTCTTTAAGACTTTAATACTCTAGATTCTGAATGAAGTGACAGTTCTTATCACAGCAAATTAAAAGTTCAATTCAGAAGCACAAATGTTTCAGTCCAGTTTGACCACACATCTGAGTACGAGCAGTGGCTAATGTTAGGCTAACTTTGCTAACTTTTCTTAAAAGAGACGTTACTGAGTCAGCTCACTAAATTTATGAACCTCTACTAATGAAGACTTTTAAAAGTTAATTTCACTGCTTTTATCATAAGAGTAAAACAGGAAGTAAACATGCTTTTCCTCACTACAAACGTGTTTGTTGTGTCCTGCTTTTGGTCACGTGACGATGGTGTCATAAAAGTAACTCAACAGAATCTTGGTAAAGGTAGGGCAAAGTGAGAGTGACATCATATCCTAATTTCCATTTTAGCCTTAAATGGAGGAAGAAAAAAACACAATCACACCTCAGCAGACGTCAAAGAAATCTCCTAAGATGAAGAATATGGTAAAAATCATCCATAGCGATGAAGAGGAGGAATGAAAGCGTGAAAGAGCGGCTCAGGCTGGAATCGTCCTTTATGCTGCGTGTTCATGGACAGAAACATGGAGGAGCTTCTGTGCAGCTCATTTTTATTACAAACGGAAAGTCCACGGAGTTTGTCACCGTGGAAACAAAGCTGTAGAGCTGCCATCCACTTTACTCTGTCCACTAACACGCCAACCTCTGATTGGCTGGCTGAGTCTCTTACCGGTCTCTGAGGTCCAATAGGTTCCGACTCTCTCCGGCGGGGGCGTCCTGATGGTAGCGAATGACAGGGTGACTGGGCAGGGCTGCCGCCGCTCCTCCTGGATGCCTCCTCCTCTGTTAGCGTTAGCATCCCACGGCTGCTGTCCCTGGTGTGAGTCTTTGGTCGAACCACCAGTTCCCCCCCTGCCGAAAAACAAGCCATTAAGTTCAACCAATCAGCAGCCGCCACAGCTGAGCGTGAAGCTGAGGCTGAAGCGTCCTCAGCTTCAGTGGAAGGAGAAACACTTCCTGTTCGCCAGGTGGCTACAGAACTAACATAAAAAAAACATCACACACAAAACACACTGCGCCATTTTTTTGTACTTTACAACTGGGTTTAATTACTAACAATTTATCGATTTATCATGGATTTCAGCTTTAAAGGAGCATACCAGTGATTTTGCATGCTTGAGCCCAATATGTATGACCATCAGACGTTACGTTACTGCCAACCATTTTCCAAAACATGCAAGGTACATTTTCACAGTTTTTTCCTACCTTCCAGACTGCCATTGGTTTCAGTTCATTCCAGTATGCTATAAAAATCAGTTTTTAGAGACTTGAAACATGCTTGATCATAATCAAACATCACAATGAACATTTTTTTTGATGAAGTAACTTTATTTAACCAATCCCACTTGGAGTTACATGGAAGAAAATGTATGTCTCCGCCAAGAAATTTAGTCCCAGGAGAAGGTGGCTTTAGAAATTAAAATGATCGTGCCTTCTACAATCGTACATACGTATTAGTGGCTGAAACACAGACTTTTAAGGTGGTTGTATCACCTTAAAGGACCATACCACCCATTTTGCATGTTTGAGCCTAATATATTCAATTTTCATACATGTAACGTTACTCATTTCCCAAAGGATAAAACTGTATTTCAGCTTTCCTGATACTTTGCAATCAGGATTAATCTTTCAAAATCAAATATTCAAGTGATACACCCACCTTAAAAATCCATGTTCCTCCTGCTAATAGTTACACAGCCTTATGAAGTCACGGTCCTTTAAATTTTTCCATAAACGCAGGTCTTCTTTTGGGACTATATTCCCCGGTGGAGGCATACATTCACTCCACGCTTTTTATTGAGCTTAAACACTAAAATTACATAACTTCTAAAAAAACCTGAATACACGTCTTGTTGGTGATGATGGATTACCTATCCCAAGAACGTTTACAGTATCAACAAGTTGATTTTAATAGCAGAATGAACTGAAACCAATGGAGGTCTGGAAGGTAGGAAAAACATTTTTAATTCACTGTTCCAGTAGTATGCTTTGGGAAATGACTGTCAGTAATGTTGCGTGTATGAAAATTGAATATATTATGCTGCATTCAAGTTACCCTTGCACGATGGATGTTTCCCAGTCAGAAGTTCCAACTTCTGACCTCAAACCATTCCAGCCAAACGTAAATGAAAAAGCATAGTCGAACACCAGTAAACACTGTAAGACTAAATAAACTTCATAATAAATGCTGACTAAAGTAAAGTTAGACTACAGGACTGTTTGTGTTGTTTAACAATGATATTAATCACAGTATTAAACATTGTGCAGAGAAGTAATGTTATGAAATTATTTATACTTACGTATCCATGGCAAACAGTTATTATACACTACAGATAAGTTACCATGGTGATATATTTTGACCTTTTTATTTCAATTGCATGCAAGAAAAAATACTTTATTTGCCTTTTAGCTGATCATTTCCATTCATAAAGCTCGCTTCCACAGTGCTGCCATGTTCAGTAACGTCATACCCATGAAGTTGGGGTAGATAATTTGTCCGAGTTTCCCAGCCAGGACTCCGACTTTAAGTGCCGTTCCAACGCATTTTTTCAAGTAGGAAGTTGGAAAAATCCGAGTTCTGAGGTCTGTTGAATGCAGCATTAGGCTCAAACGTGCAAAATGGGTGGTATAGTCCTTTAAAGTTCTGTTCTGTTCTATTCTATCTCACACAGTCTGACATGCAATGAACCTTTGTTTTTCAAAAGTCTTATAGCAGACAAGTCCAAATCGAGTCGAGTCCACATTTTCACTATTTAGGTCAATCCAATCACAATCACAATCAGGTCTCAAGTCTACGGCTTTGTTTAGCATGCTAACGTCTTTGCAGCATGCTAACATATCTGCAGCATAGCATTATCATTATGCAGCGTTTCCATGCTCTCATTTGAATTTTAACTCAAACACTTGAATTTTACAGGCCGCAGGTGAAGCTGATGTGTGGCCACTTCAGGAGCAGCACCAAAGAAACCAGGTTCTATTTTTAACCTGGACTTAGATTTGACAGGAAGTCACCTGTTGGACAGAAAATGTATGTTTACATGGACCATAAGTAATCAGATTAGATGCCAATCCAATTAAAACTACCTCATGTAACCACGTCAATCTGAATAAACTGAGCGAATCTGAATAAAATTGTAATCGAGTTGAAGGAGGTGGTGTGCACCTTTTAATAACCTGATCAAAGTCCATGTAAACGGTACATCAGATTTCTTTCCATGGTAGAAGCTTTGTGTGCATGCTTATTATGTAAGTAATGACGTGACACTTCACGCACGGCATAGTTTGAGAAAAATGGAGGTTATAAAGCGGAACTGGTCGATGGTGGAGATAACATTCCTACTTAATGTTCTCAAGGAATTAAAAATAGTGGAAAGGCTGGATGGACATGCAACAGATCCATCTTTAACGCAGGTGGGTTTCCAGGAAAAGCTGGATGCAGGATCACGTGCGCATGTCAGAGATGGTGGAATGCACTCTGGGATGGATTCACCAGATACTTTGGATTGTATTCTTGGGACATGTATATTCGCACATCAATCTGATCAGTTTGTTCAGTGTTCATGTTAAAAGTACGTTCTGAATTGTCACCAAAAAGTGACCATGTAAATGTACCTAATGCCTAAGTACAAAGAAGCTAATTTCTCCTTCAATCTGATTGGCTCTCGTGTGTTTCTAGTTTTAACATAGCAGTTCTAATGGTCTACACCAGGGATGGACAACTTTGATGAGGATGGGACCAATAATATTTCATTCTCACGGTCAAAGGGCCATACATAAAATAAAACAAAAAATAAGGGAGGTTTCTGGGACATGGCCTGATCTTATTCTCTCACTGAAAGCTTTGTACCATGGAATGGATGATAAATATCGCATCAGTAATGACCGAACGACCGGGTGCCCACTGCTGATGGGTGGTGGTATAACAAAGGAAAACACTTTTTTATAATTTTCATTTTTATTAATTGAGAAGTCATCTGAGAGCCTGATAGATCAAAGGTGTGGGCCGTATCCGGCCCACGGGCCACCAGTTGCCCATCTCTGGTCTACGCAGAGCAGTAGACCAGAGATGGGCAAGTAGCAGTTTGTGTTCTGCTGCTTGTACCCTGTGGGTTTTTCTGTTTTGTGTTTTTTAGGGTATGTGCAGCCCCTCCTACCTGCCCTGAGCCTCCTCCTCTCCTCCTGTTCTTCTAGGGGGCGGAGCTCCTCTGGCTCCTCGTCAGTGGTTCCCGATGTGGTTGGCTGGAAGTCACGTAGCTCCGCCTCCTTGTCAATGATGACCCACTCCTTGCTGTCAAAGTCTTCCTCCTCAGCCAACGGGACGGAGCGGATGAAGGCGTTGCTGTGCGCCTCCTGGTCAACAGACGCCACCGACACCTCCTGGCGGCCGCTCGCTTGCCGTTCACCGCGGCAACCAGGGTCAACAGACAGCATCTGAGCTGGCTGGGAGGAGTACACGTGACGAGACGGCGAGCCGAGGATGTCCATCCTGGACCTGGAGGACATGAGCACAGAGAAACACAGAGACAAAAACACACACATGCATGTGAGCGTGTTTGACCTTTGACCTGTGGTTCTGTTGAACAGTATTGAACTTGGTCGCGATGACGTCGATTGTTATGATGATTTAAAATGCAGAAGACGACGAAGAATAGTGAGAACTGCATATTTAAGTTTTGTTACTTTCCGAATGCAGGAAAAACAAGCCGGCTAACGGTGACACAACAATTTTGGTGACCAATCAGCGTTAAACGGTGCAGTAGCCCCGCCCCCAGGGTCCCATATGTTGAACAGGGACCAGAAAATGAAACTGGAATTGAAAGTGCAACAAGATCCTTAGACCAATGGAAAATGAAAACCTTCCTGTTTTAAGTACTATAGAAGCTGCAGTGGTGCTGCAGCAGTGGAAAAGGTTAAAAGTGAATAAAATGAAAATAAAGAAATGCTTTGGTTCTTTTGTTTTTTTAATGTTTTGTGTCACCTCTGTCCGTAGTCGGCTCGGCCCTCTGCAGCAGACAGACGTTCAGATTCGGGGCTGTTGACCCTGTGGTATCGTAAGGACCGGCCCTGACCTGTAGGAGACTCTGGAGCTCCTCCTCGAACGGGCGACACAGGACATGCTCCCCGACCCGACTCTTCTTCCTGAGCTCCCTGAGAGACAGGAAGTGAGTTTTAGGACAGGAAGTGATGATTTGAGTCATCCTCCATGTTTTACAGTGTGTTTGCAGTCAGTTTATCTCATGGATAGGTTATGTTCATCACTGAAAATTAACTACTAAAGTAGCGTACTGTTGCCATGGTTACCTGCAGTTTAGAACTATGACCTCTGGTTTAGAGATTAAACTAGATGCCATGCTATAAAAAAAACCTTTACATCTTAAATCTAAATGTTGCTCTATCGGTCACGCTAGTTTCGGTGATGCAGACCTTGTTCAGGCTGATCCTGAGTCTGTTGCGGTTAAAGTCGGTGTCCTCCCAGGTCTCTCCTGGCTCCACGGGCTGCTGGATGCCCAGATCCCCCGGACCCCGGCTGGGCGGAGCTGGCGGGGCGTTCTCCTGGTCACTGAGGTGTTCATCCTGCAGAACGTCATCGGTGTTCTCCCGCTGAAGGTCTCCAGGAACTGGCGTCACGATGGCTCTGTGGGACAGAGAACAGAAAGTGTTCTGACGCAAATACTCAAACTTACTATAAAAAGTTGATAATATGTTCCAAATCATGCCATTCACTTTGATTTTTGCTTTTAAATTCAGCAGCTTCAACAGAACGCGAAACATCAACACAAAATCTCTCTGAACAAGCTGAGATGATTTTTTTGTTTGGTTTCAGATCTTTTCTTACCCCACCATGGCGGCGGTGGGTCGCGTATTGTGCTGTGGCTGGGTGGAGGCGCTGGTCGACAGTGTGACATCACTTCCTGCTTTCTCCCAATCAAAGGGCTCATTCTCCGTGATGATTCGCTCCTTCATGCTGTTCTCAAACACCGACATCAGCAACTGGATCGAAGATAAAAAAAATATGACAGGATCGTGACGAAGAGAAGTTCGGAAGCGCTGCTCACAGACGCTCATGGACAGGAAGTTGCACTGTGTACCTGATAGTCTGGTTTGGTGTAGTAGTCCAGAGCCAGGACATGGTCCAGGAAGACGTTAAACTCTGAAGGCATGTGTTTGAGCAGCATTCGATGGTCAAAACGTTCTTTGATTTGACCGACTTGTTCCTGAAAAGCAGCAGGAAAACTTCAGTCCCTAACTAAAGTCCCTGATGATGCCAGGGTGCGAAGTCTCAACCACGCGCAACCTCCAAAAGAGAACCCTCATCATTCGTCTCAATCGCAAACATAACCAATTGTATTTGAAAGGATATGCAGTAGAGCCCTGCACAGGCCAATTTCAGGCCTGTACCTGGCCTGGCCTTACATAGTTCTGTCCAAACCCGACCTGAAGCCCTAGACCAGTCATCCTCAGAGTCTGGAGTCTCCACAACTGTCTCCGGACTCTGAGCAAATTCCACTTTTCATATGTATTATTTGTATTGGCTGTGAGGTATTGCTGTTATGCAACGAGTCAAAATTCTCCACTTTCTCCACTGTAAGCAGCACTCTGAATGTCCAACTGCTCCACTGTCTATGAGAATGTCTGCTCTGCTTTGGTTTGGTCCAATCACATTCAGCATCCCGTCATCTCCATGACAACGATGGACTGACATGGTGTTGGGCTCATTGAGAGTTGACAGCAGTTAGTTTTGTCAGCAGTTAACTTGACTCAGGGTCAGACTGGCCATCAGGAGAGGCAGGACTCTTTCTCTCTGGACTTTTTTTTCAGGCTCTTTTCAAAGTAGAAGTAGCAGCTGTCAGCTGCTGCTGCAGCGTTCAGAAAACAGCAATGGCTGCAATTTCTGAGCACCAACATATGAGGCAGCATCAAGAGGCGTGATCAGGAGGTTTTCCCCCTCCTCTCTCCACTCTGGGAAGCAGCCCGATTTGTAAATTGTCTAGGGCCTGACGGGTCCCGAAGCCTGTGCAGGACTCTACTGCACGACCAAGCCAGAGGGATTAAACCCTGTGAGAACTTCGCCCCTGCACCACCTGTTCACCCCAGATAAAACACCCCTTTATTGAAAACTGAGCTTAAAAGGACATACAAGTGATGTTGAATGTTTGAGCCCAACATACACACACACAACCCACTTACAAGTTACGTTACTAACAAGCATTTCCAAAAACATACTACTGAAGTAGTAAATGTTAGAATTGTTTTTCCTACCTTCCAGACTGTGACTGGTGTTAGTTCATTCTAGTATGATATTAAAATCAGCTTGCAAAGACTTGAAATGTATTGAGATAAATAATCCATCACAGAGAACAACATTATTGTGATTTTTTTGTCAAAATAACTTTATCTAACTGATCCAACATGGAGCTGCACAGAAGACAATGTATGTATCTGCCAGGAAATACAGTTCCAGGAGAAGACGGTTTTTACCAGGAAATTAAAAATGAGCATCCCTTCTGCATTCAGTCGTGTGTTAGCATGGTTAACATTGAATTTTAAGGTTGTTTATCACCTGAACATTTGATTTTGAAAGATTAGGGGATTTGGCAAAATGACATGAAAACTAAAATACAGTTTTTAAGCTTTGGAAATTGGTTGTAGTAACATAACATATATGCAAGTTTTCTATATATTGGGCTTAAACATGCAAAATTGCTGGTATGGTCCTTTAATGATGTGTGTTAGTAGAATTTATTAGTGTTTTACTGTTGAACTTTACCTTGTCTTTGATCTTCCTCCACGGCAACTGTCCAACAGCAAACTCCACCAACATATAAAACAATGACCACAGGTCGTCATGACGACCCATTTCCTACAAGAACACAACAGAAACATAATGTCAGGATGTTATTAGAAACGCTAATATAATTTTAATTGTGACAAAATTACACAGCTAAACCAAATCGCATCAATTAGTGAAAACACAATTCACCTATAAACTTTTAAAGATTAATGTTTTTTTCACATGAAAACATTAAGATTCCCCACAGCGCCCCCTAGAGGTTACAGTGGGAATTTCTTTTTTGAAAAAAACCTTCGCAAGAAATCCCTAACAATTCTTTTTTTTGCATTCCCTCTAAGTCAGACTTCTGCTGGGTTGTCTTTTAAAGGACAATACCAGTGATTTTGTATGTTTGAGCTCAATATGTGTACACAACCCACATACATGTTACATTACAGATAATAATTTCCTAAAATATACTACTGGAGCAGTAAATATTACAATTGTTTTTCCAGCTGTCCAGGCCGTCATTGGTTTCAGTTCATTCCCGTATTTAAATAAAGTTGTGAAGAATTCAAACATGCTTGACATACTGTAAGTAATCCATCACAGCCATGTCATTCTACTTTTTTTTGTGTCTAACTTATTTAATTTAACCACTACAAAATGGAGCTACATGAAAAAATGTATTTCTCCGCCAGGGAACATAGTCCCAGATAAAGATGGCTTTTACAGAGGAATTAAAACG
The DNA here is from genome assembly GCA_014773175.1 of Lucifuga dentata. Taxonomy (NCBI): domain Eukaryota; kingdom Metazoa; phylum Chordata; class Actinopteri; order Ophidiiformes; family Bythitidae; genus Lucifuga; species Lucifuga dentata. The sequence continues at coordinate 81,155 of VXCM01001655.1, forward strand.
AACGTGCCTTCAACTATCTTGCATAAGTATTAGAAGGCAAAACATTTAAGTTTCAGGTGGGTATATCATCTGAACGTTTTATTTTGAAAGATTAGGGGATTTGAACAAATAACAGGAAAACTAAAACACAGTTTTATGTTTTGGAAATTGGCTGTCAGTAATGTGTGCAGGTTGTATATATTGGGGCTCAAACATGCACAATCACTGGTATGCTCCTTTAATAGTGAACTTTAAACTTGTCGAGCATCTTAGAAAATAAATTCCCTCTGTGGCCTGCAGGGGGCTCTGTATACTGCCATGCTTCATCAGAATGAACAGTTATTTGAGAAAGTTGCGAACGCTTCTGCGTTGCTTTTTTTCCCCCCTTTTTTTCCTTTTTTCCCCCCGCATTGCTTTCATGAAAAAAAAAGAAGAAGAAAACAAAAAACACTCACCTTGTTTTTATGTGCGTTGACGGAAGCGTATCGGACCGTCCCTCTGAAACCCGCCACGGTTCTCGGCTGAACATGAGACAAAAACAAAATTACCAGGTTGTTCAGTCAAACACCAAGTCTGATATTGATGCTTTAGTTACAGCTGATGCTAAATAAATAAAATAAAAACATGACAAAATTATGAAACTTGGTATAATTTGAACTCTGTTTACAGGAAAATATCTTTAAAAAATCTACAACTAGAGTTTTCTAGAGAAGATTTTACAGTCTTCTAATGGTTTTTATTCTTTGTTTTCTTAACATTTGATTTGCTGAGATTGTAACATAATTATCTTTCTTTACCTTTCTTGGCATAATAATCAGGCTTTTGTCTGCCCATTGTAGATGATTAGCATCTAAATCTGATTTTTTTTTTAAATGTTTTTAATCTATTGAACATTAGAAAACAAAGCATAACAGCTACCCCTTTTTGGTTTTGGAAATGTTCTAGGAAGGTTTTCTGAATGTTCTGAAAGAACTTTAGCAAAAGAGAATGTTACTACTCTAGAATTTTGTTTAATAAATAAATAAAAAATGTTCTTAAAAACTGTGTGATATGGTAACTTAAAAAATATTGGGAACCTTCTGGGAAATTTGCCCAGGTTCTGTAAAGGTTTTATAAACACTGGTGAATTTTCCAGAAGATTTTAATCCGGTAGGAAGAACATTTCTTAAATAATTCCAGTGAAGGTTCCCAAAGAGTTTTCATGGAAAAAAAAAAAAAAATTAAAGCATTCCTTTTTGTTTAGAAAAAGAAGCCTGTAAGGATCATTCCTTGAGATGAATTTATCAACTATGAGAGAACATTAGAAACCTTTTGGGAATGTTCTTCCATCAAGAAACAAACAAACCTGAATGTTCCTGGAAAGTTCAGTAAAGGTTACAATAAATGTTACTGAATGGGAACCTTTGCTGTTCCTCGTCATGAGGAAACAGAGAAAATCTGTTTCATGAAAAACTTTCCATCATCAATTTATGGGCAAATTCATATTTCTGCTTGAGGAGATAAAACACGTTATTAATGACTGTCATTAAAGCTGCTTAAAGCTCTATACAGTGTCATGCTGCAGGAGTTAAAGTAACATGATAATCATTTCACTTCAGATGTGTTTTAAATGAATACTTTTGATGTAAACAGAGTCAATTATAACCAAAACTAGACCAAAATAATCAAATAATGGAACAAACAGAAACACCAGCAGAGGGTCACGCAGCATCAACCCGCTGAGACACGGCACCACCCAGGGGTGACTGCTGTATACTGAGAACATTTTCCACATTGATTTCATTAATATTTACTTACTGATCAAAATACCAGAACATGACAAAGCTATGGAAGCGTGTGTGTGTGTGTGTGTGTGTGCGTCTATAATATTCTGTGAAAAAGAAAAACTTGCTAATTTATGAGGTTTTTTTTTTTTGCCCTAATACACTGTTGTATAAGATGCTCTGGTTACCATAACTTAAAAAATAAATATCCATAAATATTTATATTTATAAATATTTGTAAGTATTTATATATAAACACTGACAGGTAATTCATAAATCACAGCGCCAGATTTAACGTGTCAAGAAAGGCAAACCACTTTCCCTCATTCATAAACGCCATCTTACTGCCATCTTAGTGTTTCCTTTGAAAGAGGCGTTACATTATTTCCTTATTTAATGAAGAGATTCATAAAACACACCATCAAGCAATGGTGACAAATGTCAGCGAGATGAAATCCGGGCGACATTTTAAATTGTATTTGCCTCACACGTGTTAGTGATCAATACATTTGATTGATAAAAACACTCAGCTGTTTAGCTGGTTTATTTAAATGTTGAGTTTTGATTCGATCTCACACACGTTCTAGTGGCACCGAGGCTCTTCCTCAAACGTTGCTCTGCATTTAAAAATGTTTTCATGTTGATCTAAATACACACACAGGGACAGGCAGTGATTCTGATTGGCTGATGGTGATTTTTGGGTAGTACAGCGACTAAGACTTATGACCACATTGTAGCGCCATCTACAGGCCAAATAAAATCAACATTTAGAGGATCATTCAGCGTAGATAGATGCCTGTCATCCAAATTTGTAACTGAGCAAAGTGTTCGAGAATTACGACAGAAACTACCTTTTGCTGTGCGTTGGATCGTAGAGCGGGGTTACACATGAGGGCGGGGCAACAGAACACCACTCATACTCATTGATTGCGCATCTAAACTGAGGCAGGGTTCCATCTTGGGCGGGTTTAGGGTTAGAGGTAGAGTAATGTGTAACCCCACCCTGAGCTATGTCAAGTCCCTCTTCACCTACGAGAATTCATCAGCCAATCACAGGAAAGCAGTTTGGAACATCAAAAAAACCAATCAATAACTTTTCAGGCTCATTCATACAAAATGAAAACCTGGTCTGTCAGGTATAACCGAGAAAAGACCAATCAGCAGCCTCCAGGTGAGCGTTGAATGTAACTCAGTGCGTAAAGCCGCAGTTCCACTAATGACCACTAGATGCTGATATTAAAGCGAAATGGATAACGCTCAATAAGCTCAGCTATCAGTACACGACTTCTTCTAATACGTCTAAGACTTAAAGGACCATACCAGTGATTTTGCATGTTTAAGCCTAATAAATATCACATCTGGCAGCCACTTTCTAAAACATAAAAATTGTATTTTAGCTTTCTTGTTTTTTTTTTCCAAATCTCCTAATCTTTCAAAATCAAATGTTCAGGGGATACAAACACTTTAAAATTCATTGTTTCGCCTGCTAACACTTATGTGCGATTGTAGAAGGCATGGCCATTTTAATTCCTTGATAAAAGCCGTCTTCTCCTGGGACTATATTCCCTAGAGGAGACATAAATTTTCTTCCATATAGCTCCATGTTGGATCGGATAGATTAAGTAATTTCAACAAAATAAAATAATAACAGCATGTTATTCGCTGTAATGGATTATTTATCTCAGCATGTTTCAAGTCTCCACAAGTTGATTTTTATAGCGTACTGGAATGAATTAAAACCAGTGGCTGCCTGGAAGGTAGGAAAAGCAATTCTAATATTTACCGTTCCAGCAGTATTTTTTTGGAAAACATATTAGCTGTATTTTTTGGGGGCTCAAACACGCAAAATCACTGCTATGCTCCTTTAAGTGCCCCTGTGAAGCCTAAATGCTCATGTTTGAAGATTTCATGATTAAATGTGGAATTTTTTTCACAACATAATTTGTGACAAAGACAGAAGTTTTTAAAAAAAAATCTTATTCTAATTCAACTAAATCAACTAATTCAGCTGCTGATGCATAAGTGACCCTCTGTTGCCATAGAAACCACTCACATCCCTCGGTAACCATGGAGATGATGGAGGAACGGGAGGCATGCACATCAAAATCATAAGTCCAAAGGAACTGCAAGAAAAATAACAAGACTGAAACATAAAAGGATGAAAAAAACAATGTGAAATATAAAAAACATCAAAATGAAACAATTATCACAAAACATAAATCATTTAAAAAACAAACAGAAATGATGATGCATGATTATTACAAAAAATTGTGCAAACCATCAGTGAGCTGCTAAATGTTATAAAAAACATTTCAGGAGGAAATTCCACCATTTTCATAGTTCCAAAATGTTTAAACATTATATAATTTCTCTCTCTGCATTTATTGAGGGAAGAAAATTAAAAAAACTGGGATTTGGATTTGAATTGTTCCGGTTCTAGATTTTATAGATTTTAAATGAATTTCAGATCTTAAATAATTTCTTGTGGCCTCAAATAATCCTTTAACGTCAACACTTTTACTGGTATGCACAATTAAGGACCATACTGGTGATTTTTCATGTTTGAAAAAACAAATACTACCCGCATACACGTTATGTTACTGCCAACCATTTTCCAAAATATAATAACTGTATTTTAGATTTCCTGTTATTTTTTTCAAAACCCTAAATCAAATTTTCAGGTGATTAAAATTTTATATTTCACCTGCTAACACTGACGCATAATTACCAAAGGCCTGGTTGTTTTAATGTCTCCGTAAAAGCCGTATTCTTCTGGGACTATATTCCCTGGTGGAGGCATACATTGTCTTCTGTGTCGGTCTGTGCTGAATCTACCATGTTGAAACAATACAACAACGTTACTTTGACACAAAAATTTAATATTAAAATTTAATTTTCTCTGTGATGGATTAATTATCAAATATACTACAAGTTGATTTTTTTTTCTAGCGTACTGGAATGAACTGAAACCAATGTTAGTCTGGAAGGTAGGAAAAACAATTCTAACATTTACCGCTCTAGTAGCATATTTTGGAAAATTTTTGGCAGTAATGTAACATGTATGCAAGTTGTGTTTATAAGGCTCAAACATGCTAAATCACCGGTCTGGTCCTTTAAGGCACTGTTCACTGTAATGGCACGTGTTGCTGACGCAAAAAAGTTATTAGTTATTTTAAAAAATGGATGAAGCTTATCCGTGGAGCAAGAAGGCACCATGAGACGAAACACGAGATCTGTGTGTGTGTGTGTGTGTGTGTGTGTGTGTGTGTGTGCGTGTGGTACAAATATGAAGTAATATCCGCAGTACTGCTAACCAATGAGTAGATAGGAGAGGGAATGGAGGGATGAGGCAAGAAGGGAGGGGTGGTGGAGCAACAGAGAGAGAGACAGGAAGGAGAGATGTAGCAGGATGGAGAATTGGGGGAGGGTTGAATGAGTAAACAGAGTGAGAGAGAGAGAGAGAGAGAGAGAGAGAGAGACTAAAGTCTCTTGCCCACTGACGCATACAGGGACATCAAATATTCATCATGCTGCTGCAGAGGAGAGAAGAGGACAGAGGAGAGGAGAGGAGAGGAGAGATGAGATGAGACAAGACAAGAAAGAGGAGAAAGAGGAGAGAAAAGGAGAAAGAGGAGAGGAAATTAAAGGAGAAGAGAGGAGAAAGAGGAGATGAGATGAGAATGAGGAGGTGAGAAGAGAAAGAGGAGAAAAGAGGAGAGGAGAAAGAGGAGAGGAGAGGAGAANGAGGAGGTGAGAAGAGAAAGAGGAGAAAAGAGGAGAGGAGAAAGAGGAGAGGAGAGGAGAAAGAGGAGAGGAGAGGAGAGGAATGATGGTAAATGTAAGCAGGTTGAGCTTCCACTGATCTAAAAATAGTTCAGTTCAAGCTGACAGAAAAGACACAGAACATGAATGAGAGAGAGAGAAAGAGAGAGAGAGAGAGAGAGAGAGAGAGAGAGAGAGAGAGAGAGATTGAAGAGGAGTGGCAGGCAGGCCCTTCTATCTGTTTAGAGCAGAATTCATAAAACACAGTGCCAGAATTAACGTGTCGATAAAGCACATATCATCACGCAGCCATGTTCCCCCATTCATAAACGTGTTAGCAGCTTCTTTTAGCATTAGGTGTTGCTGCAGTATTTCCTTATTTACATGTCAGAGAAGCGATTCAGAAACACACCATCACGTAAAAAATAAGAGGCGTTTCATTCTGGTGGTAAATTGCAGCAGTTTGAAACATTTGAAACCAACTTATAAATCAGAGAATTTATGTTTCCTTTGCTGATTTCACTGTAGCTTTAAAACCAGATGATTTTTTTTATGAATCCTTCTATGGCGACTTGATTCAGCTCTTAAAGGAGCAAAGCGGTGATTTTGCATGTTTGAGTCAAATATATAGAACCTGCATACATGTTCTGTTACTGCCAACCATTTTTCAACACATAATACTGGAGCGGTAAATTTTAGGATTGTTTTTCCTACCTTCCATATTGCCATTGTCTTCGGTTCATTGCAGTATGGTATTAGAATCAAGCTGAAACGTGCTTGAGATACACAATCCATCACAAGGAACAGTGTACTGTATGTGGATAGTGTTTATTGGGCTTAAACATGCAAAATCACCAGTATGGTCCTTTACGTATGGTATGTATGGTCCTACTGCATGTTTTCCAGCCTGCTCTTTGGCGTTTCATCTTATATCTTTGCTGTCAATAAGAGTTTCTTACCGGTCGGACCTCCCCAGTGGTGTTGGTGTACTGCCGCGCCAAACCGAAGTCCAGCATGTAGCACTTCCTGTAGGTGGAGGGAAGCCGGCCCATCGCAAAGTTAGACTGCAGGAAGAAAACAGCACGGCAACACGTCAGCTCATAACACCTCTATGCCTAAAAAAATAAAAATCAGGAAGAGAAGTAGCACAGAGGAAAACATTGGCAGTAAAATGCACAAAAGTATTCAAAGTCGAAGTACTTGTGCTGCTGTGAAAGCTTCATATCTGCAGATTTAGGGATTTTTATCTCTTCATATCAGTTGAAAAATTAAAGGAAAATTTAAAAAAAGGAAGGAAAAAAAGAAAGATTGTCTGATATTGAATATAAAATCTAAATTTGCAAAGTAATTAGTAAATAAAGTAACTAGTAACTACAGCCAAACAGATAAATTTAGTGCAGTACAATAATTTAATCATTGTAGTAATACAACATGTCCCTCTGAAATGTAGAGGACAAAAAGTAGAACGTCTCCAAAATGTTAATACTCATACTCAGTACTTAAAACAGTACTATATACAGTACTCATGATCAGCACAGAAACCTGCTCGGGTTTGATTTAGTAGAGGACTCCAGTGATTTTACAAAGTAAATTCAAATTATCTGTTATGTGAGAAATAATAAAGCATAAAGGCTTCTGTGTCTGTACAAAGTCAGGGAAACCTGATCCTTATTACATCACAGTGGGTTGTGATGACATCATAACTTTGAAAACTAAAGTCATTCCTTGAAGATTTTTAGCAAATTCAACCCCTACAATGCAACTTGTAGAAGCAGTGGTACATCTAATTAGTTACACATTTTTTAAAGGACCATACCATCATTTTGTATGTTTGAGCCTAATATATTCAGTTTTCATACATGTTACGTTACTGACAATCATTTCCCAAAGGATAAAACTGTATTTCAGCTTTCCTGATATTTTGCAAAATCTCTTAATCTTTCAAAATCAAATATTCAAGTGATACACCCACCTTAAAAATCCATGTTTCTCCTGCTAATAGTTACACAGCCTTATGAAGTCACGGTCCTTTAAATTTTTCCATAAACGCAGGTCTTCTTTTGGGACTATATTCCCCGGTGGAGGCATACATTCACTCCACGCTTTTTATTGAGCTTAAACGCTAAAATTACATAACTTTTAAAAAAAACCTGAATACACGTCTTGTTGGTGATGATGGATTACCTATCCCAAGAACGTTTCAAGTATCAACAAGTTGATTTTAATAGCAGAATGAACTGAAACCAATGGAGGTCTGGAAGGTAGGAAAAACATTTTTAATTCACTGTTCCAGTAGTATGCTTTGGGAAATGATTGTCAGTAACATAACATGTATGAAAACTGAATATATTAGGCTCAAACATGCAAAATGGCTGGTATGGTCCTTTAACTAAATTCAATAAATACAATGAGATGATAAAGAAAAGGGGAAAAAAAGGGAAAAAAGAGAAAAAAAAAAAGAAAAAAGAAAAGAAGTNAGATGATAAAGAAAAGGGGAAAAAAAGGGAAAAAAGAGAAAAAAAAAAAGAAAAAAGAAAAGAAGTAACTTATAGATGTGGAAACCGTTTGGTGCTTCAGGTTTTATCTCTATAAATATAGATATAATGTATATGTATAATGTATACATGTATGTACTGTACATACATATATATGTATATAGATAGACAGATAGATAGATAGATAGATAGATATACACACACACACACATACATACATACATATCTGATTTTTTTTTTGATAGCGTCATATATTGGGCTCAACAATCCACTGCAATGCTATAGTTGTGATGTGTTAATGTTGTTTGCTAGCTTATTAGCCTTAGCTTATTGCTAGCTTAATAGCTCAATAAACTAAGGGTGAGTCAGAGCTGTATTTCTTTCTATTTAATCGATTACTGCAGTTCTAAGACAAGTAGGACTGTGTGGTTTGTGTTGTACCGGTTTGATGTCCCGGTGCAGGAAGCCCACAGAGTGGATGGCTTCGATGGACTCCAGGATCTGCTTTCCGAGCCGCAGGGTGGTGCTCATGGTGAAGGTTCCTCTGGGCTGACTCCTCCGCAGGTCCGCCAGGTTACGGCCCTGAAACAACACACGTACACACCGCCTCTTAGGTGTGATGTCATTCTGCAGTCTACAAAAGAGTATGTAGGAGTGTGTGTTTCACTTTCGATTTAGGATCCTTTGTTGTCCATTTCCTGATATGTTGAATTGATTCTGGTTATTTTGAGAAAACATGGTGGCTACCAGTCTCTTTCCAGTCTACTGTCCCCATGAGGATGTAACAGTTTATTACGCACCAACTAAATCGTTGGATGGAGGACAAACTTTGCTATTCTGACATCTTTGCAAATAACAGAGCAAAAAACCTAAATTTGTCCTGAGGGTGGCACCGTAGGATGTTTATGTTACATAAATCCAAAGGGTTTATCTCATATACGGCAGCCATTTCAGGAAATCTCAGACTCAGCGTGTCAGGCTCAGCTTTTAACCTGAACACTAGCATGCTAACATGCACACAACTTTTTACACACAACGTTTACCATATTACCATATAAGCTTATGGTGTTAAAGGACAATGCTGGAGATTTTGCATGTTTAAGCCCAATAAACACTACCTGCATACATGTTACATTACTGCCAACCAATTTCTGAAACATAAAACCGTATTATAGCTTTCGTATCATTTTGCCAAATCCCCATACTATAGCTTTCACAATCAAAAGTTCAGGTGATACACCCACCTTAAAAGTCAATATTTTGCCTGGCCATGTATGACCAAACGGTCGTTTTTAATTTCTCTGTAAAAACTGCCTTCTCCTGGAACTACATTTCTTGGCGGAGGCATACATTTTCTTCTGTGCAGCTCCATGTTGAACCGATTAAATAAAGTAATTTTGATAAAAAAAAAAAAAAAAAAAAAACACTGAATAGACGTTGTGTTTGCTGTGACAGCTGACCTATCTCAAGCACATTTCACGTTTCTACAAGTTGATTTTAAAGCTAACTGGAATGAACTGAAATCGATGGCAGTCTGGAAGGTAGGAAAAACAATTTGCAGCTCCAGTAGCATGTTTTGGAAACTGGCTGAAACGTGTATGTCCTTAAAAGTGCATGATTTATTTGGGCTCAAACATGCAAAAGCACCGGTATGGTCCTTTAAAATGTTACCATTAACATGTCAAGAATTGATACAGTCAGCATTATACATGTAACATTTGCATGTTAGTGTAACACGCTGCAGTAACATGCAAACGTGAACATGCATATGTTAGTGTAACATGCTAATGTTAGCATGCTGTGTTCATGTCAAAGCTAACCTGAGGCTGATTCTGTCATTTTTTATGTATCTGTGTTGTCATGAACTTGTATTTGACAAGTGTATTTTACAGTCAAAAACATCAGCATCCACGCTGTGGCTTTTGGTTTGAGATGTTAACATGGAGTAATAATCTCATAAATTTTTAATTACTACTGACATTATTTTAGCCATTACTGCACAGAATAACAGGAGCTAAAAATCTATTTACAGCACAGATCTACAAAAAAAAAAAAAAAAAAAAAAAAAAAAAAAANAAAGTAACTGTCTAAAAAAAAAAAACACATGTAGAGTCAAATAACATAATCGAAACCATTTGTAGTCATCTATCTATCTATCTATCTATCTATCTATCTATCTATCTATCTATCTATCTATGATTTGTGATTTCATTGTTATTGTCATAACTCACCTGAAGCTGCATGACCACATAGTTAAATTTGTCATTTCTCCCACAGCCAATAAATTTACAGACGTGGTTTTTACCTAAAAAAAAAAAAAAAAAAAAAAAAAGGAATTAGCAGCATTAGTTTGACATATTATTTTCAGTTTTTGCTAATTTTATTTAAAGAAAGAATAACCATTAAAAACATTTTTTCGGTAAATATTGCAGCTTTTAATATGACAAAAAAAAAAAAGCCAAATTTAATTGATAAGTAACTTTGCTAAAAGTGACATTTAAATGTAAAATAACTGTTCAGATGTTTAGGAATCACTGTTTTAAAACACAAGTCAGCAAACAGCACAAGCAGTCACATGATGTTCTGTGCGACGGACGAGGATGTGAGCTCATCCTGCCCGCTGGTCATGTGACGCACGGCAGTAATAAGCTGGAGCTGCACCGACTCAGACGCCCAATAGGAGCTACAGAATTAACAGACAGACCAAGCACGTCCTAATACTTGTGAGGTCTCCCCTGGTTTCGTGCTACAGTGAAGTGATGTAACACTGTTATACAATCATCATCGTCATCATCATCATCATCATCATACACAGTAACTGTTTTTGTTGACTAAATCACCTGTCTAGAGGAAAACTGGAAGCAAACAGGAGCGAGAAATTATAAAATCAAGTCATAAAATGTTATCGATCCAGAAATGCGTTAAAAGGGATCATGTCACCATTTTTTTGAGCAGTTTCCGCCTAAGTTTTATACCCAAAAATGAAGGCTTATAACTCTGAACATATGACAAAGGGAGTCATTTACTTTGTACCAACTGACATAAAACCTTTTAAATTTTCAGGAGAATGGCCTGGCTTCAAGTTTAGACATTCTCAGGTTCAACAATGACAATAAAAACACACAAAAAAAAAAATGTAGGTGAACAAAGGATTTTTTTCAAGTTATACTTTTTTCAACGAGCCAGCTCCTTGGATTAACATTAGTGATGCTGCTAAATGTGTAAACTCTACATGCTGAAAGATTTAGAATGACTGAACATAGTGAAAAAAAAGTTACGGCATTTGGCACTGTTAGTGTCCCTGTTTTGTCCCTGTTTTGGAGACAAATTGTCTCCAAGGTGTCCAAAAGGGTGACAGCACCCTTTTTTTTGTTTTTTTGTTTTTTTTAAAACACAGACAAACTTGGCTGTTGATAAACCAAAGCTGATTGGGCCACTGATCCATCAATTAAATTCTATCCAATCTTTTCTACCAAGTCTAACTAGGAAGTGATGTTATTGAGAAGCTAATGCTAGCCTCCAAGCTAATGTTAGCTCAGATGCTATCTTGTGCTTTAGTTACATTTATCTCGGGATTGCGTGGTCATAAAATGTCGTGCTTGGTCTCATTTTGTTCGGGAGAATCTAAACTTTCTGTAGAATATTAGTATATCTCTATTTTATTGAGAAATGGTGATTATATAATGTCACAAACGCTACACCGGAAGTGCTCGGGCCCAGATATGGGACACTCAGGCATTAACGGGTTAAAACATTCAGATTGATTTCTCTACTTCCAGGCAGTGATCATTTCTATGAAAAACAACTTGCAGACTTTAATCTCACTGCTAATAATTCTAGCATGTAGTACCTCTGTGTAACTAGTGTTACTAATACTGCTGCTACCACTGATACTGGAAATATACTATCTCTGTGATAACTAATACCTCTGTGATAAACATCCTAGCAACTACTAACTACACTTTACCATGCCATGCCCTAGCAACCACCCAGAACATCCTAGCAAACACCTAGCAAGATGTAACTACATAGCAACTCCATAGCAACCATCTGGTAACATTATACAGTATCAGCTACTCTGAATACAACCACTGGGGAGCCACACAGCATACAAACCACCTAGTAAATAATTAGCAATATGTAATCACACAGCAAACGCATAGAGCAGACTTGCAAATTCATAGCAACATGCAAACACTTAGCAATCCTAATGCAATCCCCTGAACAATCTAGTAAAAACCTAGCAATAAATTAGCAACACCACAGCAACCATCTAGAACATTATAGCAAACACCAAGCAAATAACTAGCAATATATAATCATATAGCAAACAGATACAGCACACTTGCAAGTTCATAGCAACATGGAAATATTTAGCAATACGAATACAATCCCCTGAACAACTTGGTAAAAACCTAGCAAGAAATTAGCAACACCATAGCAACCATCCAAAACACCCTAGCAAACACCTAGCAATAAGCAACCACAAAGCAAAACCATCGCAACCACTTACATCATAGTAGCAGCAACCCTGAATATCTTAACATACACTTAGCAACCACCTTGACACACCATAGGCGTTTTAGAAAACATCCAGCAGAGCTACTCAGAACACTATAGCAACCATGTAGCAACGTCCTCATAACACTCATTCAAAGAAAAAGAAAACACCTTAGCAACCACCTCAAAATCTTTATTTATGCTGCAGCCACTTGTAAACGCTCTTGTAACCATCTAGCCACGCCTTAGTAACCACGTAACATGATTGAACTCTCACCCTGCAGTTTCTTCAACACCGCCACCTCCATCTTCAGGACCTGTTTGGGCTGCTGGGCCGACTCCACCTTCAGCGCCACGTTCTCCCGCGTCAGCAGGTCTAAGGCCTCGTAGATTTCCCCAAAACCCCCCCCACCGATTTTCTTCAGCTGGAGGCAGAAAACGCAAATCAGTTCATTTACCTCAATGTACAATCAAATTTAAAGTCCAAACGGTGTAGTTTTTTTAAAGTTTGTTTTTTATGCTTATTTTGTTTGTTTTCTTTCTACATTTCTCTGACAGAAAGGAATAAAAGAAGGACAAAGAAAAAAAAAAATCAGAGAAACGCTGATGATAGCCTGAGCTTCAGTTTTAGCAGCTAGAAAAATGCTGCTGAAGTGCCCCTGAGCAAAAACACTGAGCTTACTCATCAGTACAGTGTGGACTGCTGTGTGTGTGTGTGTGTGTNCCCCTGAGCAAAAACACTGAGCTTACTCATCAGTACAGTGTGGACTGCTGTGTGTGTGTGTGTGTGTAAGAGCTGCACTTTGCTGGATGAGTGGAGATGCTAAAAAAATCAATCAACCAAGTGCAAACGGCGCCGTGATCTGCTGCCGTCTGATTGGCTATGACGGGCCAGCTGACCTGTAAACTGTATTATGTAAGTTTTTATTTCAGGAAACTAAAGCTTGCAAAGATGGAACACATTTAAAGGGCGATTCCACCACAAAATGGCGAGCAACCTGAAGCCCAAACTTATTTTTGTAATTTTACTTTTGAATGTCACAAAAACACACAGGAAATGAGGCAATACAAGCACTGTGCTCTCATTGGCTGTAGCGTGTCACCACACAGTCACAACACTTTTCACATGGATTCCCTGACAGGTCCGGATATTTACCCTGCTAGATATCTGTCAGGCGGCTCTGATGAGTCAGCGTCTCTCAGATCGCATGTTTATTCACACACAGCGATCATCGCTCGCAGGAAAGCATGCCAATTTTTTCTGTTTATAACCCGTCAACAATAAAAGTAAGAAGGAAAGAAGCCCACAGCAGGGATGTATTGCAGTACTTAACAGGGAATGATGGAGATGAAGAGGAGGAAGAGATGTCCTGACTCACCACTTTCCATCGGTCTTTGACCATGCAGTTTGGCGGCAGGATGTCGGCCTGCTCGGACGTCCCGTTCATGCTGGCGTTGTCCTGGAGGCCGGGGACTAGGCACTGCATCTGCCAGCCAGACAGAACACGAGCAGCTCCCAGCTTAAACGAGCCATTTATCTGCCGGGGGAAGGAGGGAGGGAGGGAGGGAGGGAAGGAGGGAGGATGGAAAGGAAGCAAGGAGGAGAGAAAGAATGTAGGAACAGGAAGGAGGGAAGGAAGGTAAGAGGTTCAGGTTACAATATGAGGAAGGTAAAAGGGTTTAAATGGGAGGGACAGATGGGAGGAAGGGGGGAAGGAAGCACAGAGGGGAGAGAATGGACAAGATGGGAGGATGGAAAGGAAGAAAAAGGAAATGATGAGTGAGGGGAAGTAGAGGAAAGGAGGGGAAAGAAGGAGAAAGGGAAAGAGCAAGAGAAGGGAAGAATGTTAGGGTTACAGAGGAAGCAAGGAAGGAAGGAAGGAAGGAAGGATGCATATAGGGAGGGGAATGAAGGATAGAAGAAAGAAGTGATCAATGAAGGAAGTATGTGAAAGGAGGGGAAAAGGTGAAAGGGAAAGGACAAGGGAAGGGAAGAATGTTAGGGTTACAGTGGAAGGAAGGAAGGAAGGAAGGAAGGAAGGAAGGAAGGAAGGAAGTGAGTTGAGAGCAGCAGTTAGTTTATGGTGGTCACAGCAGGCTCATACTGGGACGTTCTTAGTCCTGCAGACAGCTGAGCTGCTGGCTGCCGTTAAGAAGCCATTCTTCAGCTGGATCAGGCTACAGGCCGGTNAGGTGTGATGGTATTTGCGGTACCCAGAGCAAATATCATGTCTGCTGAGGAAGTGGTCAGACTCGCCTGTGGGTTCGTCCTGACTGGATGGCGAGGAGGACCAACAAACATCGGAAAAAAAAGCGGTAAAATAAAATATTAAATAGAACAAAGACATGATTTTTTTTTCCGGCTCTGAATTAAACATTAAACACAACACATTCTCCACGTGGGGTTATGATTAATGTAGCCCGACAACTTCAACTAAATCATTTAAATTAAAGGACCATATTGCTCGTTTTGCATGTTTAAGCCCAATAAGTACCACCCCCGTACGTGTTACATCGCTGCTAACCATTTTTCAAAACATAAAACTGTATTTTAGTTTTCATGTTATTTTGCTCAATCCCCTAATCTTTCAAAATCAAATGTTCAGATGATACAGAAATCTTAAAATTCAACATTTTCCCTGTTGACACATTTATCCCAATGTAGAAGGCACGGTCTTTTTATTGTGTAAAAATATGTCTTCTCCTGGGACTATATTCCCTGGCGGAGATGTATATTTTCTCTATATTTCTCAGCTCTGTGTCGGACCAGTTAACTAAAGTTACTTTGAAAAAAATGTAATACATGTTCGCAATGATGAATGACTTGTCTTTAGCACGATTCAAGTCTTTACAAGTTAATTTTATGGAATGAATTGAAACCAATGGCAGTTTGGAAAGTAGGAAATGTTTTGGAAAATTGTTGTCAGTAACAAAATGTTTATGCAGGTGATCCATATTTGGACAAATGTGCAAAACTACCGGTATGCCCTTTAAAACCAGGAAGTACGAAGTGCCATAATCATCTTCAATAGCAGCAGTATAGCATAGTGTATTATAGTATAGTATAGTATATCACAGCAACGTGTCGTATCGTACGTCACAGCCGAGAAGTTGAAGATATGCCAGGGAATTCTTTACCCTGAATGTGGCCTGTCAGGGGAACCATTTCTGGTTGAAACCATTTCTGACCTGAAAACCCTAATTGTGTTTTCAGGTCAGAAATGGATTTAGTGACATTTGTTAGAGATCACAAAGTCTGGTGAGCTTTGCCTAATAAGACAGCCTCAGGGGAAATAAAGTCCCTCTATACTAAGATGGGAATGTTTAGTTTTTAAGTTTGTGTTTAATTTTTGACCGAAAAGCAACAAATCTGTCGTGCAGATTTTGATTTTTTTTTTTTTTTTTTTTTTACAGAAAAGGGCAGCATTTAGTCAAATTTCACAAGCATTGTACTTGTTAAGAACAGAACATCCTGATGGGACTGATGGACCTAAACTGGATAACCTCGTACATGGATGCTAAAAGCTAAATATGAAGTGCTGTTGTGGATAGGTTGAATCGGTAATATTGTTTTACTGAGCCAGACAAAAGAGCATCTCTCTCCCTTACAGCGACGGTCTGAAACTTTGATCTACATTCATCTGCAGCGACTCGTTGCATTAGCGTTTTTGGCCCGTTGACCTGACCTGAACTCGCTTGGTGTTCCAGCTCGGCCATTAATGTTTTTCCTGTTTTCAGTGGATCTGTGGGGAGAAAACCTTCAGTACAAAAGTGATGCATGTCAGTCCAAAACATGCGGTTTCTGCATGCAATGCCACGGGCCGTTATCAGTGCATGCAGAGCTCAGGCCGACTGCAGACAGGTTGAAGTGTGTCCGCCGTGTTTCCAGTCAAACCAGTTTGACCTCAGGACTGGAAAGAGTGGGGTGAGAGGGGGATGGGGAGGGAGGGGGGAGGCGGCACAGTGGCCTCCATCCATCCGCTTCACAGTGATCAGCAGCTGGAAAATGGTATCCAAAAGTACTGTTTTCAACAGTCAAAGACAACATACAGGCTAACAAGCTATATGGTAGCATAGGCTGGCGTAGCATGAGTGTTTCATACTGTGACCGTAGAAGGTTTTCATTCTTTTTAAATAACCACATGCTCCGATGTAGCACTTTCAGCTTTTAAAGGAGCCTACCAATGATTTTTGCACGTTTAAGCCAAATAAATTGGGTTAGGGTAACCCTAACTCTAACCCTAAGCTAACCCGCATACACGTTACACAACTGACAACCAATTTACAAAATGTAAAACCGTATTTTAGTTTTCCTGCTGTTTTTGCCAAATCCTTTAATCTTTCAAAATGTAATTTTCAGGTGATACACCCACCCTAAAATTCAATGTTTCGCCTGCTAACATGTGTGTCTGAATGCAAAAGGCTTTGTCATTTTCATTTCTCAGTAAAATCCGTTTTCTCCGGGGATTATATTCCCTGGCGGAGACATACGGTTTTCTTCCGTGGAGCTCCATGTTGGATCGGTTAAATGAAGTTACATTGACAAAAAAAAAAGCCAAGTTTGCTGTGATGGATTAATAATTTGAAGCACATTTCAAATGTGTACAAGTTAATTTTAACAACGTGCTGGAATAAACTGAAACCAACGGTAGTCTGAAAAGTACCGCTCCAGTTGTCAGCAATGTTGTCAGAAAATGGCTGTCAGCAATGTAACTTGTATGACGGACTGTATATATACTGTATATGTTCAGCTCAAAAAATGCTAAATCGCTGGTATTGTCCTTTAAGTCTGAGGAAACCTCTGTGGTCCAGCAGCAGTTAATCTATGTTAAAGTTTCTCAGCAGCAGATCAGAGTGAAACATCCTAACAAACCTCTTTCAGCTCTTCTTCTCTGGTTGTTTACTCAATAAATAATCTAATCTGTTAATGTGGGGGAAGAGAGGGGAGGGGAGGAGGGGGGANGGGGGGTAGTTGCGCCAGAAGCCAGGTTTTGCATCATTCCAGTTTGTACCCGATGAAGCTGCAGTCAGAGCTCACCATAGTTCTGAGCTCCCGGAAAACCTGACGGCTTACAACAAATCCTGAGCGGGACAAAACCCTTCCTTTTCCTGTGTTAGCCTACAAGCCAGAACAGAGGGCACAAGTTACACAAAAAAGAGGAGTGAGGAGGAGGAGGAGGAGGAGGAGGGAGAGGAGGAGGAAGAGGAGGAGGAAGAGGAGGAGGAAGAGGAGGAGGAGCGCTCTCTGCAACGCTCCAACACAGGTTGAATAGACAGAGGACAGACTGGCCTGAAACACCTTGGTAGGACCAGCTCAGAGAGGCGGTACGGTACGGTGGCCANGACAGACTGGCCTGAAACACCTTGGTAGGACCAGCTCAGAGAGGCGGTACGGTACGGTGGCCATTTTAGGACATGTCAGGCTCAGCTCGTCAGGCTCAGCCCTACTGTATTAGCTTCAGTTCCACTTTCATTTAGCCTAGCTTACATTAACGGACATAACAGCTGAGTCTGATTAAGGCCAACTCAGACTGATAAAAGGTGCAGCTAAGTCTGACAAAACAGAGTTGAGCCTGACCAGCTGAACCAGGCTGAACTCTACAACTAAGACTAGCTGTATTTCAAACTGCTTCTCGTGTACCTGTTTCTCTCTCTTTATTTATTTTTTTTAATGTGCTGACTGACACACCTTGCATTTTAGCTCATACCAGGCTTGACTGATAAGTAAAGAGCCTATCGTAGAAAGCTCTAACTTGGAATTCCTGCAGCTTTTCTTTTTTTTTTTTTTTTTNTTTTTTTTTTTTTTTTTTAACTTCAACATAAAGTAAATGCTCTAATAAAAATCCAGTGTTTCCCATACACAGGTGAAACTTGGGCGGCCCGCCCAGGTAAATGAAGATCTGCCCAGGTTTCACAGGGCGACCCAGCCTTAAAAAAAAATACACATGTAATGATGTCATCAAACCGTTGACCAAAACACAGCGAAAATATGGAATAAATTTGTTATCTTACTGTCGTTTCGAAGGTAAAAGCATTCTAAAAAGATCCCATGATTAAGTTTTGTCACGGTTAATCTATTTTACAGCAAAATCCCCCTGGACTGGCATCTATCTCCTTCCTTATGAGCGTACCATAAATGCTCAAATAGTGGTGGGTCCTTTTTTTTTTTTTTTTTTTTNTTTTTTTTTTTTTTTTTTACTTCAACTGCAGAGAGAGAGAATCAGGCTTTTATTTCGGCCAGGTCATTATTTAAAATATACGTAACCTCCATGCTTCTCTCCAAAGTTTCCCTCTGCTGTGTTATAGTTAATTACTTTCTTTAGTTTTCCTTTAAAACCCTGCTGAANCCAAAGTTTCCCTCTGCTGTGTTATAGTTAATTACTTTCTTTAGTTTTCCTTTAAAACCCTGCTGAAGTCGAATGAAAACGCGCTCCTTGTGTTACTGTGGTTGCTTAGCAACCAGTAGTATACAGTCTTGTAGCAGCCATTTTCAACTAGATCTGAGTGTTTTTTGTTTTTTTTTGGCTTTTTCTTTGTACTTTTAAAGCCAAACAGCCATGCTAAATGTTTGATGGAATATTTTATTGAACAGTTATCTTTTTCTTTTCTTTTTTTTTTTTGGAGAGAGAGAAAAAGAGAAGGAATGCTAGTGTTGGTGAGGGAGTAGGGTGGGGTGGAGGGCTTGGATGCCTGCCCACCACCGCAAGTAAATTTTCAACCTGTGGGAAACACTGAAATCAGTATTCAAATAATGTTTGAGATCTGCAAATCTAATTAATCTACAATTAATTGTAGGGGTGTGGTGTGGAGTATGTGTGTGTGTGTGTGTGTGTGTGTGTATNTACAATTAATTGTAGGGGTGTGGTGTGGAGTATGTGTGTGTGTGTGTGTGTGTGTGTGTATGTGTGTGGGTGGGTGAGCAGCATGAAGAAACAAAGGCTGGTCTCAAATAAAGGCTGGGTTTATGATGCTGTCTGTTATTAGCCAAGTGAAATATCAGTGTAGTTTGTAGTAACATGCACTGGCCACTAGATGGCAGTAGGTACTGTCTGCAGCCGTTGTTTTTTTCAGACAGAAGCATACAAAGTTTAATCACTCTGCTGTGGACAACAACTCGGAAAAGAGGACAACGTGGATAAAAGAGGAATACATACTGCCAAATGCTGCCCCCTTGCAGCGATGCTGTTTTACTGCAGTTATACAAAGCAGTTTTTAGGCACTAAAAACACTACGAGTACTACGAGCCAGCTACAAGGCTCTAGTTTCAGTTTCGCATCACGCCACGCCATCCATAAACAGCTGTTTGATTAAATTTAATTCAAAAACTTCAAATGGCAGGCATATAAAAACAGACGTTAAAAACATCTTAAAAATGGTGACTGTTATTAATATAATGGGAACTAACTTATTAACAGAAAAATAAATTTATTTTCAGCACGGCACAGCGCATATCGACATAAAAGCCTGGTTCTCTGCATCTGAAGTAAATAAAGTCTCTGTCCCACTATTTGAGCATTTACAGTAATCTCCTTCCAACTCAACACACTTGCCAATAAATTTGCAGGAGGGATTTTATCTAAAATTCTTGTCCCACAGCGCATAGTTTGAACACACGCAGCTGATGTACAAAATTATTATACTAATGTTACTTCCACAGAAATACTGCAGCCTTTAGTTTTTCATGTGTCAGGCCCAGAACTAATCAATCAACCCCTGAATTCTTGAAAACCCTCGATAAAAGAATAACTACACTGCAATAATACACAGTGTACTGTGTGTGAGGAGTGAGGGTGTGTTTTGTGTGCGTGTTTTTTGTGTTATTGTGTATTAGTGTGTATTTGTGTGTCTTACGGACCTATATCTACAAAACAGGAAACGTTTTGCCATGATATTATAGACAAATAATAATTAATTAATCTGATGTTTACAGATTTTCATTACGTGTCTATTGGAAATTAATTTTAAATTCAATTACTTTGTGTTTGACAAAAACAAGGGATTATTAGCAGGGATCAATTTTGTGCCATAAAACAATAAACAATGAAGGTTTATGAACACCATAAAAAATTAATATTCAAATTTTAAAAATTAAACATCTCCTTATTTTTAGTTTTTTATTTGATTTGTTACTTTAATTTTTTTTGGCTGTTACTTGAAATGTTTAAGTTTTATTACTTAAACTTTTTAAAAATAATAAAAAAAATAATCTATTAAATATTCTGTACATTACTGTGCTAAATGTAAGCATTAATTTTACGTTTTAACTTTTACATATTTTTACATGACTTGACTTTGGCACCAACTTTGATATCATTCATAAAAATAAAATAAAATAAATACAATTTTATTTGCATGAATAAATGAATAAATAAATAAATTAAAGTTCCTGTGACTCAATTCTTTTATGGTCCATGTTAACCTCTCTCTCTCTCTCTCTCCATCCCTCCATCTCTCTTTCTCTCCACCTCCCCCACCCCTCCTCCCTAACCCATCTCCCCGCATCTCTCATATTGAGTCTATCTTCTCTGCAGTGCACAGTCATGGGTCCCCCTATACGCATGCGCAAGGCCACATCCTTGCTGATCAATAAATCTACCCCGGATTTACCCGGTTACGAATTAAACATCATTACCGTGACAAACCGGATCCGGTCCAGGGTTTAAAACTGCCTCAGTCCTCATATTATCAAAACTCATCAAAATCTCACTTCTTTATTTGGGATAATTAAGTTCGTTATATTTCCTGCATCATTGCGGAAGTCTAACACACCCACAAGTCTGACCCGCTCTGGACTTTAAGTCTCATTACGGGCCGGTCCGGACCGGTTGGGATCAGGCCTACCTGGCGCACCGTCCGCTCCTTTTCCGCCTTTTGGTAATCTTCATCTGGTGTCTGGTTGCGGCACAAACCGTCCTGAGGCAGAAAACCCACCGTTCCTCTGAGTCTGGACTACACCAGCATCTAATCTCTCACACCGTCCAGGACCGGGGCCGTCCTCACTGCGGCCGACCGGAGGAGAGCAGGCCCACAGATCGGAGGGACACCAACAAAACCGGTTCTAATTCCCCATTAAAGTCTAATTAAAGGGTGAAATCCTCGCTGCACGTTGAGTCCGGATCCCGCAGCGGCAGGTCAGGATGCTGAACGATCCTCCTGCTGCTGGACCAGATTCCGCAGATAAACCGGGACAGAATACACCTGACACGGTGTTCAGACTAAGCCGGATCAGACCGACCCGGATCAGATAGACTTGTTCAGATGGACCCGGTTCGGAGGGACCCGGGCCTGTCAGGGGGTNACCCGGATCAGATAGACTTGTTCAGATGGACCCGGTTCGGAGGGACCCGGGCCTGTCAGGGGGTGTCAGATTGTTTGTCCGCACTGCAGCTCTGCCCCCTATGATCAAACCCGCGTCAACGATCACGCCAACATCCGGTCACGTCCTTCAAAATAAAACTCAGCGTAAAGCAACGCACAACACTGAACAGATTTGTGTCCTTATTTGTCAGTTACTATTATTATGGATTGTTTATTTCAGTGACATTTATGGAATGTTCATCAAAAATAAAAATTTGTATTTTTTAAATCTATAGTTTATTTATCCGATTTCAAGATAAAATGTTTTTACATTTATCTATTTATGTTAGTTTATCTAATGAATCTAATTTTAACTTTTAAACTTTTAATATGTATATATATATATATATATATATATATAATTTTTGTATTATTAGTTTATTGAATAGGTAGTATACTGCATTGAATTTTTTTAATTTAATGTATTTTTTTATCCAAAATAAAATAGTATAATGCTGTAGTATCATAATAGCATATTTTTTTAATATAATATTTATTTCCTTTTATAAGTACTGTACTAAAAAAAATAAATCCAATAAATCCACTCTTTTATTTTGAAGTGGTTCTCGCCTTTCCTGCCTGCAGTAAATTGCAGAAACAATCAGATCAGCTGGAAAAATGTCAAGTTACACAAATTCATATCAATCTGATTGATCTTTAACATTAAAGCAGGTTTGGAAGGTTAGTTTTCTGAAAAATACTTTCCTACAAATATGTAAAAGTGCATGGGTTGATTGATAAGTAGTGAGCCTCTCACAGAAAGCTCTGACTCACAGGTTGCATGGCTCTTTATTTTCCAATATACAACTCTACACACTTCTGCTAACGATGCTGGAGGGATTTTTATCCAAAAAAAAAAAATCCTCCACTTGACATGATGTTGTCATCTGAGACCAAAGGAGTCCAGCTAAAGACATTTTCGTGTCTGGGAAGAGGTGATAGTCTGAGGGTCCAAATCAGGTGAGCAAGGTGGCTGCTGAACTCGTTGAAAGCCAGAATCATTAATAACAGCTAGTAATACATAACTAATACACACTGGCCTTGCTTGTCCAAACTTGGAACTTAGAATCCCCGAACACAAATGAAAACACCTCAGGAATGGTATTACTTTTACTAAAACAATGCAGAGCCACTTGCCTCACTATGGAGCAGGCTCACAACTTATCAGTCAACCTTTCATACACAAACCATAATCTGAATCGTAATCTATCAACAATAGAGTCATTTGGCTCCATAAAACAAAACGACTCCAAATAAAACACTTTTGTGATTTATTATTTTAACCTTGAGTTCATCATTCAACCTTCATACTTTAGAATCAGCAAGCTGCAGCTGATGTGCTACACACACACACACACACACACACACACATTATATTTCAATAAAATGTTATTGTTCTCCTTTCTTATATGGCAGGCTAATAATTTATCAATCAACATAAGTTTTGTCTTTCAGTCTTTTTTTTTTCTCATGGCTGCATTTCTACTCATCTTTAACTTTCATTTTTGTTGGATATTTAAACTTATATTTATTTTCATACATCACTTTATATGTATATATAAAATTTATGAATATTATATCATTAAATATTCCGCAGCCTGCAGACAGGGGGCGCTCTCCACCTGCTGAACGCTTCATCACGTCCTCATGATGCTAAAATAACGTTACTGTAACATCCGGCCTGTTGGAATGTTGTCAGAATGTTATTTTAATGTTTCCAGTTACACGTCAGAATAATAAACAAAACATCAGAACCTTTTCTCTCATTTCCGTTTGATTTGATGCAGGCGGAAGGCTTTAATATGAATTAAATAATAATATATAAAGCATATTTCTGTTTTATTGTCCAGCAGCAGCTCACCTCTCTCTCTCTCTCTCTCTCTCTCTCTCNCCCGCACCAGCGCGATAATTACACAGTCAGCGCGAGGAAACGGCGGGAAATCACGATGCTACCGTTGTTATTTTCATAAGCGACATGAATAATAAATGGAATATTTCTCGTTTTCTTACCTGAACGTTGTTTTCTGTCGGGATGACAGAGAGCCGAGCAGCATCCACTCCCTGCGCTCCATGTCTATGTCCACACACACACACACACACACACACACACACACACACACACGCACACTTCCTCTGCGCCTCACTGTGTGCGCTAAAGCTCCACAGCGTCCCCTGCTGGTGGGGAGCGCCAAGTTTCTTTAAAGGGGGAAAAAATTAATAAAATAAAACAATATTTTAAAACCATAAACTGTATGAAAGGACACCACAAACGTGGATTCATTTAAGCTAAATTTATTATTATTTATTTATAATAATTTATTATAAATTATTTATTTATTTATTTATTATTTTTTTATTTTATTTATTTTTTCCTTTTTGGCTATGACCCATTTGGGAAAAAGAAAGAAAAAAAAAAACAAACTAAAATTAAGGTTCACCAAACAAAGTCACATTCAACTTCAGTTGTATTTTGTCTTGTATTAATTAAAGGACCATACCGTTTTTTGGTTTTTTGTATGTTTGGGCCTCCTAAATACTACCTGCATGCACATTACAGCACCAGATACTTTTCATAACATAAAACCGCATTTTAGTTTTCATGTTATTTTCCCAGATCCCCTAATCTTTCAAAATACAATGTTCAGGTGATACACACACCTTAAAATCCAATGTTTCACCTGATATATTTCTCGTTTTAACATTATGCCATCTCGTTATAACGACAAACATATCTGATTAAAACGAGTTAATTTTGTATCCTATTATAACAAGATAACTGTATGGCTTTATGGAGAGAAACATTTCTCATTATAACATACTTTCACATTAAAATGAAGGGAAAAAAATTATAACGATTTAATTTTCTCCTTAAAAGGATAAAGTGGGCATTTTTATTTTGTCAAGGTGACAGGTCTGCGCTATAGTAGCTAATTAACTAATGACAAAACTTTTTAACATTTTCAGTGAGCAGCAAAACTAAAAACAAATGACCTTTTTAAGGAAAAGGGGTTAAATTAATGAAGATAATTTCTTACCGATATTCTGGGCCAGTTTTTCCTCTTTGGCCTTTCTTTTTTCGGATCCGGAGGAATACAAACACCTCATCTTTCTACATCGGCAAATGATCGATTAAACGTCAATATCTGGCAGCCTGCCAAAGGTAGCCTTGGCAGCTAACGCCATTCTTCTGTCAGACCACCAGGGGGCGCTCCTTACATTCATGGGGAGCACAGACATGCCTTCTTTGCTGTCATCACACTCACCCCCCTTAAAAAAAAAAAAAAAAAANTAAAAAAAAAAAAAAAAAACGCGCTGTGTGGAGCCCCCTGGTGGCTTGGAGGCCCTGTGCAGCCGCACATACTGCCCAATGGAAGAAACGACTCTGGTCTCTCTAATATCAGCACACCTGGAATGCCTCTTGTCCAATCAAAATGCTTGGTCAGAACAAACCGTTGCATAAATTAAATTATCACAAAGCTGAATAAGCACAACACTTACACAAATTAAATGCCAGGCAGAACAATTCTTTATGTGAAAAATGCTGATTTGTATTTATACGGAGCGACAGACAGGAATATAAAAATATTACACTTCATATGATCATATTCTGTTTAGAAACATCAGATTTCAGTCTTTATTTGGCATGAGGAGACAATAATGACTATAAAGCAGGACGTAAACAAGTCTTATTCCCTTCATGTCTGGACATAAATGTTACACAGAGCCAAAAATCGGGTTTGGAAAGTTTGTGTTCGAAGCGTCCGGATCTTCATTCTCGGTGAAGTCTTCAGGGTCGAGATCGGCCTCGAACATCCGCTGTAACAAGGCGTCCACCGTCCGGTATCCTGCCACGAAATGCAAAAAACATCACCAATAACACCAAAACGGATCACTGATCATCACATCAGCGAACAGCTGAGATTAAGATCAGAGCAGATTTATTTATTTATTCATCTATATTTTTTTTTCACTTTTCCAGAACATCACAAATTCTGATATCCTGTCGAAATTTAAATTTTTAGAAAATTAGTTAAAACTTGATAAACATGTCTGAGAAAGTCAGATGTGTGTGTGTGTGTGTGTGAGTGTGTGTGTGTGTGAGTGAACGTGCAGTACAACATTGACCCACAGAGGGTGCCAGCAATGCTGAAAATGTGTGTCATTAATGGGGGCGTGGCCTATGGCATTTTACTTTCTGGGATTAATAAAAAACACATTTACAACATGTTAACGTATAACATATTTATAACCAAGCTCCATAACAACTCATTGATGTAGGATTGAATAATAATAATAATAATAATAATAATAATAATAATAATAATAATGATAATAAAACATATTTGGTGGGTGGGGCTAAAGATATCATCAATTATAACTTTATTTGTGATTCAGCGACTGACGTGAAACTGGAATCAACCGACAAAATATTATGATCATTCCTACCAAGTATCATTTCAGTTAATCCATAAACTCCTGGCAGTTTTATTGATCAATACAGATCCCAATATTGTATCGTATAATTAATTTTATTTGATTTTATCTGATTGGGTTCTTACTTTTTGAAGCAATTTTAAACATCAGGGTGGATTTGCGCTTGCTTGATTGGCCAGTTCCCAGGTCGTTGTCGATGGTTTCCATGGCGTCCACCAAGTTTTCCTCCAGCTGCTCCCTGCAGACACAAGGGACAAAAAAATATATATTTGTTGCAGAATCAGCTGAAAAACCTAAATATTAATTTACGTGTGACAGCATAAACCAATCAGATATCAGCAATTGGAAAAAAAAATAACAGTTATCTGCATCTTTAAGCAAACATTTCAATCTTGCACGAAACCCCTCTAATGAAGGGTTGATTGATAAGTTGTGAGCCTGACCCATAACGAAGTGAACGTATATGTAATATTTTAATAAAAATAACATAATTCCTATGTTGCTGTTCCTGTGAGGTTTTTCATTCGAGCTCAGTAATTCTAATTTATAAGTTCCAGAGGTCCCAAAGGCTCTGTGAGTTGGACAAGATGCACAATTTATAATTGTGGCTTTGAGTTTCACCTGATTTGACCCCTCAGAGTTTCATTTTTTCCCAAACATGAAAAAGTAATTTGCCAAAACCTGTTTGGCCTCAGGTGATGACATCATCATCAGCTGTGGATTTTTTTTTTTTTAAATAAAATCCCTCCAGCATTGTTCACAGGTGTGTGTGTGTGTGTGTGTATTGGAAGGAAATTATGTTGGAAAATAAACAACTACAACACCTCCGAGTTAGAGCTTTCTATGGTAGGCTCACTACTTATCAATCAACCTTCATAATCTACCTGAATATTGGTTAAACTGCTTAATAGAACAATTTTTGCGTTGTTGTGATATGCATCTTTAATGGCCTGCTGCCAGCAAATCAAAAACCCGGTCACGGTGTAGAAAGCAAAAGTTGTTTTTGTTAAGTAGCCACATGTCATTCTGTATCTCAAATTTTCGAGGACCGTTAAAAGCACCCTCAAGGATTTGTCAACATGGTTCTGTCTCTCATCTACCCTAAAACCAAAATTGGTCTACACTGTGACTCCTCAGCACGGTTCCACGTTTGTTTTGCGATTGTCTTCTGGGTTACTAATGTCAGAGCTCACGAATGCGACAGATTTCCTCAACCAACGCTCAAATGTCAGATGTCGGAGTGTCCTTGAATGCAGCATTGAGAGGAGTTTTCAAAACAGTTTGTGCTCTCAGCCGCATCATGACGAAACAGCAACGCAACTTTGAAAATGTTGCCTGTGATGGATTCGCCCTTGAATTAGATATCCGAGTGTCATTGAACGCACCTTTTAACAGGAAAATAAAGGCGGAAAAATAAAGGTTGACACGGAAGCAGCAGTATAGTCCTTTAAATCCAAAGAACTAGATAAATGTGTGTGTGTATACTGATTTATATGTATGTGTGTGTGTGTGTTCGACGTGTCTGAGGTAGAGCGACAGCTCCTGGTTGTCATGGTAACGCACTGTGCCACGGCTAGCTCTAGCTCCTCGATCTTCTTCTCCAGAGATGTTTGCAGGTCGCTCTTCTCCACCGAGTACTCCACGAAGAACGCCTCGAGGACGAACGCCACGAAGATGCTGCAGGTGGGTAAGACAGAGAGAGAGAGAGAGAGAGAGAGAAACACAGATGGCCAAAACAAGAACCTCATCACCTTATGAGATGCATTATGGGTCAAAATACTCAACTGATGTGTACTTTGATGTTGAAAATCTCTGCAAATTTACTCTGTTATTCTGTGTTTACTCAGTGACTTTCTTCCAAATTCCACCCAAAAAACATGATCATGACACATGATCAGCGGTAAAATTGTTGCTAAGAGATCCCTCGCCTCTCTGCCTACAGAGACTATGCGCTTTGAGGCACCATGACCACATGGCGGCGCTATCTAGTCTGTATTCCCCAACGGAAATTAATCAGTTATGAAGTTGCCACTACTCAGTTGTCGATAACTTTTTCAGCAAATTTGACTGAAACTTGAAGTATTTTTTTGGAGATTTCCTGCTAGCAAATCAAGAAGGTCAAAATCAACGCCTCCAATAATAAGATTCGTTCCAGACTGACAGAACAGCAGGAAGTTTTTGTTCTGGATGATGATGATGATGATGATGATGACAGCAATTGATGCTTAGTCTTACTTGATGATGATGATGACAACCACAATATGGAAGAGGACGAAGAAGATCCTGGCAGACATGTGAGTGACGATGGCAAAGCCGCTGCTGAGCAGTGGAGGCGAGTTAAAGAATCTTAAAAACTCTGGAACACTAAAACTTTAACATTTAGCGCAAACCAGGAAGCAACGTGTCGTTCTGACTGGACATCAGAAACAGCATAACTGGTTATTTTCAATGATACGCCCCTAAAATGTCACAACTGTGTCGCTACAGAAAAATCTGAGGTTTTCCACTGGTAATTTCCACTTCTTTTGACTCTGTGTGCACGCAACTCATAAATACGATATTTCTGATGGCACATGAATGCACCATGCTGCCCGACATACCATGCCTGGACTGGGTGAAAATGTTGATGAGGACAGGGGCTCCTTTGTTCAAATACATCCTCATTTCAAAAGCAGGTGGGAACGGCCATGTTGGGCGTTCCCGCTAATACCAACTGATTATTGATAACAGTCCATATGTCTGAATTCAACCTCGCAGATTTCTGATGACTTAGATGAAGGAGAAGCTACAGACTCTGAGCCTTAACAGGCCCAAATGAGGCCCAGTAACATGGTGTCTCAGACTCTCTGAGCGTGAGGCGTTCAGGTACAGTAAAGGATATCATGCCACTGGTTGACCATGGTGAGCTCCACCAGCAGGATGAAGGAGGAAACCACGTTGTTGAAGTTGTTCTTGCAGTAGTTGAGCTTGGCGAAAGTTGAGTCCTTCAGCAGAGGGTTTCCGCAGTATGCTTTGGCCGGGTCGCTGGAATCTGCCTCGAAAAACCGGATCTTCCCTTTGAAGAGCTCCATCCCAACCATCGCAAAGATGTAGTAGATCACCTGGGAGGAGGAGGAGCTAATTAGAGCATCCCACACACAGGTTTCACTCAGGTTTCTAAAGTAGCTTACATCTAAAAACATTAATTTATTTTTGGTTAATAAAGACACAACTTGTTATGTGAATATCTCCTGAGTTTCTGACATCAAAGCTCATGAATGCAATGATTTTCATCAGCCAACTCTAAATATCAGATGTTGGAGTATCTTTGAACGCACCACTGAGAAGAGTTTGCAAAACAGTCTCTATCTAAATGTATAAAAACAAACGTGCTCTGGTTTATTATGGATTATGGATATCTGCCTGAGGTATTCTAACAAATTGTGTAGCATTTGTCAGTTTACTTTTCGATAAAAACATGAATAGAATATTCAAAACTGAAATCAGTTTTCTGATTTTTGGCCCATTTTTTTTTTTTGCAATATTCCATTTTTGGGGTTTTGGAGGCTGTCGTTAGTCACAAGTTCATAGAACTGACTGTAGGTGGATGTGTCTCGTACTGCTACGTAGCTCCGCCATTTTGGATTAACGACCAAAGATTTCATCACGATTGTTAACTTTCATCTGCCGAAAACTGCACAATCGCAGCTGTTTGTAGGCGGTTTAAAGGCAGAAACTTACAATGATGAGCTGTCCAAACGTGAGGATTGTTGGTCCAATCCTGATCAGAGTGTTGATGATGATTCGAAATCTTAAAGAGAAAATCGTTCACATTGTTAGCGAAGGGCATAATAAATAACAGTCATAGAGCTCCTTCTCATAACATAATGACAGATAGTCATGCTAATTGGCTGACGGTGTCTATGAATTTCGGAGAATATCTAAATTCTGTCTGAGAATATCAGGACTTTGTACAAGTGACTTATGGACACATTTATCATGTTGCTATAGCAACACCTACAGGCCAAATGACTTTAATTTTTGCACACAATTTCATTGAAATATCTTAAGTAGTTTTGGTAGATTTTCTGTAAAATAACCGGGACTGAAACTTGATTGGAAGTAAAAATAATAAATATTTTCTTGATATATTGATTAATGTGCTAAAAAAAAAAAAACAATCAAACCTTTTGATACTGTCCACCACCCGGATCAGTCGGAGGACCCTCAGGATGAAAACAATGTCCAGGATCTGACGGCTAGTGTATCCCCCCGCTACAACAAGATGGGAAAAGTAAACTTTATGATTTATTTAAGATAATACATACTTTCTATTTAAATTGTTTAGTTTATTTGTACATAACCGCCTATCAAACAGATATTTCATAACAACCATCCCACTTGTACCACCAAGCAATTAGAACATGATAGCAACCACTTAGATCACTGAAGCAACTATGTTGCAACCACCCAGAATATCCTAGCAACCACTTAGATAACCATAGCAACTAAGTAGCAACCAATCAGAACAACAGCGACTGCATATCAACCATTCTCAACCACCTAGAAATCAGGCAGATAGATAAATATGGAAATGACAGACTCAGGCTTTGCCCTCCACAGAGCCACAGTAGGATTGTGGGTAATTTTACATTATTTCATGGCTGAGTTGATGATGGTGGCAAGACAGTAAAACAAACTTGATTTATGTTTTGACAAATTAACTAATTAACTCATTTCTATTTAAGCTGTTTAGTTTATTATGTGTACAAAACCACCTAGCAAACAGATATACCATAATAACAACACCACCTAGCAACCACTCAAAATGCCATATCAATTACATAGCAACCAATCAGAAAATGATAGCAACTACTTACATCACTATAGCAACTATGTAGCAACCACTCAGAAAAACATAGCAACTATGTAGCAACCACTCTGAACACCTAGGAATCAGATCAATAGATAAATAAATAGATATGGACTGTATAGATTCAGGCTTTTCCCTCCACAGAGCCACAGTGGGATTGTGGGTAATATTAGCACTTACATGATTTCATGGCTGAGTTGATGATGGTGGCGATGAGAGCAGAGATGACAATGAGGGTGTCGAACCTGAGCAGACACAAAACCTTCATATCATCAGCACTCTGTCACAAATCATAAACCTATTATAAGTTAGATGTATTTCTGCTGCCAGAAGCAGTGAAGATGCTGAAAGCTAAAACCATCAGATGAAGATGAATCATTTTCTCCCCGTTTCTTTTCACAATAATAATCATATATTAATGAGTAAAGGTCAACTTGGCCAAAAACAGAAAAACATATAAATCTGGTGTCGCCGTTGCTGAGTTTGTGAAAACCAACTGCACCTTCATTGTTCTCCAGCAGGGGGCGCACAACTGTAACCAAGCAAAACAAAGTGCTGCAGTCAAAGAGTTCCAGGCTGCATTTAGTGTGATATTAATTTAGGGCCAAAATGTCCTAAAGAATTTTTTTTTAACCATTTCAGTGTTTTGCTTTCAGACTTTTTGGGCCATAAATTAATTTTTACTATCTAAAGCTTAAAAAAAAAAGAAAAAAAGCCTATCAATAACAAAACCAGCCGCAAGTGGCAAAAAAAAGCATGTCTAAGCAAAAAAAAAAAAAAACATCAATGTGAAGCAGAAAAGAAATTAAACGTTATGACGTACCTTGTAAGTATAATTTCAGGTGGTGATAAACTGTATAAAACGGATGTGGACACAGCTTATTGATTCAATATTAAATAAATATTTTGAAAAGTGTAAATGCTGCCCTTATGAGTATCATAAGGAAAAGATCAGATTTTGGCAAACATCAGTCAAAACTTAAAATTCATTTTGAAACAAATATTTGAAGATTTGATGTAAGCTTTAAAAATCGATGTTTCTCCTGTTAAAACGTAAATGAAGATCGTTTCAAGTTTCTCTGTAAAGGCCGCCTTCTCCTGGAACTATATTCCCTCGCGGAGAAATACGTTTTCTTCTGGGTATGGACTGATAAAATAAAGTTACTTCGACAAAAAAATTTAACAGATGTCGTGTTCTGGATTATTTATCTCAAGATGTTTCAAGTCTCTACAAGAGGATTTTAACACTGAAACCAAAGACAGTCTGGAAGGTGTTGAAAAAGATTCTAATATTTACCGCTCCAGTAGTATGATTTGAGAAATGGCTGTCACCAACCAGAGTTGACAGTTCTGCTTAGTATCAGCAATTTTGGACTTGTATTTTTTTGGAAAGTTGTTTGTAAATATTGGCAGTCGCAAATTGCAGTTTTTTGGGCTTGTTTTACAATGTATAGGCTTCTTCTCTTACATAGGCTATAAGAATGACCAAGCCTCAGCTAACGTGTCAAACATTCCCATCTAACATCAGTCAAACTCAACTGAACAGAGATTTTCATTTTTTTTGTCTTGTTGAAGGATCCGTACATTACCCCAGCCCCCCACCCCCATATTGATGTGGCCAGTAGCTTTTCATAAATAAGGAATAAAATCATTAAATTTAGCAATTTTAGAGGGTTGCTTATTTTGGGCTTCTTTTGGAGAGAGAAGTTGCTTGTTTTGGGCTTTTCACAGAGAGATTCGCTTGTTTGTTGCGAGATCTGGCAACACTGTCAGTAACATAACATGTAAGTGGGTTGCATATATTGGGCTCAAACATGCCAAACCACCAGTATGGTCCTTTAAAATTAAACAACAAGTTCAGTTGCCTTGAACTGCTGCTAGATATCCAGTAACCTGGATGATTGAGAACCTTTATACTGGGTCTCCAAAGTTCCAGAAGTCGTCTGTGGAGAAGAAGAATTGCTAAAGCTAACGTAACGTCCTCACCAGTTCCAGAAGTTGTGTCTGGAGAAGAAGGCTCGAGGTTCGAAAGCGTAGAGTTTCAGCAGGATCTCCAGCATGTACAGAGCCAGAAAAACCCATTCCGAGTTAGAGATCATCGGATCCTCTTCGTCCAATCCAATGAACACGGCGTTCACCAGGATGATCAGGTCGTACACAATTACAAAAACCCTGAAAAACACACAAACGTGCTTTTAGTAGGATCTGGAAAGACCCTCAGCGATCATTCCAGAACCCAAACCTGATCCCATTAGTGATTTAAACACAAGAATGGAGCTCCTCATATCACATCCAGGGGAAAAAATGGAAATCATAGCCACGTATTATGAATTTGTTCCCACGCTTTATTAATACGTGTATGTATTACATTCCATGTAAATCGTGGCCACATTTTACCAATTTGTTCCCTTGTTTTATTGAAATTGTGGCCATGTTTTACAAATTCGTTCCCTCATTTTTGTTCAATCATTTTATCAATTCATTCCCTCATTTTTGTTTAATCTTGATTAATTAGTTAATTTTTTCATTAATCTTTCTCCCCCTTTGTAAAAACTGCGGTCAGGACAGCAACAAACTGCACTTTTGAAATCCAAAGATTTCATATTCTTGTCCACCTGATCTGAACTTTACAGTAACTGCTTTGAAACAGTCAGAGGTTGATGAAAGCGATTGTTTTATTACACTTAAAAAAAAAAAAAAAAAAAAAAAAAAAAATCACATTTATGAAAATGTTCCAGAAAAAGGCATTAGGTGTTTATTGAAAACACTTATGGATTACATGAGTACGCTAATTTTCAACAATGACATCCAGCATTTCAGTTTAGAACAGACACACAAAATTAGCTATGGTCTGATTTTAGATGTGCTGTAAATATAGAAATTTCCATAAGAAGTGTTATAGTGCTAACTCAAACCATAAGTACACACATTACGAACAACTTTTATTGTCACATTTTGGAAATATTAATAGGCGGCCGGCTTGATTGCAGTTTTTGCAAATAGGCAAGGAAGTGCAACAAGAAAATGAACAATTGGTAAAACGTGGCCATGATTGATCTAAAACGATGGAGCGAATAATAAAATGTGTGTGTGTATTCAGAAAGCGTGGAACTAATTCATAATATGTGGTTACATCCGTTTTTTCCACCTGGATGTCATATGATGAGCTCTCTGTAAAGCGGAATCATTTAATGTGGGGTTTAATTCATTTTTCTGTCTCTCTGTCTATCTGCCTGTCAGTCTGTCTTGCCTACCTGTCTGCCTGCCTGTTTACCTGTCTACCTGTTGTCTGTCTGCCTGTCTACCTGTCTGTCTGCCTGTCTCTGTCTTGCCTACCTGTCTGCCTGTCTGTCTACCTGTCTGTCTACCTGTCTGTCTGTCTGCCTGCCTGTCTTACCGGTGTTGGACCAATCGGCAGAGGAGGCGGCTGGGCGGGGACAGGTNGTCTGCCTGCCTGTCTTACCGGTGTTGGACCAATCGGCAGAGGAGGCGGCTGGGCGGGGACAGGTAGAGGGCGGGGCAAAAGTTCTGAAGTGGGTGTGGCCTTGACTTCATCGTGATCACCTGGATGTTCAGCAGGTCAGCCAGTTGGACGAACGCCACTTTACCTGTCAATCATCAAAACCGACCAATCAGCAGTCGGTGCACAATAAAAACAAAAACTGGGAATGCTTTCGCTGATCACGTGAAAGTCAAAGCAGACGATTAAAACATTTTATTCTCTTTTTGTTTTTACATCCACAACAGCTCAAACCAAAAGGTTTATAGCAGTTAGATGATTTTCATTCCTACAGCTTTTTGTGGTGCGTTCAGGTGCTTCTCATAAAACTCATGAAGTCTCAGATTTCCCAGTTAAAGTTAAACGCTCAGTAAACTGTTACAAGTTTAATGATCACAGAGTTTACAAGTAGTAATGTTCCACTTCATCCAATTACTGAGCAAGTTAAAGGAGCATACTGGTGATTTTGCGAGTCTGAGCCCAATAAATACTACTCGCGTACATGTTACTGCTGACCATTTTCCAAAACTTAAAACCGTATTTTAGTTTTTCTGTTATTTTATCAAAAACTAATCTTAAAATTAAATGTTCAGGTGATACGCCCCAGTATATTTTCTTCTGTGCATGTCTGTGTTAGACCAGTTATTATATTGACAATAAATTTCTTGCGATGGATTGTTTATCTTCAACAGCCTCTAGGGGGCACAAGTGGGCCTCTATCAGCAGCTTGTGTACTACAACACACAAAAAAATATTTAGGTTCAAGTTATTCTACTTAAGCATTTATAAACAGAGACTATTTATCACTAATTTAACGTTTCACCTGGTGAGTAAGCAAACTTAAACCTCCCACAGTGGAACTGCGCCCCCACCTGGTGCATTTCAGTAAAAACTCTCTGAAAGGGGAGCAGGAATTGCAGAAATTTTGACCCAAGTTTCTTAAACTTAAGAAATTGGATTAATTTTTTTTTCCTCATCATCATCAGTGAGGATGAAGGAAAATGATCCAGCCAGCTGATGAAGCAGAATTCATGTGTGTGTGTGTGCGTACTTTCATTCTTCTGTATATTTTATTATTGGCAGCATTTCTGAATTTGGAATTCATGTTTCTGTTTTTGCTGCATACTGATCAAAATTTTGTTGATAAGGTTTTAAAGTGTCCAGTCAAAGGGGTCAGAGGTCACGCACAATGTTTCTGTGGGTGTCATGAATAAACTCAAAGCTTAAGAAGGAGTTTGAGCTGGTGAGGAGATGAACTGTAAACTTCCTGTTCACAGTAAATGATCTTTGTTGAAGTTGATGGCGAAACACTTTGACTTCCTGTTGACTTGACGTTAAAGACGGTAAAGAAGTTGTTTGGAGCTAATCGGGCCTCTGCAGAAGGCCGAGTCCTCGCCCTGCAGGAACTGGACCTGCACGGTCTTCCTGCCTGCAATCTGATGTGGTTTCAGGTCTGACGATGCAAAAAAGGAAGAAGTACGCAAGTATATTTACTCAAGTACTTCTGGTGATACTGCAGTTTTTTTACTTATTACCTTCACCGAGGAGATCATGTGATCATGATGGTTGTTTGTTTGTTAGCAGGATATCTCAAAAAGATATGAAGGGATTTGGATTAAATTTGGGGGACAGATAATGTTGAAATTATTAAAATAGAAAGGAGGTGATCTGGATCATCTTCTGGATCCTTTAAGAGACCATTATTTGCAGTGTGTGTGTGTTTGTGTGTGTGTTTTTAATATTTGTATTTTTGTTTATGTTTTGGTTGATATTTTTATTTATGCTTGCACTTAAAGGACCATACCGGTGCTTTTACGTGTTTGAGCCAATAAATACTACTCGCATACCGTTACATTACTGACATCCATTTTCAAAAATATACCGGAGAGGTAAATATTAGAATTGTTTTTCATACCTTCCAAACTGTGATTATTTTTCAGTTCATTCCATGAGATTCAGTTTGTAGAGACTTGAAACTATAATTAATCCACCACAGCAGACATAATGTCTATTATATTTTTATCAGTGTTACTTTATTTAACTGATCCAACATGGAGCTGCACGGAAGAAAATGTATGACTGGGAATGTAGTTCCAGGAGAATATGGTTTTTACCACATTTTATCTACATTTGGATACATGTCTTATCAGGGGAAACGCTGAATTTTAAGGTGTTTCACCTGAACATTTTGTTCTGAAAGATTAGGAGATTTGGAAAATTAGAGACATTTTTATGTTTTGGAAAATGGCTGTCAGTAATGTAACATGTATGAAAATAAGGATTAGATTTGTGCCACATTTCCAGGGAGCATTTCCACATTTTGAGCAAAAAAATAAAATTTTGCACACACACAATTTAATTTGAGCAAACAAAAATCTATTTTGTGCTTCAAAAAATCTTAAAGTGTGGCTCTGATAACTAAACTCTGCTGCTCAGGTCTGATGTTATGCTGCTCAGTTGGCACAGCCTTACTACTGTGCCACAATTATCAGCCAGTCAGAGAGACCCCACGTTGCTCATTTCTAATTGGCTAGTCTCCTCCAATCACTACATTTCCTGACATGGTTGTCAATCACTTTAAACTTCAGGAAAGCACAGCTTTATCGAATATTCTTCAAATTTATTATACCTGATGGACAAAATAACATGTCAAATCCTGAGAACAGTGAAACACCACGGCCTCAATTATTAACTTTTACTATTAAGACATCAAGTTACTTTTTGAAATGTTGTGGACTAAACATGTTTCCTGTTAAAACTGATTAACCATAAAAGTGACAGTGTGCACTACACTCCTGTCATCCAGCAAAATTAGTGCTAGTTTTAATCATTCATAAGTTAGTTAATGTTAGCAAACTTGCTAACTCACTTGTTATTATGTGAGTTGGTTGCGATTCTGCACAACAATTTCAAAATAGCCTCCGGTCAGGGAACGTAATGATTGGAGAATGGCCAACAGTCAAAATAGATTTTTGTTTGATCAAATTATACGTGTGTGCAAAATTTTATTCTCTTTGCTCAAAATGTGAAACTGCTCGGTCAAAATGTGGCATAAATCTAATTCCATATGCAAATAGCATTTATTGGGCTTAAGCATGCAAAAATTACTGGCATGGTCCTCTAAGTTTTTTTTTTTTTTTTTTTTTTGTATGCGGAAGAAGGTGAGCTACCTATCCATCCGTGGTTCTTGTCGTCGGAGACGCTCCACAGCAGCTCTCTGTGGGCATTGCTCATGTCCGGCTGGACCAATCGGACCAGCTGGTTCCAGCAGGCCTGGCTCACTGCTGGCTCCGCCCCTTCCTCCCGCTGCTCCTGCAGCACGGCAAACGCTCGCACCATCTTGTGCCTCTTGGCCCTCACCAGCTGCCGTACCTCCTCCTGGTGGAAGAAGGGCAAGATAAAAAAAAAAAAGATGATAAATCATACAAAAAACAAAGTTATTCTTCATTCAAGCAAAAGACTTTTACTTCAAATGGCGTATTAAAATATAAACATCAGATCCAGCTAATCAGTTCAATTCAGTTCAGTTCAACACCTTATTGCCATGGCAACTTACGGTTGCTGGGAATTTGTCTGTGTTATAAATGTCTCATAATAAATAGACAACAGGTCATCCATTTAAAATGCTAATTAGCATATATAACAACTAAAAACTGCAAGTCTCCACAAGTTGAATTTAATGGAATTATGTGAAACCAACTGCAGTTTGGAAGGTAGGAAAAACAATTCTAATACTTACCTCTCCAGTATATTTATGAATGGATGTCAGTAATGTAACATGTATGTGGGTCATGTTTATTGGGCTCAAACTGAATCAAAGCAAAAAACTAAATTTAACATAAAATTGAATCATAACAGTTAAAAGGAAGAATTTAAAATGAAGTTCTGAGAGTCAATCAGGTGATTTTACTGTTTTTATTACTGGAAAACAAAAAAAAAAAGAAGAAAAAAAAAAAAACTGTTTGTTTCATATGAAATTCAATTTTTTTGTTTTTTTTTGTACCTTCAGGTACTTTTTGTAGTTGTTGTAGACGACAGCCAGGAAGACGGACATGAAGATGTAGATGTTGATGAGGATGTAAAGGATGAAGAAGACAGCGAAGATGAAGCTGGTGTTATACGCCGGCATCCTGCCCAACGAAAATCACGAACAAACCAATCAGAAATCAGAACATCGAGAATGTTAAGAATCCAGGAACGAATCCTGACGATTAACAAAACGTAAAAACTTGTAGAGATGACACAGATAAACAGATGCTGTTTCAGCTTTTTAAAAGGCCAAACACAGTTTTCTAGAATTATTTCATTTCTTTCAAAGTTTCTACTCGGTGTATTTATTTCCTTCGTTTTCAACCAAATGTAGCTGTTAATATCTGAGACGCTCAGGCATTGTTCAGGTGGACAACAATCATCAGATTGTGATCATTTTAACATCATCTACACTGTAAAAAATTGTTCTTACATGATCATCGGACTTTGATCGTTTTTCGGCATCTACACTGTAAAAAATTACTGTTACATGATCATCAGATTCTGATCATTTTTTATTTTCTACGCTGTAAAAATTGACCTTAGACGATCATCAGATTTTGATCATTTTTCGGCATCTACACTGTAAAAAATTGCTCTTACATGACATCAGGGCTGTTGGCGGTGGTGACAAGGACGTAGAGGTCGAAGACGATTTCCAAGTAGTTAGTGAAGTACAGCGTTCCCTCGTTTGTTTTCAGACCTCTAACACACACACATGCACACGCAAACACACACACACACATGCACGTTTCAAATTAAATTAATTAAAATTAATTAAAAATTGGCTGCGTAAGTTAGTGCAGAAACAACTAATCAATTAATCCGTCAGTCAATCAACAGAAACCCAACAATTTTAATTGTCAGCTAAAATTGACAATTTTAACAATTTAATTTTACCATTTTACATAAAAAAACATTTAATTTAACATTCAATTTAGCAATTAATGGTTGTCAGTAAAGTAAACGTGTATATTGTATAAATTTAACTACAACATGCAAATAGTAATTTAGGTTCAGATTCGGGTTAAAAGGTCAAATATTTACTGATTCCGTGTTTTCAAATGTGAAGATTTTCAGCTTTTTTCTTGTTATTCTTTTGAGTTTTGTGCTTTTTTTAACTGTTTGTTAAGAAATTTGAAGAATCTCTTTGGAATCTGGGAATAGACTGGTAATTGTCACCAATTTTACAACCAAAGAACAATGAATCCATGAATATATCTCCATCCTCTGTGCAGCCAGGATGGATCGTGCATGACGTTAACCACATCGTAGCTGAGTATCCTCTGTTCATTTGAAATTCGTTGGTTGCACACGAACGTTGGAATGAATACTACGTGTTCGCAGGATGTGATACCAACAAAAATCTCAGGCTAAAGGCTGCTACACACCAGAGGCGAATAATTTGTGTGATTATATCACACGTTAATAATATGTTTTGAACTCACAGAGCCTTTCACGTCAACAACAGAGTTTCGCTTGACAAAATTGCGGCATTTATTTTTTCGGATCAGGCTCAGTTTTTCCAACTTTTCGCCTGTGAATACAAACACATCGGACCAATCAAAATGTTGTTTACTCAAATCATGCAACAAGGCGGCTTGTCTGTTTATGTGTCACAGAACGTTGTGCTGTGTAATAAAACAGATAAATGATAAAAGCAACAAGTATAAAGATGACGCAGTTTCATTATGACAACGGTCTCAATGAATATTTACCTACAGTCATCCTGAAGTGATGAAGCTTTACTTCCTGAGTCAAACAGGCTCCTCCTCCTCCTCCTCCTCCTTCCTTTTTGATGAACTCATATTCTTGTTTTTTTCCTTCTTTTTTTGCCAAGTCATGACAATCATCACTAGTTGCTGACTCAGTTTTTTCATTGCACGTTTTTTTGGTGTGGAATCATTTATTCTCAGATCCATTTTGGGCCTCTTACATGTGTGGAAATAAATCAGATACATATCAGATATCCACCAATGTGACTGCTGTCTAAATCCACAGATCAGAATTTCCTTCCCATTCTGACTCCTACGTAACGTTCTGCTTTATCTGCATATGATGATGTCAGCATCAATATGATGACGCTCTCTGTAAACAGAAATGGAGGACATGCTATATATATCAGACATGCTGATGTGTGTTTATGTCAAATAGATGTATTAGTGTGTGATAACAGGCTCCTGTTACAGCAGCAAAACTCCAACTCCACCCGCTTCTCCTCCATGATTAACCGATGAACATACGTGTCCTGATGGAGAGATAAACACTCACACAACATATCAGATGTTTCTCTCTGCATGTGAAAGTTTTAACCTGCTGATCAGATTTTAAATACTTCTCTCATCTTAGTCCATTGAAGCGTTTTCTTTACATGCATCTCAGAAATGTGTGCATGCGTAGCTGCATCCTGCTGCTACAGGTCAAAGGTCAAAGCGTGTAAATACAGGTATCAGATATGAACCGCTTAAAAAAGAAAATGTAAATATGCTGAACAAAAAATCAGACATAGTCAAAAGATCAGAACAGAGCATCAAGGCTTGTAGTGTGAATCCAGCCTTACCGCAACAAATCTGCATCTGAAAAATTCACACTTTCCTGTCATTTATTCGCATTGTTCTCGGTGTGTAACAGCCTTAACATGCTAGATGACATGATTAAAAACATGAGAAGTCTCACCGTTTCCCGAACAGCTTGAGGGCCATGAGGGAAAACATGAGGATGCTGAACATGAAGAGCAGGAAGACGTAGAAGATCTGAGGCAGAGCGTTCCGGATGCTTCGGAACGCTCTGCGCAGCTGAGCACAAAACAAAACGTTATGTTACAACCGAGCAGGAACACAACAGGAAACAAAAAGGAGCAGTCAGAAGCCTCGTTGGCGCCTTCTACAGGCTGCAATGCTCGTTACTCCCACAAAGTGAAACTGCTGCACAGAACAAACACACTAGTGGTTAATCTGTTCTTACTGACAGTGAGACTAAAAAATGTCCAACTTGTCCTGAGGGGGACTTGTCCTGAGGAGTGGAAATGTCATGAGGTCATAAAAATCTAAAGGG
This sequence comes from Lucifuga dentata, assembly GCA_014773175.1. Lineage (NCBI taxonomy): Eukaryota > Metazoa > Chordata > Actinopteri > Ophidiiformes > Bythitidae > Lucifuga > Lucifuga dentata. The sequence continues at coordinate 122,879 of VXCM01001655.1, forward strand.
TTCATCCTCTGAGGAGCATCAATGTGCTTCAGTCTTACCAACACCTGACGACAGGTGAGAGGACAGATGTGACAGGTGAGAGGACAGACGAGAAGACAGGTGAAAGGACAAGATGTGACAGGTTAGAGGCCAGACAGGGAGGACAGATGTGACAGGTTAGAGGACAGATGGGAAGACAAGATGTGACAGGGAGAGGACAGACGAGGACAGATGTGACAGGATAGAGAACAGACGAGAAGACAGGTGAGAGGACAGATGTGAAAGAGGACAGATGAGAGAACAGGTAAAGGACAAATGAGAGGACAGGTGTGAAAGGTAAGAGGACAGGTGAGAGGACAGGTGAGAAACGTAGACATAGACAGAATACCTGCCGTCCCTCCGTGACGTTGACCAATAGGAGCGGACGTAGGACTCTGGACCAGCGGACACCATAGCAGCCTGCAGCTTTCAGTCCTCCGTAGATGATCATGTCCACCAGAGTCAGCTAGAGGACAGAGACAGGAAGTAACAACAAGGAAACTTTATACAAGAAGGACGGAAAGTATGAGGGGACAAATGCCGACAGAAGCCGGCAAAGACATAAAAACTGCATATCAGACGACTGTCTCCATCCATCTTGTCCTCTGGAATTTAAAATCGAGGATTGCTGAAACCAATTAGCAAACACCTCAGGAATTATATTACGTCACGTAAACCAATTACACTACCGGTTGGGCTCAGTACTTATCAATCAATCCCCTCCTACACAGCCGCAATCTGGTCACATCCAAACAGGATTGCACCTGTCTCCGTAACACTCCCACAAAATGGATCGCTGAGATTCTTGACAATGACAGGCTGTGGGGCGGTTGATTGATAAGTTTTGAGCCAAACTTTAATGCTAAGCTTAGTATTTATCAATCAACCGTCTTTAGCTTTAATCATCACGCTCAAATGAATGTTGCTAATGCGCAGAAAGATTATAAATAAAATTATATTATTTCCATGGCATATTACACACAATTATCATGCGTCGGGCTCAAAACTTATCAATCGATCTTTCTATTTCAACAGCGATTAGATGAACTTGAATTTAGGTTTATTTATTTAGGTTTATGGTCTGCGATGAAGGTCAAATTTCACACACTGCAAAATATATAATGACCAAAACACAGCTCGAGGTAAAATACTTCCTTAAGGGCTAGGCTCAGAATTTATCAATCAAGCCTTCCAGCTTAACTGAGTCTGTTGTAAAGCTGCTGTCTGAATATCTCGCTTTAAAGGACCATTTAGTGCATTTAAGCTCCATAATACCACCTGCATGCACCTTACATTACTGATAACAAATATGCAGAACATAAAACCATATATATAGATATATATATATATATATATATATATATATTNTTTTTTTTTTTTTTGTTATTTTGCCAAATCCCCAAATTTTTCAAACTCAAATGTTCAGGTGAGCAAATTTTCACGCACTTTAAAATTCAACAATTTGCTTATTAATATGTATGTCTGAACATAGAAGGGATGGTTGTTTTTAATTTCTCTGTAAAAACCAGGTACTATTTTCCCTGGCGGAAGCATACTGTGGAGCTCCGTGTTGAATCGGTTAAACAAAGTTACTTTGCCAAAAAAATTAACAGACATCATGTTCGTTGTGATGGATTAAATATCTCAAGCGTGTTTCAAGTCTCTATAAGTTGATTTTTATAGCACACTGGAATGAAGTGAAGCCAGTGGCTGTCTTGAAGGTAGGAAAAACAATTCTAAAATTTACTGCTAAAATAGCATATTTTGGGAAATGCTTATCACAAAAGTAAAACGTGTATGCAGGTTGCATATATTGGACTACAATGTGCAAAATTGTTGGTATTGTCCTTTAAAATCCAGGTTAGTTAAAAGCAATGAATCCTACGTCACAGTAAGACAGTTAGGGGTCAGAGGTCACAGAAAAAGGGAGAGTGAGTCACTTTCAATGTGGAGCAGCAGGAATGTTTCATAGCATTCGTTCCTGCTCAGATTGTTGTAAGGAGGTTCAGAATCACAGGAAGCTTCGGCCATAAAGGCGCTGACGCGGCAAAACGTTCAAAGGTCATTTCACAACAACAGCAGCAGAACGTTTTCTCAGCACATTCTGACTGCTGCGCTCACAGGAAGTCAAAGTCACCCCCCCCCCCNCCCCCCCCCCCAAAAAAAAAATCCAGGAACCAAACTCATCCTGATGCTCCTCATTGGCTGTGCAGCTCAAAGTCAGCTTCACTATTTTAAATTTTTCACTTAATTTGTCTTTTATGCATCTGTGCTGTAAAAAAAAAAAAAAAAANAAAAAAAAAAAAAAAAGAAAATCGACAAAATTTGGATTGTGAAAATCTGCAGAACAAAAACATTTGTAGGGAAATTTATCATAATAATTTAGAATATAAACAATCATAAAATTGTCTAATAAAAATAAATTATTGAATCTGAAAAGTTCTTGACTAAAAAAAAATTCAACTTCACAAAAGTAAATTCAGTAAAAGTAAATAAAAAATGAGGGGGGGTGTTATTTCAAGTTTTCAAACTCGCAAATTTGCCAGTTTTAAAAGTCTGTATGCTTATGATAATTTGATGATTTTGCGGTAAAAGCATAAGTATTTCTTTATTGTTAAATTTGATGGAAAAGTATAATTTAATAAAGTCATGTACTGCAGGCATAGTCACAACATGAGGCGGTTTGATTCCTGTTCTCATTATTTTCACTTTTCATTATTAAAAACAATTATTGTTTTAAAAAAAAAATTAAAAAACGATTATTCATCATTAAAAATAACTTTCCTTATTGTTATTTTGCTTTTAAACTGCAAATTTGCAAGTTTTTTGCGAGTACATGACCTTATTAAATTATACTTTTATAATACATGTGCTTTTGGTGCAAAATCATTGAATTATCATAAGCATACAGACTTTTAAAACTGGCAAATTTTCAAGTTTTAAAACTGNCAAAATCATTGAATTATCATAAGCATACAGACTTTTAAAACTGGCAAATTTTCAAGTTTTAAAACTGTAAAATTTGCGAGTTTAAAAACTTGAAATAATGCCCCCATTGTCCATTTTTTCATTTTATATGACTCTAATACGCCATCGTAGAAATGACTAGTTCCTGAAAAATAATTTTAAAAAATATCCATGCTTGATTGTTGTCATTCTTTTGATCGAGTCCTTTGTGGTCGCTCCATAAACAAACAAAAAAATGCCTTCAAATCCGCAAAGCTCTATCACTGTTTGATTGTTGTTTACAGTTTTGGTGTAGATTTCCATATGATTACGATTATTGCAATTATTGTATTATTATTTCGAGCGATGATGTCACATGTGGGCATAAAAACAAGAGTTAACGATAATACGCCACTTAGAGGAAACTAAATCAGCATACGTAACAACTACACAACAAAAACAACAGATTATTGACAGGATTAACTTCTCCCACTGATCACATGACCCAATTAGCCCCTCCTACCAGCAGGATGGTGATGATGCAGATATTCTTGGGATCTTTCCAGAACTTGTCTTGTGGAATCACTTTGGCGTAATGAACCAGCCGAGTGGTGAAGACGAGCAGACAGAGGAGCTCCACCACCATGGTTGCCTTGGAAATGGAAAATGAAGTTCATATATATATATATATAAATATGTATGGTGGATTAAAGATCAATTAATCTTATTTGCCAAATGCTAGAGGAGCAGCTTTGTCCGGAAATTATGAATATGGAATTTTTAGTGAAAAAAAAACATTAAAAAATAAAAAAAAGTGTGGTTTAATTTAAGCTTCTGAAGTCCATTAATAAAAGCGCAATAATTGATTTGTCATAACATGTGGAAAAAAAGTTCTGGAATTTTCCTGAAAAATTCAAATTTGTGTCACATGAAGAAAATATTTCATATTTAAGAATCAAGAAAGTGATGATATATATATCTATATATAGATATATATATAGATATATATATCTATATATATTTTGTTTTAGAAAAATCTTCCACATTTCATTGATTTTCTAGATTTCATTCTTGATTTTCTACATATTTCTAGAATTTTTTGCTCCTCTAAACTTTTCAGTTTAAAAACTCAATTTAGGAAGAGAAATATTAGAAAACATCTTCATTGTAAAGGACTCAGTTGGTTCTACAAAAATTTGCAAAATAAAACAAAGTTAAAAATCTACAGAAAAAAAATCTAATCTAGAAAACTAAAAAATACTTAAAAAACTACAGACTTCAGAGAATTTTAGAAAAAAGAGTTTTATTTAAAAAAAAAATCTAGGAAGTTTTTTTCTAGAAAATTTCTACAAAATTTGGAAAACCAGAAAAACAAAAAAAACTGTTTTCAAAATTTGGGGGGGATTTTTTTTTTTTTTTTTTTTTTTTATTAATTACAGAAATTATTAATTACATAACACAAAAAAACATTATTTGGGGACATTTTTGAGAAAGTCCCATAAAAAATAGAAAGAAAAGTCTAAAAAATATTGCGACAAATTTCAAAAAGTAAAGAAAACTCGAGGCCGTTCTCAAGATCATTCTTTTCAACACTGACTGGAAAATTAATTTAAAATTTGGAATGAATTTTTAGAAACTTTATTTTCCATAAAAATTTATGAAAACAGGAAGTACAAACCCATATTGGCAGAGAGACGACCGCCGGCTCCTCGAAGATCGCCAGAGACAGATCCACCAAGATGGAGAAGTACACGAAAACCTGGAGGAGCCAGTGGTTGTAGAGGAGATACAGTCTAACACACACACAGACACAGACACACACACACACACACACACACACACACACACACACACACACACACAAATCAGGCCACACAAATGTATAGAACTTTCCTTGATGTTGTATTTTCGTCTCAGTGTTAAGTGAAATTATTTGTCATTAATTCTATTGGTTTTGATGATGATGATGATGATGATGATGATGAAGAACAGCAGTAAAACATAAACAGAAAGAAAAATTGGAATGGTACCTGACAGCCTGAGGCGACGTGTCAAAATAAATGTTTCTGTTGTACTGAGCGTCTGACACGTAGACGGCAGCCAGGTCGAAATCCTGAAACACACACACACACACACACACACACACACACACACACACACACACACACACACACACACAAAAGCCCACTCTGCACTGATTGGCCAGCTCTGTCAGGCCCATGCCAGTAACACCCACAGGAAAGGATGCTAGCTAAATGCTGAATTGCTAGCCTCGTGAGCGTGTTAAATCGGGTGAGAATTCACGTGTTATGTGTTGATGTCATCAAGTTACAGAAATAACGGACCAATCAAAACGAAGCTTTCAGGAAAGTTTTAGCAAATGCTCAACGCAAATTCCCTCTTTATTTCACTGTTAAATTGAGGGGAAAATATCTTCTCTTTTAAGGTTCGGTGCAGACAAAGCCAGGATTATCCTTAAAGGACCATGCTGGTGGTTTTGCAAGTTTGAACCCAATGAATACAACCTGCTTATAAATTACATTGCTACCAACAAGCTTTTGAAAATGTACTCCTGGAGCACTAAATGTTTGAATTGTTTTTCCGACCTTCCAGGCTATTTTGGTTTGTTCCAATACGCCACTAAAATCAACTTTTAGGCGTAAATATGCTTGAAATAAGTAATCCGTCACCGCGAACACGATGTCCATTAAATGTTTTGTCAAAGTAACTTTATTTAACTTTATTTATTGATACACTAACCTTAAAATTCAACGTTTCGTCTGCTAACACTTTCTCACGATTGTGGAAGGCACACTCATTTCTATTTCTCTGTAAAAGCTGTCTTCTTCTGGGACTATATTTTCTGGCGGAGGCATACATTGTCATCTGTGTTGGACCAGTTAAATAAAGTTACTTCTATAAAAAAAAAAAAANAAAAAAAAAAAACAGACATGTTGTTCTCTGTGATGGATTATGTATCATGTTTCAAGTCTCTACAAGTTGATTTTAATTATGTACTGGATTGAACTGAAACCAATGGTAGTCTGGAAGGTAGGAAAAACAACTCTAAAATTTACTGCTAAAGTCGTATATTTTGAGAACGTAACATCTGTACAGATTATATATATTTGACTCAAACTTGCACAATCGCCGATATGGTCCTTAAGGTTAGAGTTGATTTGGCGCTCACATTGCCCCCTAGTGGACATTTTGTTTAATTCTCCAAACCGATCCTGTACACAAATGAGTTTATGAGCAACAACACTCATACAGAAACTGTGTAAATGTATAAAGTACCTTTATATTTACATATAAATGTAAAGACTTTAGCATATCAAATTTTACATTTTTAGCCCCACTGGTGGTAATTCCGTAAGAAGAGCTGAATCATCAGGATGTTGTTTTTTCTGATTGTGGGTTAAAGACACTGAAGGCTCCTGCGGGTTTAGACTCTTATTATATGATACGACACAAGTTATTATCTGATGCAAATTAAAATATTATCTTAACAATATCGCATCTTCTGCACAGAGGATTTAAAAAATCGTTTGAAGCTGATGAGGAGCAGAAACTAGATTTTAAGTTATTTTTAATTAATTATTAATACTGTCTAACATTCAACACTATAGTGAGTCAGACAAACTGACTGACTTTTACAGTTTAACTTATTGTCCAAAAGGAAACACAAAGTCCATCATATTATTGCTGTCAATCCAAATTAAAAAGACACTAACCGGAAATTAAAAAAAAAAAAAAANAAAAAAAAAAAAGACAAAAACATCTCAGTCATAGTTTGATTCCGTCACAGTGTGACGAACAGAAGAGAGAAAAACTCACTAAACTCTCTGGAGTCTCAATTCTTTCGTTATAATTTTAGGTTTTTTATTGAGTTTGTCACCTGAGAAGCTGCAAACTGTCACAAGTAACATTCATCTTCCTGTCTAGTAAAATATTTTACTTTTATTATTAGTAAGTAAATTTTTTTTTTTTTTTTTTTTTTTTTTTAAGTGAAGCGTTTTAGATTGCAAAATAAAACAAACGCATAAAAACAAGTCAAATGATAAAGTGAGTTTAGGGGTTAAAAGACTTTTTTTCCTGCTCACCTCTTTGCTTTTTGCAGCTGTACCTCCGTTTGGAATCTCTTTTCCTCCTGCGGGATCAGGAAACTTTTCTGTCTGTTTTTCTACCTCCATCATCTCCAAACTTTAAACCGCCTCCAGAAACTTTACAAAGCAGAAAAAAGAATCAGAAAAGTGTTCTGAGAAGCTCCTGGGTGGATTTTCCACACTTGGCGTCGGAGTTTTTCTTCACTCCTGCAGAATCCAAAGCTGGAGGGGGGAAAAAAAAAAGTCAAACTTCTTTTCCGTGTCAGGTTTTTATTCTTCGGTTTATATTTTGTTTGTTTTTTGTTGTTTTGGTTTTATTTCTCACATGTCCTCTGTATGTGAGAATAAAGTTCTCACGTTGCTGATGATCTCTGTTTGAGGTCCATCTCCGATCTAAAGCTGTTTGTCCTCTGCAGGACTCAAGATGCGTTCGCAGACTGCAGGAAATATAGAGAAGAACAGCCCGCAAAGGGAAAAAAAAGTAAAAAAAAAAAAAAGTGACGTGTTACCGGTGTTCCAGATTAACTGGTGATTAGGTTAACTGGTGACGTTAGACTGAATGGTGGCTGCTTGTAGATGTTGAACATTACAAATTAAGAAAAACCTAAAAATTAGCAACTGGGAAATAAACTGTCAGCAAAAAATTCACTCTCATCAAAAAGTAAATAAAAATAAGATGGATAAAAGTCAAAGGCCACGAATAAATAAATAAATAAATAAATAACCAAATATTTCGTTTCTATCCAGTTTATGTTTCCATAAAACAAACTTCTATATTTCCGAGTTTAATCAGGGACCCTGAAGGCAACAGGAGGGATCATGTGACACAAAGAAACATAGCGGAAATACGCTCGTGCGCACGCACGCGCGCGCGCACTGAATGAAAACAATAATGATCATCATTGCTTTGAGTTTTGCGTCATCATACTAATATTATTAAAGAGAAAGTTAAAACGGAATCCGTTATGTGATTTTTTCATAACGTGATCATTGGTCCATTTATTAACTCTATTTTTCTGTAAATCTCAAAGCCATGAAAAAAACCTTAATTTGTTCCTTATTCAAAATCTTTATTTGTTTAATCATTACACCCTCCAGCGTAAAACTTTAAATTATTTAAATAGTTTCAATAAATTTAAAAAAAAAGATCATTGTTAGTTTATTTTAACATATTAACTTAACATTGAAATGTTTGATGATACGCTTAGGTCTGATGTGTAATTACTTTTTGTACATTGTTGAATTCTTTAATAAAGGTCTTAATAAGACCTTTAACAATTAATTTCAAATAAATTAATAATCCAATTTTTAGATAAAAAAGGGTCATTCTGTATATTTAACTGTAAAGCTATCCCACACTAAAAACTCACAATGTTCCTGTTCTGAATTAAATATAAAGTTTATTTGCTGATTTTAAATCAAACTCTCACTTCAGCTTATAAACCACATAAAGTATTACTGTTTTGTTTTGTTTTTTAAATATTTTTGATTTACATATATGTATTTTTTAAAGTATTATTGTTACAGAAAGATTACCTGAAAGTTTTCTTCAAGGATCTGGAACAGTAATCTGTTGGGAATGGAAGGAAATTTACAACGAACATATTCAGAGGCAAAATATTATTAAAACAATAAAATATATACACAAACAAAATCACAGTTATATAACATAATATAGACCGTCATGGTGTAACATGTTAACACTCATTCTTGATGAATTTTCCAGATGAATGCGTGTAGCGTATACAGCGTTTTGCTGCCCCCTGCTGTCCTCTCTGCAGCATGACACTCATCCTCAGGTTTTATCTTTATTTTCAGTCATTTATGATCTCTTCTCTGTCAAAAAGAGTCTAAATGTGATCAGGTCATTGATGTGTGAAACAGGATTAAGGTCAATAACAACCAATCTGACTATTATGGCAAAATTCTCGTCTGTTTTAATCACAAATTAAAAAAAAAAAGAAGAAATATTGACATTTACAGTTTGCGAGAAAAACTTAGTGAACCCTTCAGATTTTCCAGTGTGAATTATGCTCCTTTTATTTCAAAAAATTGTCTTGTCACAAAAACATGGTGATCAAAGCTATCATCCATATGGAAGAGAATAGAGTGGTGATGTGTCTGACCAATATGTGTTAAAAATCCTTTAACATGAAGTCCGAGAAGCCATCAGTGAAGAGCTGCAGTTTTGCGGTTTCTGTGCAAAGACAGGAAGTACTAGAATAACACAGCACCAGCATCTGTTACATCATCCTAAATTAGAGGAAGAACAGAGGCTATGAGCAGAATGGTGAAGGTGAAGTGACTTTGTGGAACAGAGATGACCTGACAAGGTAACGACAGCAGAAGGTCAGCAACCTTTCTGCAGACGTTTCTCTTCTGATCAGTAACTCGAACAAAGCAAGTCCAACCTTTCCAGATAAATTATGTCCGATCAGTAAATGACAAATAAGTGATGAGATGTTTTGGGTGGTTCTTAGCTCATTATATGTAATTTATGATTGTATAAAACAGTATAAAGGAAGTCAGACTGTTAAGTTTCAGGGCAGATCCCACGGACGGGGATTCTATCAAAGCTTGACTGTACTACTGATGGACACAAAGGAGAAGGAAGGAGAGGATGAACTTAGAAATCAGAAAATTCTCTGTCTGAATGACTAAAATAGAAGATTTGACAAACAACTCAGCAGAGACGTTGAGGACATCTCTCTCTCTGTCTGAATGATGAAGATGAGGATTCGTCAAAGCAGCTGAAGATTGGAGCTGTGTAAGGATCAAGGAGAAAAGTTAAGGACCCACCTCAATTGTTCTTGATGTTCTGGGGTGAGAATTATATTTTTTTAAATTTTTATTTATTTTTCTATTTGTCTCCTTTTGACATTTTTATGATTTTTACATTTATCCATTTACTTTTTATTCTTTTTGAGTCATAAGTCGACTTTGTGATTTTTCTGCTAGTGACAGAATTAGGTGCAAGGTGAGGATTATGGTCAAGTTTTATATTACTACATCCATATTATTCATTGGTTGCTGTATGCTTTTGCATTTGCTAAATAAAGATTATAAACTGTAGTTAAAGAAATTGTCTAAGAATTTTTCATTTCATTTTATTTCATTTCACTTCATTTTATTAAACTCCTGACCAAAAAAATGGTATGGAGTACAAACACACAATACAAAAATGCAAATAAAGGCAGGCAATACAGGTGAAGAAAAAATAAAAACCAACCCAACTCATTTAAACAAAATCAACATATTACTCAAAAAGGCACCAAGTCCACAAATCACTCCTGGATTCTCTGACTGCAGCAGCAAAACCAATTTAAACATGGATGGATACTTAACATAATATTTCGGTAAATACTTTTCTCTATATTGAACAATTTCCATGTTTGTGCATTCAAACAATACATGATATTCATCCCCCACAAGGTTGCTGTTACATATTTTACATACTGTATCTTTTCTTTCTAGCCCTGAATATCTTCCAGTAATCTTTGGAATTCTGGAATTAGCAAGCCTGAAATCACAGATGGCTTGTTGTCTGTCTCCTATTCTGTTGCAATAAATATTCATTTTCATATTCATTTCATTTTATTGTAAGAAGAGCTTTTAAAGGTTTTAACAGCCTCTCCTCAGTGATGTAAAAGGAACAGGAAGGGTGCCTAGATCAGATTCAACAATGTATTTCTCTTACTTAAAGGTTAACTTGGACTCAACTGATGTAAAACCATTTCATTGGCAGTAAAAGTGTCCTTACTGCTTATAATTTATTCTCACAGCAACTGTTACAATATAAGAAGAATAGCTGTTGTTAACTAAAGTTCATAGGGTTTATATTAAAGGGGTGGACCATGTTAAATGTAACTGTGTGGGAAGTAGGGGAGGCTTTAGGATGAAGACAGAGAGTAAGACGAATATTGTATAGAGCTGAGCAGAGATTGGGAAGATGAGTTACCATGGTTTGGGTGGGGTACCATGGTGTGGGGGGGGGGGCTACACCTGATGACGCTGTATGAAGAGGCCAGTTAAAGAATTCCGATATTCTTTAAAATTGTCGGGCTTGTTGGAAAATTTGGATGATGATAAGAGGGAATAATTGATCACTTTGATTAAAAGTTATCCAGCTCTCTTTTCAGATGGTCCAACCCAAACACATCTGATTAAACACGATGTGGGTGTCGGGGATGCAAAACCCATTCATCAACTCTTTTACCGTGTGAAAAAAGTGAGCATTTGGATAAGGAAGTTCAATATATGTTAGACAATAACCTTGCCACACATTAAAGTTCTAGCTGGGCCTCACTGTGTCTTTTGGTTAAAAAGCCAGATTCAACCTATAGACCATGTACAGATTATCACAAACTTAACAGTGTTACTGAACCTGATTCTTTTCCACTTCCACGAATGGAAGACTGTGTAGATCTGGTGTCAGTACATTGGATCTTTTGAAAGGTTATTGGCAAGTACCATTAACTGAAAAGGCATGTGAGGTATGTGAATTTGTAACACCCATCAGATTATTCTCTTATGCTGTCATGCCATTTGAACTCAGGAACACACCCTCAATGTTTCAAAGATTGATGAATAGGGTGTTGTCTGGTTTAACTGGCTGTGCAGTGTTGATAGATGGAATTTTGTTACTCAGTATGACTGTACAAGGTTCATGTATCCTATGTGTTGGATGAAGTCAGCATTAGTTTTATTGTAGAGCTTCTCTGAGTTTGAGAAGCTATCTTATAAGAAACTGTATTTTCAGAACTGCATTTATGTAAACTGAGAATTGCATTTGTGTAAGTTGAGCATGTGTTGAGATCTCTTAGAGCTGGCCTGTTAAGAAATATGCACCTCTTTGTTTAGATGGAACCTACATGATTTTTGACAGCTACTTGATGAAGCCTGAGTGTGTGTGTGTGTGTGTGTGTGTGTCTTGATGGTAACCATCTGTAGATCTCTTCAGGCACGTATAAAGATGTGGCTCATTCTGTATGCTTTGTCCAATCTTGGTTGATCTGTTCAATCTTTGATTGCAACTGAGCTCGCCAATAAACGTATGAACTGAATCAACTAATTCTTCATGTCTTGAGTGTCATCCTTTGGCCAGATTCACCCTCCTATCAGTGTATTTAGATGATGCTGTCATCTATAGCAATACTTGGAAGGAACACTGGAGTGTTTGCAGGCACTGTATGACAGATTATTTTGGGTGTGACTGACACTAAATCTGGCTAAATGTGAGTTCACAAAAGCCACTGTACCGTAGCTGGGAGAGGTCGTGGGCCAAGGGGAGGTTTGGCCGGTAAAAATGCTAAGGTTGAGGCTATCTTAAGTTTTCCACCTCCAGCAACTAAGCCATACCACCATACCCATGCTGTTCCTGGGTATGATGGGATATTACCGTTGTTTTTGCAAAAACTTTGCCTATGTTGTTGGTCCTCTAACTAACCTGTTGAAGGCTCAAACCAAATATATCTGGTCTCCAACATGTAAAAATACTTTGGAGAACATTAAAGCTTTGCTGTGTGCTGCCCCAGTTCTCGCTGTGCCCCGGTTTGCCAGCCCATTCAAACTCTGCGTTGATGCTAGTAATGTAGGAGCTGGAGCTGTTCAGTTGCAAACAGCTGAACAGAGGATTGACAAACCACTCAGTTACTTCTCAATAACACTGAAGTCATAACAGTTGAATTATTCAGTTATTGAAAAAGAAGCGCTGGCTCTTATTTGAGGACTACAACACTTTGATGTGTATGTGGATTCTGGTGTCGCACCACCTACCGTATACACAGATCATAATCCGTTTTTTTTTTGTTTTTTTTTTTTTTGAAATCTCTGCAAAATCCAAACCAAAGACTCATGGGATGGGCTATGATTTTACAGCCCTACCAGCTTGACATCTGCCACATTAAAGGACATGAAAATGTGATCACGGATGCCTTGTCTCATGTGCCTTTAATCTAGATTGTGATCCTCCTGTCTGTTTGTAACTGGGTAATTTATACAGTGTTTGAGTCTCCACTATGTTTATTGGTGTACACTGTTTAAGTCAGTGTCCCCTCCTGCACCCTCCATTCTTCGCAGCTATTAGGTTCTGGTTCTGCCTTCCCTCTCCCCTTTTTGCCGTGGTTGCCTGTGGGAGAGGTGGTGAAAAATTTCTCTCTCTATCCCCAAATACTTATCCACGATGATCTTTATTTTATAACCATCAAAGTGTAAATTTATCAAATTTGGCATAATATTATAATTAGGAATCTATTAATGTAAAAATTTATACGGATTGGCCCTTAAATTTCATTAGATTTGGATGGATTAAGTTAGCGGCCCAATATCGTGGCAGGTCGTGCTAATGTTTCCATTTTTTTTCTTTTTTTTTTTTGTAGGAGCTGTGATTTGTGTGGAGGGTTTTTATTTGATTTATCTTTATTTTATGTCAGGTGTGTTTTGCTTTAGTTTGTCCTTATTGATCTACTTCATTTACCATGCTAATATCAGCTCATGTTCATGCCCTTTTTGCTGTGGTTGTCTATGGGAGACGAGCTGTCGATTTGTGTGGAGGAATTTTATTTGATTTATCTGTATTTTACGTCAGAAATTAAAGATCAGTTCAAAACAAACACAGCTCCCTTTCTTACACCACCGCAAAACATAACGCAGAGTGATCTCACAGGTTACATATTTACCTGTACTGTGTTTTGTTCCAGTTTGTTGTCTTCTATTCTTTTTCCTTCTATTAAAGTGCTCCTAGGATCCAGGTTGCTGAGGGGGAAGACTGAAGTTTTAGGCTATACACCTAGTAGATGGTTGAGTGACGTTATCAGTGTAAGGTAAGGTATGTTGTTCTATTTTGCTAAAATGGACTTTATTGTTTTTGCATTTTGTTTATTTTGTGGTTCAATCCTGGGTAGGACAGTTCCTGGAGGGNGGGGGGGGGGGGGGGGGGGGTTGTTAGGTATTGGAGCCAGGCCTGACCTGTGAGTGCTCCCTCTGCTGTCTGTTAGGTATTGAAAGGAGTAATTAGGTTGTTGATTCCACCTGAGAGGCCTAGAAAAACCACCTCCTCACGTCTCTCTAAGGTTGGATTTACACAACAAGTCTTGATGCTCAACCCTAATCTTTTGCCTATATCCGATTTTTTCAGTGTATTTACATTTTCTTTTCTAAGGCAGCTCATATCTGATACCTGTATTTACACGCTTTGACCTTTGACCTGTAGCAGCAGGATGCAGCTGAGCATGTGTACATTTCTGAGATGGATGTAAAAAAAAAAAAAACACTTCAATGGATGAGAGAACTATTTAAAAATATAATCAGCAGGTTAACAACTTTCAAATGTAGAGACAAACATCTAATATGTCGTGTGAGCGTTTATCTCTCCATCAGGACACACATTATCGTTAGGCGATCATAGAGGAGAAGGGGGACTTCTGCTGTAAAGGGAGCCTGTTATCACACACTAACAGGTCTATTTGACAAAAACACGTTGCAAAACAAATGATGCTGTTACTGTAACAGCATCATTATTAGGAGATTTATGTTTTTATTGGGGGATTTTTTTTTAATTTGCTACTGTAACAGCATCATTATAACTCAACTGATACATCGGCAGGTGAATATTATCAATTGATATCAGCTTATCAGAGACTAACTAGTATGTGTATATGTTAATAAATCTGCAAAAAAGAAACTGCAATACATAAATAATTCATTGAATGCATCTCGCAGCTCATTAATAAAAATAGAACTTTTTAATTCAGATGATGTACAGTTATTTATTTTTGTAACCTTTAGAACCTGAACTTTATGTTTAAATGAAAACATCTCAAGAATGACGTGTCCACAGAAACATAACAGCCTGTGGTCGTGTCTTTATGTCAGGCCCAGAACTTTTCATTCAGCCCTTGCACAGTGACAAGTCTATTCTGAATATCAAATATAGTTCAAAATTATCTGTAAACATAGTATAAGTAAACAGATAAATACCAGCAACTGACGACAAAGAAATATAATAATAATAATAATAATCATAATAATAATAATAATAATAATAATAATAATATAACTGATTGTATGTCAACTTTTCCCAAGCTGGAAATATTCCAGAGAGTTTTTGTGATTTGCAGGTAAAAACAACCATAAAGGCATCTCTGATAAACCAAAAATAACCTTAAAGGTCCCATGTCATGAAAAACATGTTTTTCCTTGCCCATGCATATATACTATAGTCATCCTTCAGCCTATCAAACCTGAGAATTTGGAAAGCCAAAACCTCTGCATTGTTTCCATAGCCCGCATTTTAGTCAAGCATGTGTTTCTACAAGCCGTTTTGATTTTGGTCTTTTTGTTATGTAACAAAAAGACACACTTGCATAAGGTCCACCTCCAAGGCAGACAACCACTCTCACTCCCCTCTGCTGTCAGTGCCTATAGCCGCCATTGTTGTAGTTCACCAATACAGACTTGGAGATGTCGAAGGTTCGAGCAAAACATGCCAACTGTTGTGTTGTTGGCTGCAGAAACCAACATAAATGTGTGTATTCCTGCCAGCATCGGAGGCTAAAAAGAAACAGTGGTTAGATTTTATTTATGACAACAACGTTCCAGCTGCAGTGGCTGCTAGTCATTCATCTGTGCTAACCACTTCACCAACGAGGGACAGTACAACGCTGGCTTAGCTTCTAAACTGACCTTAAAGATGGATCCATACCAACTGTACGTGCAAACAGCTAATGTGCAATCGGTAAGTGTCACCACTTTGTGATAATATTTAGTTTATTCCAAGTAAAATGTCAGCTTGGCCTGATAATATGTCAAGTTTTGCTAACGTGTGTGCTATTAGCTTGTTAGCGTCATTGTTTTATTTGATTTTTATATAGTCTATGTAGCGTTGTTGATAAATCAGTTGCCTTGTGTGGAGAAAAAGAGAATCAGATATGGTATTTTATGGTACTTAACATGTTTACCCGTGAGCGTGTCGCGTGACACACAGAGGTGTGTGTTTTTGTTCAGACACCGTCCACCCATCTGNCCCGTGAGCGTGTCGCGTGACACACAGAGGTGTGTGTTTTTGTTCAGACACCGTCCACCCATCTGCCTTCTCTGTGGCTCTCTGAAGCTCTGTGCGCGGCGGTGGCACGGAGGTGTCCATGACCTTATATTTCATTATATTGTAGGTTAATAAAATGTACTGTATATATGTAGGATAATATTACTACAGACATTCCTGTAATCTGATGTTGTAACGCCTGCTGTATGAACCATTCTTTTACTGTTTATTTGTACTGTCCAGCTTGTTTCTGGCAGAGCTCTGTTCTGTATGTTGGAGACGCTTCCTGTTTTGTAGCGTCTGTTGTCTGAAGTATTGATTACACATTTAGTGTTTTAATAAATATGGTAGTATTTACTGAGTCTGTGGTGGTATTTACTGTGTATTACTAGTAGTAGTATTATTAGTATTTACTGAGTCTGTGGTGGTATTTACTGAGTATTACTAGTAGTAGTATTAGTAGTATTTACTGAGTCTGTGGTGGTGGGTCTGATTCGGGATCAAACATGTACGTCTCACTACATGGGATCCTGCAGGGTTCTCCTGAAATGCCTGTCATGTTGGTTTACTTGTTTTCTGCATATTCATGGTTTGTACCCTCCTCTGGAACCCAAGCAATCAGGCAGCCAATCAGAGCAGTGCCTCATTAACATAGCATCCCCGCCCACTCAAAACAGATAGTGATGGCAGGCAGAAACTGGGAGGAAGAAGAGGTCTCTCAGAGCCTGGATGTGTGTTTCTTTTTTGGAACAGATATCATAACCTGGTTTAAAGACACATCTGACATATTTTAAACTGCTAAAACAAAGCATGACATGGGACCTTTAAAATGTTTGGAATTATTCCCAAATTTCTGGGTTCTGCACCCAAACTTTCAGTTGTATTCTCAACTTTTCAAGGTTATTCCAGAATTGGGTTATTCCTCATTATTGCGATAACATGGGTGTTCTTGGTTTTTCCAAGAAATTCCCAGCTTTTTCCCTTTTATTTACACGTATTCTGACTTTAAAAAGTTCTTGCAGATTTGAAATGATTGCTGATTTTTTAGAATTTTGTCCTGCCATTACTTTCTGGGTTTATTCCCAGTTTTGTAGAATTATACCAGACTTTATGAGCTTATGTCCAACAGTTTACAGTTGTTAACATCTTTTATGATTTCCTGCTTTTTTTTTTTTTTTTTNTTTTTTTTTTTTTTTTAGCATTATCGTGATTTTCCATGGTTGTTCCACACTTGAAATTATTTGGCTTTTCATGGGTATCGCTTAGCTTTCATAATTCCTTCATCACCTTTTTCAAAGTTATTCTCAATTTAATCAGTTATTCCCAACTTTTCAAGGTTATTCAATACTTTTCATGCAACAATTCACTGTGATTAAGACCTTTGGTTTTTTTATTCTTGATTTTTCAATACAATTTCCAATTTTTTAATTTCACCGTAATGTTGTGTGAATCTCAAAATTGTCTTGAGATTTCATCAGATGAATTCATTTCTGTTAGCCAAGTACGGATGATTAAAAATAGTCATGATTTACATACAGTACCTTGAACAGTTGTCTTGAACGTTTTACCTCCAAATCACAGAAACCACACCCACCTGAAAATGTTCTAAAAAGCCATTGTAAGAGTCAGGAAGGTGACCTGAAAGATGGTCAAAGTGAGGAGAAAGAAGGTAAATCCTGTAGCAGCAGAGTCACCATGGTCCTGGTTGCTGTCAGAGGAGTTTGGGTCTGGCCGGGTTCTTTCTCACAGAGGAATATGCCCCAATATGAGTTATGAGGTTGGGCTCCACGCTGTGGGCTCGAACCCCTGGAATTGTCCTCACCATCTGGTACAGAACCATGTCTTTTGCTTTCCCTTCCATGCAGAATGAGCCATCCAGGTACTCAGCCACCCTCAGTGAGGCATTTCCTGGGAACAGCATCGCAGGCGTGCAGCACTCGGTGGCTGGGGAGACAGCATAGAGCTGCGGGGAAATTCTCCGAACCTCCAGAAGGTAGTGACGTCCCATCAGCTCCGCGGCGGCCATGAAGTAGAGGGTGAAGAAGACTAGGTGGCCTGCAGAGAGCGTGAAGGAGAATGAGAAAGGGTTCCAGTAAGGAAAGGAGAGGAGGAGGGCAGTTGCAGCCAAGAGACCAAGTCCGATCCACTCCAGGATGCGGAATGGCTCGGGGTTCCAGTAGCGCTGCAGCCTTTCAGGATGGTACAACTTGATGTAAAGAGTCTGGAGGGCGAAACGACGTGAGAGCAAATCCTTTATGATGGCAAAGAAATCTGGTTTGGGCAAAGCATCATCCTCCAGGACAACCAAGTTTTTGGGCCTCACCAGCTCCCATCCCTTGCGGAGGCAGAAGACGTAATCTTGCTTTTCCCTCTCAAAGGTGTTGACGCCATCTCTGCTCCTCTGCTGCTCCTCAGGAGAACGCCGAATCACCCGGAAGTGGCTGTCCAAGAGCGAGGCATCCTTGTTTCCCAAGGAACTGCTCTCCACATCGCAGACCAGCACCTCAGCGCAACGCTGCTCCCCACAGCCCCCAATAAGGCCAACTAACTGCTTCATCATCTGCAACAAGTAATGGAAGTCCCGCCCCTCTCTACGCGCAGCTGTTACCACGGTGACCAGCAGCTCGGGATGCTTGGCAACATCAGTGAATTGGGAAGATGCCAGAGATGTGGAAGTGCTTTGCCAGAAGTGGAGAGCTTCCTGTCCTTGCTTGAGACTTTCCTGCAGGACCTGGTCACTCATAGACTCCAGGTACATGGACTTGATGAAGAAGTATGAGTAAAGCAGCCGATGGCAACACACAGGAAGAATGACGCAGAATGTGATGATGGAGAGGACGAGGGCTTGAGTGACGGTGCTGGACCATCGTAAGTACCGACTGAGAAAGATTTTCCATCGAGGCATCAGTAAACCTGCAGAATTCAACTTCCAAGCAACAAAGATCAGACTATTGCAGCAGCTCTCCTGTCTCCTGATTTACCTAGCAGCGTCCAGCAGGCTTTAGCCAAACCATGGCACGACAAAGCAGCGAAACCCGATAAAATCCACGAGTAATTAAGTATATGTGAAGTCAAGTTTCCACACTTGTTCTTCTAAAGAGAAAGATGAGAGTTTCAGCTGAGTTGTGTTTCTGTTTCCTGTTTCTGCTTCAGCATCTGTGGAAAGAGAAAGATTTGCTTTGAATTACGAATATCAACTACTGCCAGCCTGTACACAACATGGAAACCAACAATTCAGCATAATCATGTATGTTGTATACAGTGGACTGATTGTAGTCTTATTATAATTACAGTTTTTCTGTCTGTCTGTAGCACTAACATCTCTAGAACCCGGCACTGTATGAAGTTGAAATTCAGCAGGTTTATTGCTCAGGACCCAAGGATGTGCAGTGTCGAGTGTGAAATTGTTTGGTTGAGCGGTTCACGAATTAAGTTGTGCCGGTAAAAAGTAGTCCGTGTGGCAGGATATGCTCCGGACATGGCAAAGCCATGGTCTCAGCCCAACCACATACAGAAACAAAGCTACCTCACGAGGACGTGCAGAAGTTGTTTGAGAAGTTGAAGCTGTTTGTTTTGAGGCTCTGTGCAAGTAAAAGTAGTTATGTTTCACTATATTGGAAGCTCAACTTTATGTTGTACTGGAGCTAACAATAGCTAACAGTGCTACCAGGAGATAATGCTATTATTAGCAAAATAACACAACTAGTGTTGCTAACCTATGACTGCTATGCTGCTACTGGGGTTACCACCCATCTGGTATAATCCGGGATCTTCCCAGATTTCAAAGTAAAATGTGAAAATGTCCTGTATTAATTCAATATGTGACGCATTTTGTCACGTATTTTTGTGCACGTCGTTTCATATATAACACTAGGTCTTCAACATGCTGAAAATAACATTCAAACCAGTTTTGCAAGTGGAGTTGAGAAATGTAATTTTATCAGTGGTGACTGCTGCGTGAGAGTGCACATTACGTCAGTGTCAGTGATCGCCTGGGAAAGTTTAGTGTCTCACTGTTTTTTATATTTTCATGATGTCTGCAAAGTGCACCCCTGAAATGTACGAGGCAAGATACAGGTCTGAGAATGAGACAGAATAGCAGTGGATAATTTATGTATTTTTTTTTATTTTTGTTTTTTGTCTGATGGGGTCCATCAGGCATAATATTCCACCCCGTCATGCCTAATTTATGTAAAAAAAAAAAAAATTTATTTTTCTAAAATTTTAAGTGACATCTTAACTGCAAAATTGAANTATGTAAAAAAAAAAAAAATTTATTTTTCTAAAATTTTAAGTGACATCTTAACTGCAAAATTGAATCATGTAGAAACATTCTCATTAGTATGCTAACAGGAGTAATGGCAGCCATTTTGGTGTGAAATCCCCCCTAAGTCAGGACCGTGATGGAGTGGAAGATTTCATGCATGTGATGGAAATTTACGTTTTCTGTCTTTATCTTGTTTAATACTACTTACAAGCTTATTACATAATTTAAATGCTGCTTTTGTCAACTTAATGCCGCTTACATAATTTTAATGCCGATTACATCATTTAAATTCCTATTAACTCATTTAAAAGTCGCTTATATCAATTTAACGCCAATTACATCATTTAAATGCTGATTACATCATCTTAATGCTGCTCATATCATTTTAATGCTGATTACATCATTTAACTTCCTATTACATAATTTAAATGCTCCTTATATCATTTAAACGCTTGCATCAATTTAATGCTGCTTACATAATTTTAATGCTTATTACATCATTTGAACTTCGCTTACATCAATTTAATGCCACTTAGCTACATCATTTAAATGCCGCTTAAATGCTGCTTACTTCATTTAAATGCCTATTACATAATTTAAATGCCGCTTACGTCATAATGCCACTTATGTTATTTAAATGCCAATTAATTCATTTAAATGCTGATTAGGGATGTCATGATTTGAATTTTAGATGGTACAATTATAGTGAGAGAAATAATCACGATTATTTATTATGTAACACACACAAAAAACAACATATTGTCAACATAAACCTGTTCCCGTCTTCCTGTCTTTTAAAAATAATAAATAATCTGCTGCTAACATTAGTGGAGTGTTTTATCTTAATCCTACAATACATATTCAATCATATGCCATGCAGAACATGGGTCAAAACTGGCCAGCCTTCATTTTGTATGTGATTTTATGAATAACTGAGTGCTTCTTTGCTATATCTTTAAAATTATTTTTTCTATCATTTAGTATTCTACATATTAATCCAATGAATCTTATTTATAATTGTCACAAATCATTGGATTAATTTCTTCTGTCTTAATCTATGAATAATTTCAGTTTTGGTATTGCTATCACAAATTTGTAGACATGGGTCAGAAATGACCAGGAAACAGCAGTACAATTTACTAAAAATAAAGCTAGTCTTCATTTTTTCAGAATACTTCTTTTTCCAGTGATTTGGACTACACACTTATCAGTTGATGTGTGAAATATCTTTATTTGTAATTTTTCACACATAACATACACTTCTCAATAACAACAGCAATATTGATGTAAACTTTCAGTATTAATAATTAAAGACTGCAGTGGGAGCTTTTCTTTATTTTCAGTTTGTTTGTTTTCTTTAAAAATTTGAATAGCTTTTAGCACTGCAGGACAACAGTGAATGTACAACTCCAAACTCAACAACAATCACTTTTATGTCTTGATTTTTTTTGTCTTGGGACACATATTCATGATAAATTACATGAGCGATGCTGTAATCACTGCACATAGGTCTGCTGCATTTTCTACACACACTGATGTTTTTTATTTATTTATTTTTTACTCATGTCTGCAAATTTGAAAAAGTACAAAAACTATCTTTGTTTATAAAGAAATAAAAATAAAAGTTAATTTGTGATAATATATATATATATATAACCCGCCGCTTGAAGCGATTACTTGAAACTGATTAAAACTTGAAAAAATGTGGAAGAAGAGGCAACTGAATAAAATTAAATTGTATTACAATAGTATAAGAAGTACCATGTGAGCTGAAAGAGATGTGAAACCATTTTGAATGCTTCGCATTCAGTTGAATGGGGAAATTTTAAATGAAAATTGAAAAAATGTGCTGAAGGTTGAATATTTTGAAAAGTATGAAAGATATGAATATGCTGTTGAAACCACCTAAAGGATACATGAAGTTGAACACTGTTAAGTTGGTTTGAAGTTTCTACCTTGAAGCATGTGGAAGTAAGCGGGGTTTCAAATATTGGAAAATTTGAAGAATTTGAAAACAGCTGAAATTGTCCTTTAATTTTCTCTGAAAGTATGAAAGCTAGAAAATATCTGAATCCGTTGGAAATAATTGAAGGTTAGATGAATGTTTTAAAAGTGGAATAAGAGTTCTAAGTGAAAATAGGAAGGAGTGGGAAGAGCTGAAGGATTGGAAACTTTGAAGAATTTGAAAACCACTGAAATTGCCCTTTAAATTTCTCCAAAAGTATGAAAGTTAGAAAAACTTGGAATCTATTAGAAATAGCTGAAGGTCGAATGAATATTTTAAAAGTAGAATGACAGCTTTAAGTGAAAATATAAAGAAGTGAAAAGGGCTCAAAGATTGGAATTTTTGAAAAAAGTGGAAAAATTGATTTAAATAAAGTTGAATAATTCAAAAACTATGAATCATGGGAAAATTCTGTTGACACCCTGTAGAGAGCTACTCAAACTGAACATGTTGAAGTTGATTTGAAGTTTCTATCTCAAAGCATGTAGGACTAGATAGGTCTCAAAAACTGGAAAATTTGAAGAATTTGAAAATCAATGAAATTGCCCTTTAATTATCTCTGAAAGTATGAAAGGTTGAAAAAAAATCTGAATCCGCTGGAAATAGTTGAAGGTTGGATGAATATTTGAAAAGTGGAAGGAGAGTTCTAAGTGAAAGTATGAAGGAGTGGGAAGAGCTGAAAGATTGTAAATTTTGAAGAATTTAAAAAAACCACTGAAATTGCCCTTTAATTATCTCAGAAAGTATGAAAGATACAAAAAAAAAAAAAAAANAAAAAAAAAAAAAAAACGGTCGGGGGTTCAAAGATAGGGGGAGGTTAGAGGAATATTTTAAAAGTGGAAGGACATCTCTACGTTAATGTATGAAGGAGTGAGAAGAGCTGAAATATTGGAAATTTTGAAGAATTTTCCCATTCATTTTCAACGGGAAAAGTTTCGGGAAGAAATGTGGAATATTCCGGAAAGTATGAAAGATATGAAAATTCTGTTGACAAGCACC
>VXCM01001658.1:0-81877 GCA_014773175.1 Lucifuga dentata
GGTATCTCGCTTCTGTATATGCTGAAGGTGTATGATGGAAGTGACAATAAACAATAAACAACATAAACAACAACAACATAGACAACAACATCATGACCCTAAACCTTCATGTTCCTCAAAGACTCGTAGAACTCGAACTGTTCTCACTGAAAACTGCTATTAAATCTTTTCTCCAAATTGTCCAGGTCGTATTTCAGGTCTGAGAGTATTTTACATAGCAGCCCTGTGCATGCTAAAGCTAAAGGCTAACACAGCATCACAGATCATAAACATGTATGGTGTAGTGGAGCAGCATGTACTGTATGTAGTGATTATGTACTCTTAGGTGGTTACAGTTACGCCTACCTTTCTTGACTCCTCCCGGAGCTTGAACAGGTCCTTTGGCTTCATCTAATACAGAAGATGTTAATTAGAGTTTAATTAGTGAAAAACAATTAAACAGGAAGTCCTTATGCTGAAGACATTACATTCTGGAACAATAAATCATTAAAAAAAAAAGAAATATATACATATATATATACATATTCAACAATTACTGTTTAAAATGCATTTATTTTTTATTCATAATTATTTTACTTATTTTTAACTTTAAGAAATGTGTTAAAAAATAATTGTAATAAAATTTGATAACATTTATAATTTTAAATGTATTTTACATAAGGTACCAAAATATAAAAACATACCAAAACTGTATTATTTAACTTTAAATTTCATACATTCAATGAAAAATAAAAACTCTTATTGTTTGACAATTATTTCACATGAAAAATAAAAGCAAAGAAAAGAGAAGATGTTGATGTTCAGAAAGTTATTCATAAAAGTTATTTTTCTGAAATTACAGTAACTACATAAAATTACCATTAATACAACAAACATCAAAAACACAACAAATGACCTGATTAAAAAAGGCAGTGTCCTAGTTAGTACCTCGTTAGTATGCTAACCCTAAGCAGATAAGATGAAGAACAGCGAAGACAAACGGCAGAATTTATAAAGATAAATGTCACATAAACTCAAAGAATGAAGGAATCTGCATGAATAAAAAGAAGAAAACATGAAAAAAAAAAGATTTGTTTCCTCCCAAACTGCTCTACCTGTCTCAACTGTTTTCTCCTGCATTCTGATTGGCTTGTCTTCATCCACAGATGTCCTGATTGGCTCTTCGGCCTTCATGGTGGGCCGTGGTTTGGTCACTTTGAGTATAAAATAGAGGAAATGAAGTTTTGTAAGACAGACACTGAGACACAGAGAGACGCTGGTGGTTTTGTTACTTCCTGTCTGGGTACCTGATGTTGGTTCTTCTGCTGGCGTGATCGTCGTACGTTTGTCCGCAGCTTCTTCCTGTACTTTTTTCACGGCTTCTAGTTTTCTCACTTTAAGCACAAAGTAAACAGGAAGTGTTTAATGTCGCCCTCTGGCTGTGGAAGTTAAGATTTAAGAGTGACGTTCATGTACGAACGCCTTCATAAACGCTCAGACATAAACAGGAATACCTTCTTCCTGCTCTTTGGCCCGTGACGGCAACAACTTCTCCTCCACAGGAACTTTAAAAAAAAATGACATGACAGTCAGAACACGCTAAGAGCTGACGGGAGCATGAACCATGCAAAGAAACACGGAAAGAACGTCAGAGAGAGAAGATATGTTCAAAGAAATCCCTCTTACCTCATCTGAATAACATTTTGTCTAAAGAACGTTGACGACGACACACACACACACACACCACCCATACACAACAACAACAACAACAACAGTCCCAGCAGGAATTCACCATCACGTAAATTTTAACTGGTCAAATCATCAGAAGAATTTAGTTTACATCAACCTTCCCTGAAGGTTCCATCTCGTTATATTTAGAACATCTCCGTTTTGTTAATGATAAGGTTCCCAGAGTGTTATATTCCAGATCCATTACGTAAATTTTACTGGAACTATTCAGGGAATGTTTCAGAGGTTCTGTGAAGGTTTTAAAGCAGAACCACATGGAACCATCAGGAAAACATGCTCATGATGTCACAGATTTTTGTCTTAAAGACCAGGAAAAACTCCAGGAGATCCTGTCAGGACTGTCAACACAAATGACAGAAGGAACATGACGGAATGTGGAATCATGATAGTTTAGACAGCAGACAGTGAAGAAGGTGTCTGATTGGACAGCATGAGGTTTAGCACACAGTTTGTGCCCAGACAGAGATGGGTGCTGTAAATCCTGAAGTGCTCAGATTAAAGGACAGAACACATCGTCTCTGTACCTCTGGAAAACGCTTCAGCCACGTTTTCCATGCAGTCCAGTCCCACAGACAAAACCCTCGTCCCTCTGAAGGTCTCCTCAACTTCCTCCTCCTCCTCTCTACTCATTCTTTCAGCTTTTTTGGGATGGGAAAATCTGACGTCTGCTTGTTTGATTCCTGATTCTGTGTCTTCGTACGTCAGAAGACGTCCTGAAGCGTCTGATTCACGGTCAGGACTCATGGATTTGGAGTCTGTTACTAAAGGTTCTTGGACTGTGGGAATATGATCATGTTCATGTTCTGATCCTGGAATGTCTGCAGATCGTGCTTGTTGAATGTTATAAACTGTCTCACCAGAGACGGATGGAGTTTCCTCACGTCCTTTTAGTTCTGTTTGTTCCACTTCTGGTTTTCTGTCTTTGACGGACATCGTGTGGCTTTTGTCTTTGATCTTTGTTTGGATTTTACCGGATTTTTGTTCTCTTTTTGTCTGAGATTCTCCGATTTTATGAATCACGTCTTCTAACACACTTTTATCTTTTGCTTTCATGACGTCTCCGTCTGTTGTCTTTTCTCTGTGGGAAATCGTGTTGGATTTATCTATAAACTCAACCACATTAGCATGAATTTCCTCAGTTTTAACTTCATCTGCTTTCTGTTCTCTCTCTGTTTTTGGAATCATGTTTTCTGGTGTGATTTTATCTTTTTTGATATGTTGGACAGCTTTAGCGTGTTCCTCAGGAGACAGCTTCGCTATCACTTTTCTGTCTGTCTGATCCTCTTTTCTTATTGTCTCAGTTTTATGTTTAGCTCGGCTTTCCTCAGCATTAGTTTCTGTTTTATTGACTTCCTGTCCTCTCTGTGTCACAGTTTGCATGATTTGTGGAATCTTGTCCTCTAACGTGTCTCTGAACACCATTGCGTCTTTAGCTTTCATGATGTCTCCATGTTCTTTTGTCACTAATGTCTCTTTTTGTTTCACTTTTGTTATCGTCCTGTCAGAAATTATCTCAGTTTTAACTTTTAACACTTTGGCTTCAGCTTCTTGAGCCGTGATCTCAGCTTTCTGGACTTCCTGTTCTCTGTCTTTCTGAGATTTTCCAGCGTCTGACGCACATTCAGGTTTTGTTTTGACCGTATCTTGGACAGTCTCTGCGTGTCCTTCAGGCACCTTAACGTGTTCTGCTAACGAGCTTTGTTCCATTTGTTCATCTGCGTCTTTAAATTTGACCACATGAGCTCGATGGCTTTCATTTTTAGCTTCTGTTTTATCTACTTTCTGTTCGTTTTCTGCAGTATTTGGAATCATGCTCTCTGACGTGTTGCTGAAAACATTTGCGTGTTCTTTAGGATACGTCTTAACAGGCAGGATTTGTTCTGCTTTTGTTATCTCGCTCAGGTGGGAAACAGTCTTGGTTTTGATTTTTTCTCTAATTTCATCAGATTTAATCTCAGTTTTATCTACTTCCTCACCTCTGTCTGCCCCAGTTTCTATCATTTGTGGAATCTCATGTTTTATTTTTGTGGTGTTTCTAACACTTTCAGGTGTAACTGTAATGTCTTCTTTCCTGGAAACCTCAGCAGGACATGTGAAGGACTTCCTGACCATTCGTTCATCCTCAGCAGTGTTCGTCTCTGTTTTGTCTCTTTCACAAATGTTTTCCACAAACTTTTCTTTGCCTTTTATTTTTAGCCTAATTATTTTAACCATAGGTAATTTTTCTGAAGTCTGTTCCTGACTTATGTCGGTGGTTTTGTCCTCAATGATCACATCTGACTTTACTTTGCTGTCTTTGATGTCTATTTTATCAGACATTTTTGTGCTAATGTCCTCTCTGACAGGTTCTTTGTCTGTCTGAAGCTCCGTTACTGCTGCTTTGCGTTCTGTATGTTCTGCTTTGGTTTTGGTTCCTTCCACAGGAACTTTGACTGTTCTATTTTTGACAGTCGTGATCTCTGACTGAATTTCCTGTTCCACCATCACATCACTCTCTTCTGCTTTACACAAACTCTGTTTTTCAGAATCTCCAGTTTTGCTGTTTATTTCTTTAGTGTCATGGCTCATTAATTCTGAAGCCTGTATTTTTATTGGCTGCTGTCCGTCCGACTCGCAGACTTTAACCGGTTGGTTGAGGGTTAAATACAGGTGTGGAGTATCAAATAAATCATCTCGTCTTTTCGGTTTTTCACTCACTAAATCTGATCCAGACTCTTTATAAACTGTTCTAACAGTTTGTTCCTGTTTTGTTTCGGGAAAAACACTGTAAATTTTCTCTTTTCCTGAAAATATTTCAGACTGGATGGTATCAGCATCTGTGAGACTTTGAGTCTCATCAAATTTCACTTCATCTTTTACTAATGTTTCTTGTAGAACCTTTCTGTTTGGCTTCTGTTTAAGTTGTTCTATTCTTTCTTCAATGTGAGAAACTTTGTTGGTTTCCGCCGGCTGGATTTTTGCTTCCGTTTTGACTAAATTCTCCTTCCTAGACTCTGGAATTTGTTCTTTAACATCATCTGACAGGTAAACGTCTTTTTGTGATGAAATGTCTCTGACTCGTTGCAGCATGTTCACCTTAAGGTGTCCGTCTTTCACGGTTTGTGATTTTTCCGATTCCATCTCCGTCACGGCTGCTAATGATAACTTTCTTTCAATGTGTTCCTGTTTCATTTCTGTTGCTTCAAGTGGAATAATGCTGCCATGTTTATCTTTAACTGTGATCACCCTGGACTGGACGTCTTCAGGGAGAGTTTTCGTATCTTTGCCTGACCTCTGACTTTTCTCTCTGATGGATTCTAGTTCCCGTGATTCTGTAATCACTGACAGTTTGTCTGTTTTGTCGACCTCATGTTCTGACATCTTTAATGTGCCAAGATTAGTCTCTTTCTCCATATTTATTCCCTCTCTTCCAGCAGACAGTGATGCCATTGTTTGAATTATTTCCTGTCTGGACTTCTGAACTTGGATGGGAAGATTTTCACTGATTTCAGTCAATTTTACTGGAGCTTTTTGTTTTAGTAAAGCCTCTGATGTTATTTGTTTGGTCTCAGGTATAATGACCTCCTGTTTTTCAGCCATTTTCTCTAAAACTTGATGTTTAACTTCGACAACCTTTGACTCGACTCCTTCATAGTTTTTGAGTTGGTTCTTCTCGGCGTGTTCTGTCAATATAGCATTCGGTGGAGGTGCTATTAAACTATTTCTTTCAACTCGTTTATGTTTTGTTTCTGTTGCATCAAACAGAGAAACTCGACCATATTCATCTTTAACCATCCTGGACTGGACTTCTTCACCAACTCGTTCTTTACATGTGTTGTCCAGCAAATCTTTGCCAGTTTTATCTTTGACAGGGACGATGTTTGTCTGAGTCTCGTCTCTTAACTTTTTGGCATCGCGTTTGTCATGTGAAACCAGCTTCGTCTCTGTCTGTGACTGGATTTGTTTAACGGTAATCTCGCCTGGTTTGATCTCTCCTGTTGCTACATCTTTGACATGATGATCTGAGACGACAATCTGCTCTGCGATATCATTCACATCATCTCGGTCTTTAAATAACGATGATTTTTGAGTCACGGCCTCCGTCAAAGGCACAACTAAAACTTTTCTTTCAACTTGTTCGCATTTTGTTTCTGTTACATCAAATGGAGAAACTTGACCATATTCGTCTTTAACCGTGACCGTCCGGGATTGATCTTCAGATGCTTCGCCCTGCAGAAGTGAAATCGAATCCTTTTTCTCTGTTTTTTCCTGCCTTGCTGTTTTTGTCTCTGTATTTGTAAGAACTTTGTCCATTTTTTTTTTAACCAGAAAAACTTTTGGCTGAATCTCTTCTTCTGTGATTTCATAACTTTTGACTTTTTCACGTGAAATGTGTTCTGGCTTCTTCTCTGATTGAACATTTTTTTCTGCAGTCACTTTGTCAGCTTGTTTTTGACTTTTCTCATCTTCACTTAAAGTAAATTTGGAGATTTTGTCGTTTGTTGTGATACTTGCTGTCTGGATTTCTTTGACCATCTTTGTTGACTTCGTTCTTCCCTCTGACTCTGATATTTCTGTTTCTGGAAGAAAGGTGTCAGACCGATCGGTTCCTTCCTGTTCTCTTATGGCAGATTTTTCTGAAACATTTTCCTCTGCCAAAGACATTCTCAACATTTCCTCTGACTCAGGTTCAATTTCTTTTTGTCTTTTTAGAAACTGACTTTTAACTTTGACCATTTTAGCTTCAGCTGTCATTGCTTGTGTTTTGCCTTTTTTCGTTTTCACAGAAACGTCACAGGACTCATCAGCTTTCTCTTTTGTAGACATGATCTCTTTGACCAGATCATCAGACGTGATAATCTGCTGTGAAATGTCTTTTTCATCATTTTTCGTTATGGTAGATTTCTTATTTATGGTCTCCATCACAGGTGCTACAGATACGTTTGTTTTGACTCGTTCTTGTTTTGTTTTAAGCGGTATAACTCTCCCATCTTCACCTGTAACCCTGAACATCCCGGCCTGGACCTCTTTTGGTCTTTTATCTTCTTGGGTCACGTCTTTGCACTCAGAAATGTTTTCTCGCGTTTCTCCTGTAACAGCTTTTTCATGTGTTTGGATTTGTTCGTCTCTTGCAGGAATCTGGGTGATTTGGTCTTTAATCGGGATAAACATTGATTGTGTTATTTGTAACTTTTGTCCAATCTCTGTTTTTATTTCTTCAAGATTCTTGATTTCCTCTTTACCCATTTCTTTTTCAGCTCCTGAACATTTTGGATGAATATCTCGCCCTAATTTGAGTTCTGACACATTTCTTTCGGTTTGTTTTTCATATATTTTGGGTTTCAAGTCTTCAATATGTTGAACTTTTTCAGTTTCGTTATCATCATCATTAATCTTGACTAACTTTGATTGCACTCGTTCAGCCGTGGCCTCAGATTTCAGTCCTTCGTGTCGAGGTGAAACAGATATATATAAAGTTTTTATTTCACTGTCTTCTTCTTTTGTCTCTTTAAGTGGAGAAATTTTGTAGGTTTCATTTTTAATTGTAAAAAGTTTAATTTGGTTTTGTTCAACATGAATCTCTTGAGTTCTGTCAGATTTTTGTCTTTTCTGAGATTCTGTCATATCAGTTTCCTGATGGTACGTCGCTTCAATAACAGCTGTGGCTGATGGCGTTCTTTCAGTTTGTTCTTGTTTCGTTGTTTCACATTTGCTAACAAATCCTATAATGTCTAGATCTGCTTGGACTCGTTCTACTAGCATCTCTTGAGGTTCGGTAGATTTCTGCGGTCTTGTCGGAGACATGCTCTCTGTCGTATTAGATTCCTGATCTTTTATTGCTGCGATCACCGCCGTGATGACGGACGGCGTTCTTTCAGTTTGTTCTTGTTTCGCTGTTTCATGTTCACTAACAAATTCTGTACCTTCTAGATTTTCAGGAAGATGTTCTTCATGTGTTTTGTCTGTCACAGTTTCCTCTAATGGTTTTTGTTCCTGTCGTGTTTTCTTCCCTTTAACAGAAGAAATTTTACTTGCTTTGTCTTTAACTGTAAGAACCCTTGACTTTTCCACTAGAACCTTTGGAACTTTGGTGGATTTTTGTTCTGTAATTTTTTGAGGAATGTCATCCTTTCTGTCACTTTCCTGATCTTTTGTGGAATGTTGCTTGAAAAATGCTTTGGTTTCATCTTGAGTTTGAGGAATTTCCTTCAATCTAATCTTTTCCTTCAAATCTAAAGTTTTTATCTCATTCTGTTCTTTTGTTTTTGTCTCTTTAAGGGGAGAAACTTTGAAAGTTTCGTTTTTAACTGTAAAAAATGTGATTTGGTCTTGTTCAACTAGCACCGCATGAGGTTTGGTAAATATCTGTTGGTTCATTTTTGTTGTATCAATTTCCTCAACAAAAGTTGGACGTTCACTGAAAGTTTCTGTAATTCTGGTCTTATTTTGAAGATCTTTTGGCACATGTTTATATGTTTCCTGTGTTTTAGGCTTCTCTGAAGCTTTTCTTTCAGCTTGTTCCTCTCTTGTCTTCCTCTCTTTTACTGAAACAACATTTTCTTCAGCTCGAATCTCTTCACTTTTGGTATATTTTTGCCTTTTCCCTTTTGGAGATTCAGATTTCTTTAGAATAATAGTTTCTGGTGTATCAAATGATTTTTTGGGAACATCTTCTTTGTTCCAGGCTTTATCCATGTCAGATGTATCTGAACTTTTTCTTGCTGTTTTTGGCTGCTTGACAGCAGAAATCTTTGTGATTTTATCTGAGATTTCATCAGTTGTCTCTTTCAGTATTTCATCTTTCTTTTGAGAACTGACAGCTGACTCCTGAACTTCCTGTTGTCTCGATGGTCTGATTGTTTCGTTATCCATTGTTTGTGTTTTGGGTTCTACCTCGGCCTTTCTTTTCATTTGTTTTGGTTTATTAACTGTGGTGACATTTGATCGGATTAACTCAACGTCATTGGCTCCTTCTGATGTTGGTGACTTTTTGGTTCCAGTTAAAGTTGTGTCTGATGTCTTTTGTTCCTGTTTTGCTGGTTTTCTTTCTTCAGAGGTTTTAGCTTCAGTTTTGACCATTTTTACCGGAACATCTGTAACTCTTGTCTCCTCAGAGTCAGCTTTTTGCCCTTTCTCTGTTGCTAACGTTCGTTTCTTTGTTTCTTCTGCAGCTAATGATTCTTTAGCTTTTAGGTCGATCGCAAACGGAAGTGAAGGTGTTCTTTGTTTGTGCTGTACTGGTTTTCTCACTTCAGTTTCAGTATCTTTAGTGATTTTATCTTCAGATTTGTCCATTTTTATGTGAATGTCTTTAAGCTTCTTAGTGTCAAATGTTTCTTTATCTATATTGAATTGATTTGTATTTACTTCTTCTGTTATCAATGTTTTTGCAGTTAGCATGGTCACAGGCATACCTGAAGGTTGCAAAATGACAGTTGTGTCAAATGTATTTGTAGATTTTTCTGGAGAATTGTGCTGAAACAGTGTTTCATGAGGCTCTGTCACTTTTTCACTTTGTAGCTGTCTTAATTTCACCTTTTCTTTTGTGAAAACCTTTACATGTTTGTCATTAATTACTTCTGACTGATCTTCATCTTTGACTTTTTGAGAAGCTTTTGTTTGAGAAATTACCTCTAATAAACTTTCAGCTTTGTCTGAAGTTGTTTGTTTCTGAGGAGTTTCTGGTTGTAAAACAGAGTCTAATTTCAGCGCTTCCTCTTCTGGACTTTTATGTTTTTCGATGGAATCTTGTTTTATTATTTCCTTAGATCTGATTAACTTTTCAGTTTGTATAGTTTTTGTTTTCTCTTTTAAATAAACATTAATGTGTTTGTCTTTAGTGATAGCTTCTTCTGAGTTGCTTTCCTCTTTTGGAGGCATTTGTTCCTTTAGAGTAACGACCTCCGATGGAATCTCAGCTTTGTCTCGAAGAACACTTTTGGTGAATCTACGTTCTGAAGGTGTTTGGGGTTCTGTTGATGGTTCTGGATGTGTTCCAGAGGTTTGTGTTTCAGTTGTTGGTTTCACCTCAGTTGTTCCTTCTATCGGACTAATTTGTACGAATTCGTCTTTAATCATGATGACTGTAGACAGCACAGAATCAGGTAGAAGCTCCACAACTCCACTTGCTAATTTTTTTGTGCTTGATAAAACACTTTTGAGCTCCGACTCTTTTCCTGTTTGCTGGTACAGTTTTATTTCTTCATCATTTTTGTTTTCATCTATCAGTAACTTATCGACATCAACCAGTTTTTCCAGTTCAGAACTTTTAACTTCTTTGTCTCCTGTTTTTCTTACAGTCTGTTGTTTTTGTTCTGAAGATTGCATTTTATTTTCATAAACCTCTTCTGATTTCCAGGTTACAGCTTTTAGTCCCTCCCCCGTTCTAACACCTTCATCAGTTTGGGTGAATTTTTCATACATTTTGCTCTCCAGTAATTCTGTATCTGCGACTTCCAGAGATCTCTCTGAATATTTCGTAATTTTTGCTTTCTTGACTAACTGTTTTGTTTTCAAAGAATCAACTTTGGCAGTTTGTTTTTCATCATCTTTCTTTGAAAAATCTCTAACTTCTCCAGTTTCAGTCTCATTAGTTTGATGTAATAACTTTACAAAGTCTTCAGATTTTGACGACACGTTTATCGAGCGTTTCTCACATTGAGAGTTTCTCTCTTGTCTGATTGTTTCCTTAGCTAACGTTTCCTGTTTGTTAGTTATTTGTTCCTCACTGATTTGTGAATTTTCTTTGACTTCCAGAGATCTAGAAGTTCCAGTTTTAGACTTTGAAGAATCTCTTTCTTGTCTTCTTTTAGTTCTGTCAGAAGTTTGAGCCTCTGCATCTTGTTCTGCCTCACAGACGTCATTTTTCCCTTTTGTCATGTGTAACTCTGGTTTTTTGACAAATAATTTTGGTTCATCTTCGAAACCACCGACCTCTTTCTGATAAGAATTTCTGTCAGTATCTGTCTCACAAACATTTTGAGTTTTTATTATCTGTTTTTGGTGAGAAACTAAAAGTTCTGGACTTTTTCTTTTAGCACTAAAACCAGCTTCCTTTTCTTTTGAAACCACATTAAGGTCTTTTGAATCTGTGTTTCCAGTTAGAGAATCGATGTTCCTGACTGGAAAATCATCAGTTTGTAAGATTAATTCATCACAAATAGCGAGTTCTTCCTTTACAGATTCATTTCCTGCTGAGATTTCAGTTGTTTCTTTAGTTTCTGGGAAGTTTTTAAGTTTTGTTTTAGCCCATCTCTGTAAACCTTCAGTAACAGACACCTGGACTTTTGGTTCTGACTCTTCCTCACTTTTATCAGGCTCTTCCGTCTTAAGTAAAGTGGGTCCTTCTGGCAAAGATCGAGGACCAATTTCTTCTTCACATTCCAGTTTCTGGGTCTGGATCTTCTGAGTTCTGGATTTCTCCTTTGTCTCAACCAGACCGATGGGAGTCGCTTGAAAGTTGAAGGTTTTAAGAGAAAGCACCATTCCACGGTGCCAAGAGATTAGAAAGAGTGACAACACAAACACAAACATTCAGCATTAAACGAGACAAAACAGATAATAAGAGAGCAACAGGGGCTGATCGCCAACCTGCGATCAAATGATCATCATTAAATGGAATCGTACCTTTCTTGCATGTTTTTATGGGGGTTTGGCTGTCAGAAGATGAAACGGCAGGAAGCTTGTCAGGAATCTTCATGATTTCGGCTTCTGTTTCATTAAAGAATAAGTTTTCATTGAACGCAAGAACATATGATTCAAACACTTGAAGAATAAAAAAAGAGTTGTTAAAAAAGATTAAAACAAACTGAGACTGGAATGAGACATGGTAGAACAAACAAAAAAGAAACTAAAGATGAGTTAAAGGCTATAAGATTTGATTGTTTGCTAATGTTGCATGATGGTTATGGAGGATAACAAAAAAGAACAATGAGTCTGAAATGAAGAAGCTAAACGATGATGATGATGATGATGAAGATGAAGAAGATGAGATACCTCTGGAAATTCTTTGGTCTGGTTTTGCGGTAATCGCAGGTTTTGTTTGGACTTTGTCATTCATTAAAAGAGTCGTTTCTTCTCTCCTTCCGGTATCGTCTCTCTGAGGAGGAGGAGCAGCTTCTTTCGTGAAAGAGTTGTCAGAGTCTCGTACGCTGATTTCTGGTTTAACGCCAAACTCTTTTGGCTTCAGCTCGATATCTGTTACTGATTTTTCTCTGAATTCTGCTTTAGCTTTGTCTTTTTTGGGAACTTTCTCCTGTGTTTTAATGATCTCATCAGATTTTATTTTCTTCTCATGTTTCTTTAGCAATACGTTTTCTGTCTCGCTGGTTTCGTGTGTTTTGGAGGCAGGAATCTGTACTTCCTTTACTTTGTCTTTAGATGGAATCATTTTAGTCGGTTTTTCTTCAGTCTGCTGGATTTCATAGACTGTTATTTCTGTTCTTTCTTTCTCATCTGAAAAATCGGATATTTTCTGCACATCGGGCTCACTTAATGCTTCCAGTCTTTCAGTTTTTAGCTGCTGAGTTTGTTTTCTCTCTGTAATTTTGGAATCCTTGGAATCTTTCTCAGATGGAATTTCTTTTATTTTTCCTGAATGGATTTCTCGAAATGAAGTTGTTTCCTGTTCTCTCTCAGCTAAATCTTGGTTCTCTGCTTTTGCTTTGACAATTTTAACTTTATGTCTTTCAGCTTCTTCTTTCTGGTTTGACAGTTCTTTTACTTTTGCACCATCTTTCCTCTCCTCTATAATTTTCTCAATTTTCTGGATAAAAAAGTCCTGGTTTTCAGTTTTGTCTTTTGGAAGTTTATCATGTCCTATGGTCACATCTCTATCTATGTTAGATTCAGTTCCCTGAACTGTGACGGCATCTTTAGTTTTTGGGACAGACGGGCGTTTAGTTGGTTTTTCTGATGTACCATCTTTACTTTCTTCTATAATTTCCTCGGCTGGTGACTTACGTTTCCTGATGGGAAACTCTGTGATTTCAGTTTCCTTTGTCTGAATTTTGTCATGAACTCTAAATTTGTCAGATTTCTTTTCGATCTCAATTTCTTTCTTTTCGTCTCTTATATCAGCTGCTTCTTTAGTTTTTGGGATGTTTTTTTGTTTAGTCACAGATATCTCACCTGTCTGCTCTGACCTTTCATCTCTTTGTTTTGATTTTTGTGTTTCCATAATTTTATTTGTTGGTGACCCAGCAGTTTTCCTTACAAACTCTTCATGTCTCTTCATAATTTCAGGAGATTCTTCCTGAATTTTATTTTTTACTACAGTGATGTCTGTATCACATCTGGTTTCCAGCACTATGGCAGTGTCTTTAGGTTTTGGGGCAGTTCTGTATTTTGTCTCTCTGGTATCTTTACTCTTTTCTCTGATTGTGTCTGTCCTCTCATCTGCACTTTCATCTATTAGCGACTCGATCTTCCTGATGAAAAACTCTTCACTTTCATCTTCTTCTTTGCGGAGTTTATCCTGCACTGGTTCAACTTCTCTATCAGCTTCCTCTACAGCAGCATCGTCTCTCTCTAGGATGATCCTGCGTTTGGTCACCCTGATGTGTTTTCTCTTTGAAGCATCAGTAACAGATATCTCACCTTTCAGATCTGATGTTTCATCCCCCTTTTCTGGTTTTTCTCTTGTAATTAAAACATCTACTTTTGATAACGACACGAGGCTCTCTTCCTGAAGAACCACCTCATCCTCATGTGACACTTTGGCATGTTCTTCCACCACCTGCTCGTGTTCCCAGACCTCCTCTGAGGGAGACACCTTCTCTGTCACAACATAAACCTCCTTGATCTTCTCCAATCCTTCCCGTTTCTCAATCCTGACCAGTCTCAGAGCTGCTGGAAGAGTTAAGATGTTTTGAAGAAGAGGCGCCATGTGGCAGCACCAAGAGTTGATGACAAAGATAAAACACAACACAGACAAGAATCAGGGTTAGAAATACACACACACACACACACACACACACACACACACACACACACACACACACACACACACAACAGCATCATAATCCACCTGAAGCGTGCTAACGTCAAGAATTAGAACCAAAGTTCTCTGTGTTCAGGTAAGTACCTTTTTCAGGAGGAAACACTTTTCTGGGTTGGTCAACCTCCTCCAAAATCTTCTGAATCTTCCCAGTTGCAGTTTCTTTTGAAGAATGAATCAGGTTTTTAATGCAGAAGAAGATGGATTTAAAGAATTAAACACACAAAAGTAACCAGAAGACATAAAACAACACAACTGGAAATAAACAAGAGAAGAAGATTTAAGCTGTTGCAACAGTCCAATTTGTATTAGTTTGGCTCATTTTTAGTAAAAGTTCATATCATCATACCCTCAAAAAATTGCGCCAGACTGCGGCTGGTTTAAAGAAACCCTCTAAATTCTGCTTCTTTCAGCTAAAAAGTATTGAAAAAATCATACCGACATTTTATGTTTTAATTACATCAGGCGTGAATCTGAAGCCAAGAGATTCAGAACCAACCTGAACTGACACCAAACCACAGCCTGAAGCACGAGAATCTTTCTGGAACTGAAAGGTGCAGGTAAGGTAGCTCTTAAATTTAAAGTTTGTTCAGCAAAAGCTCAACAGAGTTACCTGATTATTTGAATTTTTGTGTAATGTGTCATAAAATCACAGAAATAAAGTATTGCAGACATTACTTACAGATGCATGGAATCACTTGATGCAAGAGTAAAACGGTTTGATGTTAGTTTAGTTAGTTTAGATGTAAAAAGTGCTGCGATATGCAGACGACTCACTGCTGTTCTTATGTGCTTATGTGCTGTTCTTATGTGGGTTGTTGCTGACGGTTAACATACGTAAAGAAGATTCAAAAAAGAACAAATAGGTGAAGTCTCTCCAGTTGTACCTTTTCGAGGAGTTTTTTCTAATTCCATTTT
The DNA here is from genome assembly GCA_014773175.1 of Lucifuga dentata. Taxonomy (NCBI): domain Eukaryota; kingdom Metazoa; phylum Chordata; class Actinopteri; order Ophidiiformes; family Bythitidae; genus Lucifuga; species Lucifuga dentata. The sequence goes on from VXCM01001658.1 coordinate 14,624, forward strand.
TGGTTTAACTTCCGGAATCTTCTCAGCAGGTTTTGTAGGAGCTCTGGTCTCTGGTTCAGAAACAGATACTCGCTCAGGTTTTACTCTCTCAGCCTCCTCAGGGGGCTTCTTCTCAGGAATTTTTACTTCTTCAGTTGTCTTCAGAGGAACTTTTAAAGGAGGAACCTTCTCTGTTACTTTTACCTCTGGCACCTTTTTCTCAGGTGGTTTTTCCTCCAGTACTTTTTTCTCTGGTACCTTTGTCTCAGGTGGTTTTTCCTCCAGTACTTTTTTCTCTGGTACCTTTGTCTCAGGTGGTTTTTTCTCCAGTACTTTTTTCTCTGGTACTTTTGTCTCTGGTACCTTTGTCTCTGGTGGTTTTTCTGGAACCTTCTCAGGCTCTTTCTCAGGAACTTTCCGAAGAACCACCTTTGGAGTTTCCTCTACTCTCTCGGTTTCCTGAACTTTCACCAAGACCCTCTCAGGAACCTTTTTTTCCCGTGGAGGAGTCACCTCGGTTTCCTCTTGAGGCTTTCTCTCGGGTACTGGTTCAGGTATTTTCTCAGGGACCCTCTTCAGTAAGACTACTTCATTAGAGACCTTTTGAGGTACTTTTTCAGGCTCATACACCTCTTCAGGTATGAGTTTTGTTTTGGGCTTCAAGGCTTTAAGAGGGTTTGACATACAAAAATACACAAGACATGACTACACTGAATAAACGCAGCACAAACACCTTACTCAAAAAAAGTGGTTTTAAAAATAAGACCTAAAATTTAGCACCCCCTACAGACTCCAACGTTCATTACAGCCCACGATACGAACATATTAAACAGAACAAACAGCATACACAAAAACATAAGTGAGCTCAAGTTTGTTGAAATCTGTCATCTGGAACAAAGATTTGGACAAATCGATCGACTTAAGTTTTTTAATTAATGAAGGAAGAATCTAAAGAAATGATCTAATTTAATGACATCATATGTTTTTAATAAGACTTAAAAAAAGACAGACATCATAGCAGACCAAAGAATCGCTTTGTCACGAGCAAAGATTTGTTAAGAACATGAATGTACCTTTCTTCTGAGGCTCTTCTTCAGCTTCTGGTTTCCTGGCTGCTTTTGGAGGTTCTGGTACTTTTTCTGGGACTTTTTCTTCCACAGGAACTTTAAAGAGTATCATTCACACATTAGAATTCATCAGAAGAGAAAAGAGGACAGCAAGAAAACCCACCAAATGATGCTAACAAAGCGCTAACTCTGTATGCCAGAGGTTAGACGTTAGACTAAAACACCACAAACATCGCCACAGAAGCTTAAGAAACGCTGGCTTAAGATTTTAGCTTTTGATGGGAGGAGCTTCACCAGCAGTAAAAGAATGATTGACGGCCGACTGATACCTTTCACTGCCACAGGTTTCTTCTGCACAGCTTCTTCCTGTTTGTCCACCTTTTTCGGTGCTGGAGCTGGAGGTGGAACTACAATCTCCTCCTTCTTTGTTGGTGCTTCAGGAACTTTAAGAGAACATTTGTCAAATACAAAAAAAGTGTCACTATAATCACTACAAAAGCTTTAAAGATAATCACATTAAAATGACATCAAGTTCATAAATATTATGTTCTACACATCCTCTGTGTGTCAGAGTCATTTCTCATTCAAAAGGTAAATGTTGTCTTAGGTATGAAGGACATTTTAGCATGTTGAGGATCAATTTTCCAACAAAAGAATTTTACTCATTGAGTCTAAAGATGATAAGGAGTTTGACCGTTTACAAATCAAAGTAATGGAGTTCATTTCCACTCCGTGGCAGTGCTTGATTCTCATCAGCAAAATTTTCAAAGTTGTAACACGTTTGGCTGATGTTAAGAAATTTTCAGTACATAAAATTTTAGATGGTTGCTGTAGCACCATGTCTGGAACAGACATTTGTGCAAGAACTTTGGAGTTTTTGTCAAAGGAAGAAAGTTTTCATAAGAAAAAAGAAGAAAGATTCTATAGTTGGTAAGTCAGTGTTAAACTACACCTGAGCAGTGACTAGACCTTCAGTTTTTAAAGAGTTAAAGTAAGATGTACCTGAACAAAAGCATTTGAGCACAAATCTAAAATTGTAAAAACAATGAATATATGCTAACATTACAAAAAACAAGCAAGATGAAGAACAAACAAATACACTTTCCAGAGGTTAAAGAATTAATGAGTCTGTTAATACAAACAACCAAACACAGTGAGGGGTTTTAGTTCAGGTCCACATCACTCTGATGAGTTCAAGTCAAGGTCAGGAAAAGCACCTTTCTTTGGGGCTTCCAACATTGGTTCTGGTTTTGGCTCTGGTACTCTTGTTTCAGGTTCTACCTTCTCCGCTGTTTCAGCCTTAGAAACTGCAACCATTTCAGGTTTTGGAAGTTGTGGTTCTGGTTTCGGCAAAGCTGGTTCAGGTTTACGGACTTCATGCCAAGGTTTTTGCGGTTCTACTTCTGGTTTCTGGACTGCTGGTTTTGGTTTTGTTACTTCCAGGTCAGGCTTGATCTTTGCCGGTTCGGTTTTTCCAGCCTCTTCAGGGACTTAAAGCAACATTCAGATGGTTTAGATTTTAACTCATAAAACCACACAAAACCAAAAGAGTCGCTTCATGTTAGAAGCTATAAGAACAACCTGAGCCAGGTTAAAGACAGAAATAAACAGCATTTAAAGAGTTTAAAAAGACTTAAAAGCACACAAACATCCAAACAAGACAGAAAATACCTTTGGATGGCGGCGTCACCGGCTTCTTTACCGGTGCTGGCTTTGCCTCGGGCTCTGGCTCAGCCNCCTTTGGATGGCGGCGTCACCGGCTTCTTTACCGGTGCTGGCTTTGCCTCGGGCTCTGGCTCAGCCTCCTTCATCTCTGGTTTGATTTCGGGTTCTGGTCTGGGAGCCGGTGTGGGCTTTGGCTTCAGTTCAGGCTCTGCTTTCGGTATGGGTTTAGGCTCAGGCTCCGCCTCAGGCGCCACTTTTTTGGGCTCAGCTGGAACCTGAGGCTTGGGCTTATCTTCAGTAACACAGATATGAACTAACATTAGCTGAACATTAGTGGAACATCTACAGGTGATGAACACGTTTGTGAAAGAGCAACAGGAGAGTGAAAGAAATTCACCAACATGTTTGACTGTATGAAACGAACACAGCATCACACAGGGTCGACATGGAAGACAATTAAGGATGTAAAGTTATCCGATAAGAAGAAGACATCTAGAGGTGTGGAGACAACACAGAATCACTTTAAGATGTCAAACAACATTAAGACCAGACTTTTGTACCTTTCTCTGGCACTCCTTCTTTCTCCTTCTTTCCGGGTGGAGGCGGAGCAACAGCCGGCTTCTGAACCTCCTCTAGTTCTTTAAGAAAGTCAATGATAATGTCAAAACAAAACCATGGAAAGATGATCATGTCTTACTAAAACAACAAAACAGATGACAAACATGAAGCTGTTGTGACATGAGACAGAAATCAGACATTTGTACCTTTAGGAGCAGGAAGTTCTTTCTTCTCTGGTACTAAAACTGCAGGAACCTTCTCCTCCACTAGCTTCCTGGCTTCCAGAACTTGAAATTTTCAACAAATGTGTTTAGATTTAAACAAGATAAAAGCAACAAGGAGGTGGAGGACATGGACATGGACACAGGTACAGGTATGAAGGTGCAAATCGATGAGTACCTTTAGGTGGTGATGGCTCCTTCACTTTCACTGTACGCTTCTCCTCAGGCTTCTTCTTCTCTGCTTCAGCCACTTAAAAAGACACTTGGGTGTTAGCATTACGCTGCTTTTGTTTTAACAAAGATAGTTTCTGCGAAAAAAGCAGCAACGCACAGCAGAAGATACGACAGACAAAACCAAACAAAACAAAGCACTTCCTGTTAGCTTCAAACAGCCAGGAAAAAAAAGAGCAGTAAAGCTGCAACAGGAAAGAAAAATAAATGTTCAGAACAAAATTTAGCTTGCTCGGCTGACATACACATACACACACGCACACACACACACACACACCCACACACATACATACACCACAGTGACATTGCAGTGATGTCATTATGACATCACAGAAAGCATCGAGTTTAACATTCATCCCATTTTTTGGAACATCTTCTCAAATAAAAAAAACATTTCAAGAGTTTAAAAGTCATAAAATCTTTTCAAAACATCACAGCAGCATTAAACTACATGAAAAGGAAAGAATATAAAAATAAACAGGAACATAAACACAACAGAGCATTTGAAGAGTTTAGCAGTGCAGGAAAAGGAAGAAGATTTTGAGCTTAAGGCCAGAGCAGGAAGTCGAGCCAGACAGGAACAGGAAGTACTGCCATACCTTTTACTGGAACTTCCTCTCTCATTTCCACCTTCGTGGTCTCCAACATTTCTTCAACTGGAGCTCTGGCAATTGCTGGACAAATAAAAAACAGGAACACATCATCATCATCATCATCAGTAAAGGTGCTTCTCTGATGACCTATGATCAATCAAATTACTAAAACCAGCTGAGTGAAAATTAATTTCTGTAATGTATTTTGGTATGTTCTGATATTGATATATGATTAAATATCATCCAATCACATCGCTCGGGTTCTAGTTGTTAATAATTTGTTATATGTGTATTACTTTTAGAGCTGGGACCAATTATTGATTTACAGATAATAGATAACTCAGCAGTATCAATAACTGAACCCCTAAAATTAATAAGTGGAACTAAACGCACATAATTTCATGACTTACAGTCTGATTTCAAATTACAAAACATCTTGAATGTCCAAATATTCATCAACAATTAGCACTTCTTGTGGCTCCTTCACAATAAAAGTTTTCCAGTGCATTGTTGGGTGAAAGCTCTTAATGTGAAGGAGCAGCAGGAAGTGTTGGTCTGCATTAGCAATAACTCAGCATTACGTTTGGTCGTCAGCACCAGCGCCCTCTGCTGGCTGAAAGTAAACACATATAACTGAACATCTGATCCACAAAATAAAAACTCAATGATTGATCATCTGTTTGTTGGCGCCCCCTGCTGGCAGAACAATGAACTGCATGAACGTAAAGCAGAAAAAAGAATAGTTTACAATTAAAAATAATAAAACATTTTTTCTTAATTTATGGATTTTAAGGTGTTTATGGAACCAAGGTTTAAAAAATGAACAAAGTAAACAAACCATCTGTCAATCGTTATTGGCCACAAACACATAAAACAAGGAGACGTGAAGGAACATGCAAAAAAACGGTTGAAGAACATTTCCAAGAACAAGACAAAAAAATGTAACAAGCAGACTGATGATGGTTGTCATGGTTACCTGTTTCGGTCCTGCTGACTTGTTGTATTTGCGTCTCTTCTGTCCAGCTCTTAAACTCGACTGAAGGACGACAAACACAAACGACATCGACACAAAAACAGGACAAACATCAAACGACGAAAACTCCTCGCTGCTTTCAACTAACATGAAATTTACATGTAACTTACATGTCAATGACCTGAAGTTTGCATGTTTTCACATCAAACAAACGTGACATGTTAGGATGTAAATAAATCTTAGATTTGCACTTTACTTTCATTTGAATTCAAAATTGTTTTTAAATTCACACGAATTTAAAATATCAACCAACGACACAACAAAAGTAAAAAAAAAAAATTATTATCAAATTAATTTCACCTTCAATCTTTATTAATCCTGGTTTTAATTTACAATTCATTTAGTTAATTTGTTATTAATTAAATTGTATTACAATTTCTCAGTAATAATAATAATAATAATAATGTTTTCCTTTGTGTTTTTTCAGTGTGGAGACAGAAAGTTAGCAAGTGCTGATGAAGATGAAGAATGAAAGAGGTTAATAAGGCCAAAAGCTTAAAACAAACACAAACATAAAAACAAACAGCTGCGGTTTGAGTTTTTAGACAGAAGTGAGGATGATGATGTTATGATGAAGATGAGAAGCAGATTTTGGTTATTGTGTGATTTTACCCAAGAAAATCAAAACCTTCACATACATCGAATATTCTGCTTAATCGATATCAGCAATCGATTGAACTGATCATTAAGATTAGTGTTTTCCCACATCTGCTGGGATGTGATGGAGTGATGATGAAGATGGAGTAAGGATGGAGTGAAGGTGGAGTGAAGATGGAGTGATGGAGTGAAGGTGAAGATGGAGTAAGGATGGAGTGAAGGTGGAGTGATGGAGTGAAGGTGAAGGTGGAGTGATGGAGTGAAGGTGAAGATGGAGTAAGGATGGAGTGAAGGTGGAGGCTGCGAGACGGTGTACCTCTCTGCTCCACCTGCACTTCCGCTTCGTACTGATACGAAAACTCAGAGGATTCTTTGTAAAGAAAAACACATATTTCACATTGCTAAAGTGAACATATCAGATTACTGTAGTATTACTGTAGTATTAGTATTTTTGTGGGATATTTTCCTGTATTTTAATTTTAATAATTGAGAAGAAATAGGATAATTATGTGCAGTCGTCTATGAGGTCATAAAATGAAATGTAAAGAGGATTTACAGGATTTTTTAAATGTTTGGAGGATTTTTTTAAGTGGTGAGAAGAATTAAATATATAAAATATAAAAACAAATATACCTTTACGCTCCATCTCTTCTTCATAATCAAAGTATTCAGCAGATTCTTTAAAAGACAAAATAACCACAATTTAATCATGACATCAAATCATGAAATGATGTCATACAGTCTTTAAACGAAGCTTCACTAACGAACTTTTTAATTTCTCAGTAAAACCTTCTGGCGACTGAACTTTGGTTTCTGATCGCAGCTCTGATCTACGTCTCACCTTGAATCGCGACAGAAGATGGAGCGTCGGGTCTCTGAACACACGAGTCCGGAACATCTACGGAATACGACATATTTACTGTATGTTAACTTTTAACAACAAAAACTGTTTAGATTTGGTGTTTTTAAAACAAAATCATCGTGTTAGTTCTCATACTCGTCCTTGTTAGTAAAGGAACAGTCCAATATTTTGGTAAATCCTCTTTGTCCTAAAAAAAAAAAAAAAAAAAAACTGGAAAAAATTTATTTCACCTGTAAACAAGTGTCAGTCCATTAATGACGATGAAAGATGATTTTTTTTCAAAACAGGAATTAAATCATAAAAAAAATTAATAATAAAACTCTTTTTACTTCCTGTTTTGGTTTTTTTACTCGTTAATTCTAGATGCTTAATTCGCTACAGAGAGTTAAAGGAGCAGTTTAACATTCTGCTACCAGTCTTTGTGCTAAGCTAGGCTAGCAGTTTCCGCCTGCTACCAGTCTTTCTGCTGAGCTAGGCTAGCAGTTTCCCCCGCTTCTAGTATTTGTGCTAAGCTAGGCTAGCAGTTTGCCCCTTCTACCAGTCTTTTTGCTAAGCTAGCAGTTTCCCCCGCTTCCATTCTTTGTGCTAAGCTAGGCTAGCAGTGTCTCCCTGCTTCCGGTCTTTGTGCTAAGCTAGGCTAGCACAACACATTCTGGGCCAACTTGTTATAGTGAATTTGAAGCAGAAGAGGATTCCTGTAAATTCTGGACGGTTCCATGAAAAGTGATTAAAGTTAATGAGGGGCTAAAAGGTAAACATACTCACCCAGAGGAACCATTGCTAATTGGATTTCTGTGAAAAGGGAAGAGAGTGAAGACTAGTGTTAAAGTCTGAGAACGACACGCTGGCAGAAGCAGAAAAGGTGGAGCTTTTACCTTTTCCTGACAAATAAAGCTCTGCAGAGCTCTTAGCCTCTCCTCTGGGCTCCAACCGCACAATCACCGAGTACACGCCTACGGGATTAGTAATGAAGAACTTTAACACTCAGGAACAAACTAACCCACAACCACATTTCTGAAGGTTCTCACTTGACAGCACTCTTACACACCTTCATCTTCGATAGTCACATTTTGGATGACCATGAAATGTCTTCGCCCCTCGCTTCGGAAGTTGTACTTAGGGCTCTCTTTCAGTTCCCATGTGTCTTTGTACCACGAAACGATCGCGTTGTCAAAGGAGACCTCGCACTCAAAGGTGGCTGACTGGCGCTCGTTGACTTCAACATTGTGGATACGTTTGGTGAAATGAATTTGTTCCGCTATAACAGATAGAACGAGTTGGGCATCACAAGAGGGAACGTATGACAAAAATCCAAAAATATGAGGCGGGGTTGGAAATGACTATGATGATTGGTTGGGATGAATCTGAGTGAAGACAACGAATGAGGTGATGGCGTTTGATGTTCTGTAAGAACGATCGATGCAGGTGAGAAGAAAAATTAAAGCAGTCAAACACAAATTCAAGAGGAAGATTGGTTCCCTGAAGGTTCACAATTGGTTTTAAAACATGCAGAATCTCCGCAGAACATTCTGAACGGCTCTAGAATGTTCACTAAAATCTACAGCTCCCAGAAAACTCCAGGACTCTTTTCCTCTCAGTATCTTTAACTAAAAGGGAACATTCTGGAGATTTTCAGAAAACATTATGAGAAATCTTCAGGGAATGTTCCCTGGAGGTTCTGAAAAGGTTTAATAAACAAATGGAAAGTTTGGGAATGTTTCCTTGAGAGTTATTACACAACCATCAGGGAACGCTGCAGAGAAATATTTTGTGCACATTTTTGGAACCAAAGAGCAAACCAAAATATTCCTTAAAACATTATGAACATTACCAACCTTCTAGATGTGTAAAGAAAATGTTTCTGGGAAGACTAGGGGGAACATTACTCAGAGGTTCTGTAAAGGTTTTACATGGTGGTTCCTATTTAGTAAAACTTTTATGGGATGTCAGGGGAACGCTGTGAAGGTTAAACCATAAAATGCTACAGAACCTCCAGGGAAAAGACGCTTTGATGGATTTGCCTGAAGGTAGCTGGAAGATGAGATGAGATGAGATGATGTTTGAAGTTTTATAAAGAAAATTCAGATGAGAAGAAAAGTTAAAACAAACAAATCCGAGGAGAAGAAAGAGTGGAGCACAAGAAAGAGGACCAGAATCCAAATCCTCCGACGTTAGTGACACAGGTTGACAGTAAGAGGTTAGTTAATGGGCAGAAGAAAGTTGCAGGAAGTTTCCCGGGTACGAACCTTCCACCCAGAGGTCTGCTGAGGACTCCAGGTTCTGGTATCTGCAGGTGTACCTGCCCTGGTCTTCAGGCTTCAGGTCTCTGATCAGCAGCTTCTGAACCTTATGTTTGACCTCCGACGTGTACCTGCCCTTCATCTCTAAGCGCTTGCCGTTTTTAAACCACTGCGTCTGTACATTAGGGACGGACAACTGACAAGACAGAGTGGATGACTGGCCTTCCTTACCCGAAGTATCCTGCAGATGTTTCTCCACCTCCACCTCTGAAAGACACAAACATAAGCAGCTGTTAGCAAAGAAAAACATCTAGCAGAAAGTCACTGAAGAGAAAAACGTTGGATTCTCTGCCTGACGCTTATCAGCAGAAACAGATCCATCATCCGTTCAAAATTTACCACCATTCATTCAGAAAATTTTCTTGGTCAATAATCAACTTCCAAAAAAGAATAATGACTGATTATTGGGTGACAGATTTTGGTCAGACAACACTGATTGGGTTGATTGATAAGATCTGAGCCTGTTTTTGGGCTCAAATCCCTCCAGCATAGTTGGCAGAGGTGTGTGGAGTTTAATCATAAAGAACTGAAATACGTCTGGGTCAGAGCTTTCTATGTTGGGCTCACTACTTATCAGTCAAGCCCTCTGAGTCCTACTGTTGAGGTACTGACCCGTGACAGTGAGCTTGGCACTGGAGATGTGCGGTCCACAGACCACCCTGTAGTTGCCCTGGTCTGACGTCTGGCAGTTCCTGACCTTCAGCAGGTGGCGCTCTCCGCTCACGCTCAGCTCATACTTGTGGCTGTTGTCCAGTTTCTGGGTGCCTTTGTACCAGGACAGGGTGATCTCCGGGTAGTTGATCTTGATCTGGCACTCAAAGACCGCCTCCTTATCGGTGAAGACGGACTGGTCACAGATGTCCTTCACCACGGTGACGGGCTGCAGAGGAACGAGACGACATCAACAGGACCCTGAACTGGTTTTAAGCTCCACTTTCTTTGATGGGTGCTGCCTACAAAGGCATGGCCTCCTGGGGGCGTGGCCTTCAGAGGGCGCCACCGTTTGATAGTGACGACCAAAAGAACATGGTATTTTTTAGCTGTTTCTCAGATTTTGGAAAAATGATTTATGGCTCTTTTATTAAAAGCACAATTTTAAAGTTCCAAAAACAAACAGGAATTTCCAAAACAAACTATGGAAGAGTTCAAAGCTTTAATTCATTTAGTTCATGACAATGATAGAATTCATAATTTCCACTAGGTGGCTGCACATCACAGATTTTATGAGAATTTAGGAATTTTTTTTCATGCAAAGAAAGAAAGAAAGAAAGAAAGAAAGAAAAGAAAAGACCTGCTGTTTGTAGACCAATGACAGAGAAGCTGTCCTTCCCTCTCTGTCTCTGGTTGGCTGCAGGTCGGTTACCAAACAAAAGTATCGTGATGTTTTTGACCTTGTGCAACTTTCAGCTCAGCAACAGCAACAAAGTTGCATGATTTTGTTGCTGTTGTTTTCCAGCAGACAGGAAATGTGCACTGACCTCCGTGCGCTCCATCCTCTTCTGCAGGTCTGCCACAAGGCGGGCCATGTCCTCATCAGACTCTCTGTCTGCACGTTCCACTTCCTGTCATCAATCAATCAATCAATCAATCAATCAATCAGCCCATCCATCTATGGTGGTTCCAGGAACATTCTGGGAATGTTTACCACAACATTCCCAGAATGTTTTCCAGGAAAGTTCAACAATGTTGAACAATGTTAAAATGCTGTGCAGGATTTTATTCCCAGGAGATTAATGTTTAGAACCTTAAAGTTCCCAGGAAACTTCAAAGAACGTTCCTCAGAGGTTCTGTAAAGGTTCTCTACATTAAGCAGAAATTTCCTGAAGGTTAATAAATGTTATGGAAATGTTGCTGTAAAGAACAGAATCCTCTTCAAACCAACAAAGCAGAATGTTGAGGAAAGGTTCATTAAAGGTTATGGTGAAGTGCATACATGAATGTTGGACTGAAACACTTTATTTAACCCTGAAAGAACCTTTGGAGAACATTTAAGATCCTCTCCTTTCCTGCAACCTCCCCTTTAACAAAGAAAACAGCCACATGTTTGGTATTTGTTAGCATGTTTGGTACATGTTTTCGTTATTTTCGTACCGGTCTTCCACTTTCTTCAGCCTTCTCTTTCTTGAGCAGCTCGATGGCCTGCAGTAACCCTCGGTAGTCAGTGATTCCGTACATTCTCGCGTACTTCTCGTACTCTTTGGGATCAACGTTCCTCAGCAGCTCCACAATGTCAATATCCTTTTCTTCCTGCGGACTCTTTTGCTTCGATGGCGTCCTGAAAAAACAACAATGAAATGTGAAAATAATCTTTAGCTAAAGTAGTGCATGCCCATTCTAAAGGTGCGTGTTCTTAATGGGCCGGACTTCATGGTGAATGCCGCAGCCTGCCATCATTTAGTTCAGCACATCCTCGTGAGCTAGCTTTGACCGGAGCGTATGCTGCCACGGCGGGAAACGGACTACTTTTTACCAGCACAGCTCAGTTTGAGAACTGCTCATCCAAACAACTTCACGTCTTTGGGTCCTGAGCAATAAACCTGCTGAACATCAGCTTCATACGTGACAGGTTCTAGACATGTTGGTGCTACAGACAGAGATTTCTGCCTTTATAGTTAGATATCAGACATTCTTTCTGAAAATACAAACATTAATCTGACATTTGAGAAAAAAGTCAATAAAAGTCATAAATTTGACTTTATTTGAACATGTTAGCATGTGTTAGCTAACATGCTACATGACATGGACTCACTTCTTGAGTTTGGCACGCAGGTCGCCCTCCAGTGGTGCAGCTTCCTTTTTCTCATCTACATGCATGTCGGCGCTGCACTCGATCTCTCCGTGTCGGCTGGAGGCGACGCACCTGTACTGACCCGAGTCCGACTTGGTGACCTCCCTGATCTCCAGCTTCGCCTCGAGGCCCTTCTGCTCTATGGAGATTCTCCCNCGACTTGGTGACCTCCCTGATCTCCAGCTTCGCCTCGAGGCCCTTCTGCTCTATGGAGATTCTCCCGCCGTGAGTGATTTGCCGCCATTTTCCCTTCATCCACTTCACACTGGGGATGGGGTCTCCGCCTACCTTAGCGATGAAAGTCGCTGTGGCCTCTGAAAGTCGAAGAAAACAACTTTACTCATAGTGAAGTCACATGTCAGCCTTCAGACCTGCTGATTCCAAACCTGGACTTTAAAACAGTAAATTCTTTGATACGTGTGTCGTACTCACTCTCAGTGACATGCAACGTCTTCGTTTCCTCAAAGAAAAACAGATTCTCCTGTTTTTTAGTCGGAGCTGAAGGAGTTTCAGCAGGAGGCGGAGCCACGCCTGCTTTCTCTGCAATGTAAAATACAAAGTACATTATGATGTCAGAGTACTGACTAAACAACCAATCACAGTTTACAATGCAAATCTATAACTGATCAACCACAGTGCTGATCAATCACTGAGAAATCACAGTGGCATACTGCTGATCAATAACTGATCAATCTCGATGTTACAGTGCTGATCAATCAAAAATCACTCACTAATTGATTATGTAACTAATAACATGTAGTTGTTGTTGATACTGTTAGACTGTTGATTCAGCTCTGGTCTTACTTCTGACATGCTGACAAAACGCCACAGCTAGCTTGCCACTCTTGTTAGCTAACTTCAAGAAAGCTAGCTAGCTCAGTCGCTAACAGCACAATAAGTTTACATAAAGTCACGTTCTTACTATGCATTCTGTCTCATAATTGAACTGTGCTGCATGTGTTTGGAGGAGCAGTTTATACTCTGGCAGAGCAGACATGACGGCGTCCTCCATGTTGGACTACAGTTCAAAGGTCAGCAGCATCAAGACACTGGGAAGACACGCAAATTCACGTGTCAAAGTTTGGCAAGTTGAACTTTACGTGAAAACAATGCGCAGATTTTTTATTTTGCCATCGTACAAATTTAATTCACCCAGTGAGCGAATCCACTGTTGGAGAGAATGATGCTGAAATGAATTGATTTCACTCTGACATTTCGCTGTAAAAAGTGCTACCGCTGCCTTTAAAAGCTTAATTTTCTAAAAAAAAAAAAAAAAAAAAAAACTTATTTCTGTTTGGTATGTAATTATAATTACTATAATTATTTATAATAAAAATATTGATAAGATGATAGCCAATATTCCTAAATTTTCCAAACATCAGCTTTGACATGTTTAAAATGTATTGTGTATTTATATTTAAAATCATTACACTGTAATGATTTAAACCGTCCAGCAGATGGAGCCATTTAGCCAAAGTGTCCAGGGATAATAAAAAAATCTATTTAGTTGAACTCCAGCGAGAACAAAATAAACGGGAAGGTTTATCTTTTAATTGCATTTTTGAAACTTAAAAAGCATTTCATTATTTGGTTTTTATCTCTTTAGTTTGTTTAGTTTATTGTTATTTTCATGCTTAATTTATTCTCGTTCTGATTTGTGGTGAACCTTTGACGGTGACTTTGGCTTTGCAGAACTCGCTGCCGCTGTCGTTGCTGGCTTTGCACAGGTAGTCTCCTGCATCGTGTTTGGAGGCGGGGCTTATCTCCAGGGAGGCGGTCCCATCGGAGAAGCTGATCCTAGTGCTTCCGGCCGAGATGAGCTCCTTCCTGTCCTTCATCCACAGGATCTTCAGAGGAGGCGAGCCGCAGACGTGGCACTTCAGGCTCAGCTTCTCGCCCTCGTCCACGGCCAGCGGTTTCAGGGGAACGTCAAAGATCGGAGGCTTCTTCGCCTCTGGATGGGACGACACGAGTTTAAGGTCAGATCATGAACACTCAACCCTATCTAGTCAAGGTCAAGGCCAAATTTATTAGTCTCCAAGGAGAAATCTGGCTTCGGCATCAAGGTTACTGTTCCATACATACATCTATTCTACATTCAAGCCTCAAATACAGTTATACACACATCGTCATAAGAAAGTGCCATGTACTGAAATACACTGCTAGAACAAAAGCCACAGTACTAATGAATAAAGAAAGAGAAATATCCACATATGTACGGGCTGCTGCATAATCTACACAGTTCATATGAAGAATATCATCATGCCAAGGCTGTTATATGACACACAGTACCTATAATCACCATTCATACACACTAACATCCACCTATAATCACCATTCATACACACTAACATCCACCTATAATCACCATTCATATACACTAACATCCACCTGTAATCAGTATTTATACAACTAACATCATAATAATAAATAATAAAATGATAAAATAACCATGCAGCCTGTAGAAAGCAGGACAGGCATGATGAGGGATAATAAGCCTACATTATAATAGTGATATTGATTAATACTTAATTTTGTTCGGTAATTTTGTTGAAAGTGGACCAGAGAGAATTTAAACTTGTTTGAGTTACATTTCTGCAGCAATACTTTTGATCTTTGACCTGATGAAGAGCTCATATTCTTTATGTGGTTTAAATCAGGTACAATTTTCCTCGCTGGTTTAATGACTGATTTTTCACATCAGAATTATCAGAATTAAAATCTACTAAGAATTATGTTCATATCCTAAACGACTGAAACACTTTGACCAAACCAAGAAACCTGATGCCTCCTCGGATCCTTCATCAACTTAGTGGCAAAACACCTGAGTGACTCTCGTTAAGGTGACCTTAACGACGACTTATGTGCTGAGAAGCAGACGAACACAGTAAAGATATTTTCAGTGTCAGATTCAATCAACTAATAGATTTAAAATGAGAACAAACAAAACTCACCAGAAATGCCCACGGTGACGTCGCAGGATGCTTTTCCTGCCTCGTTGGCGGCTCGGCATGAGTATCTGCCGCTGTCGACCACCTGACTGCTCTTAATGCAGAGCACTGCCACGTTACTCTTAAAGCTGATGTCATATTTGTCCGAGCTGTAGATCTCAGAACCGTCCTTCAACCAGGTGACTGTCATGGGCTGCGAGCCAGACACGCGACCTTCGATCTTCACCAGTTTGCCCTCCGTGTCCTCGATGTGCTCAGAGGGCTTCTTGGTGAACACCGGAGGGTTTTTACGCTCTGAAAACAGAGGAAAGTCGATTAAATGAAGTTTATCACAGCCAGGTTTAGAAGGCGGGGCCACACCGTGACGTGGGCCGGGTCCAGTACCTTTGACAGAGACATCCGAGGAACATGAGTCCTTCCCCGTGTCATTAGAGGCGTGACAGAAGTACCTGCCCGTGTCGCCTTTATCTGCCTTCAGAATGGTCAGGCGGGCCGTGTTTTCCACACAGCTGATCTTATAATTTCCCCCAGACCGGATGTCTTTGTGGTCTTTAGACCATGTGACTTTAATGGGGACTGAGCCTGTCACGTGACACTCCAGCTCGATGCTGTCACCCACTGTCACCTCCACTGGTGACAACTTCCTGTCAAAGATCGGCGGGTATCTGGGTTNTGTCACCCACTGTCACCTCCACTGGTGACAACTTCCTGTCAAAGATCGGCGGGTATCTGGGTTCTAACAACAACAAAACTTTAGATGAGAATGCGTTAAACTGCACAGGTTCCATAAAGGTTTGTAATAAAACCAAACACAAATGTTCCTTCAGGGTTATTACACAACATAAGTGAAGTTTAGACAGACACCTTGTGGGAAGCGGAACGTTTCCAGAATGTTCACTTAAGGTTATAATAGATCTTAAGCAGGAACTCTGAGGCCACTTTCACACGATAAGCACGGTTTGTTTGGCCTACGCTTCCCACTTATCGTGTGAAAGCAGCCTGCATGAACATGCCACAGGAATCATTTGACTTCCATCATTTTCCCTCAATGATTAGGGTTGATTGATAAGTTCTGAGCTCGCCAAACAAAGCTGATATTTGGTAGTGCTGGGCTCAGAATTTATCATTCAGCCCTTGAACAGCTGGTATCAGCAGCAGAATCTTGTATTCGCTGAGGAGAACTTTCGGTGAATCTGTAAGTAACATGATTGATAAGTTCTGAGCCTTATTCAACGCAGCCATAGCTCATTTTCTCAAATGAGCTCAGAACTTATCAATCAACACGTATTCCTCACAATTACCCATGAAACATCTTCCAGCCCAAGACAGCTCACAGACCTTGAAGGGTGAGTTTAGCCCTACAGGAGGCCGAGCCGACGCTGTTGGTGGCGACACAGGTGTACTCCCCAGAATGCCTCATCTCGCCATGGTGGACTTCCAAAATGGCCGTATTGTCATCATACAACATGGAGAAATCGTCTCCAGGCCTCAGGGGTTCACCGTCTTTCAGCCACGACACCTCAATGGGTGAGGAGCCGGCCACCCGGCACTCGAATCGGACCGGCTGGCCCTCGGTCTGCGTGAGACTGGTGATCTTTTTGGGGAAGGACGGCGGCGTTTTCGCCTCTGGAACAGGAAAAGAGTTTGTAGTTTTAAATCAAGGATCATCAAATATGGTGTGTGGGTGTGTGTGTGTGTGTGTGTGTGTGTGTGTGGAACGTGAACTCTGAGGTGATCACCTTGGACACNGTGTGTGTGTGTGTGTGTGTGTGTGTGTGGAACGTGAACTCTGAGGTGATCACCTTGGACACTGAGCCTGCAGGTGGAGGCAGAGGAGCCAATGCGGTTCTCCGCCTTGCAGGTGTACTCTCCGATGTCGGCCTTTGTGGCTTTACTGAGCTTCAGACAGGCCACACCTTTAGAGAACTCCAGCCTGCAGGTGGGACTGGACCGGACTTTACCATCTGCTTTGAACCAGGACACCTTGATCTCAGGTGTTCCTGCCACCTGACACTTCAGACACACAGCGTCACCTGCCGTCACCTCCATGGGCTCCAGAGACTCCACAAAATATGGAGGTTCTACACAAAACAAACCACAAAGTCACATCTGTGAAACGTCTAAAGTTAAACGATACGAATCCAGCGACTGAGCTACACTACGCTAACATTGACATAAAGTCACTGACAGTTCTTGAAAAAACGTTGAAAATGGTTGACAGTAACATATAGTGCATGTAGATAGTATTTATTGGGCTCACATTTATTGGGCATGGTCCTTTAATCTTTAAGGAACCATTTCTACACCCAGTCTGGACCAAACCAAACAAGGTCTGCACTGGTTATCATACGAAAGAAGACAGACTAACCAAGGATGGACACCATGGCATCACAGGCGTCCTTCCCTGCGTCGTTGGACACGTGGCAGGAATATATCCCAGCAGCCTCTTTGTCGTCTGTGCTCAGACACTCCAGGATGCAGGAACTCTCCGTTGTGGTGATGTTGTACTTATATGAGGCGAAGATCTGCTGCTCGTCTTTGTACCAGTTCACCGTGATCTTTGGCGTTCCCGTGTACGTACATTCCAGGGTCAAAGGTTTGCCCTTTTCCACCGACACGTCCTTCAGCTTCTTCGAGAATGCTGCTGGTTCTGAGGAGCACGAGCAAGACCAGGTGTAGCTTACGTTAGACTGAGGAGGAGGAGAGTTCCTGACCTCGTTAAGTCATTGGTTAATATCAATAAGTTCATCATCAAAAGTTATAATCATTTCATATCAAACTAACCTTTGACAGTCAGAAGAACTGGGCAGCTCTCCTTCCCAGCATCATTAATGATCTGACACGTGTACTCTCCAGAGTGGGATCGGTCCACGTTAAACAAGTCCAGGATGGCCTGATGATCCTTCAGGGAGATGTTACAGCTCCTTCCAGCCAGGATCTCCTTGGTTCCTCTGAACCACTTCAGTTTGAGGGGGGCGCTGCCTTTCACCATGGCTGAGAACGTCACGCGAGAACCTGGCATGGCCTCCACGGGCTGAGGCTGGACCACGAAGGATGGAGGTTCTGGAGAGAGCAGGGCAGATGGTGAACAACTTCAGGTCAGTTTTCAGTATTGTGGACATACTGATGGTCCAGCATTAGAGTGGGGGGTGGGGCTTATTATTGTAACTATAAAAATAAATATATATTCATAATTATTATAATTCACTGTTGCTGTCTCATTACAACCTCAATCCACATGCAGCTTTAGAACCTCAGACTGCTGTCACGCTAGCAGCATTAGCTAGACCGATAGACCAACAGGTAGATCAACAGATAGATAGAGCAATAGGTAGATAAATTGATAGCTCAATAGACAGATCAATCGATGGATAGGTTTTTGCTGCACTTCCTGACCTTTGACCACCAGAGCCGCCGTGGTCTCGCTGGATCCGGCCTTGTTGACAGCCAGGCACCTGTAGAGTCCAGAGTCAGACATTTTGAGGGTAGTCAGCTTGAGCGTGCAGCTGTTATCGCTAAACGAAATGTCGTAGTTGGGTCCACTCTGGATCTCCTCGCCATCGTGGTACCAGGAGACGGTGAACGGAGAAGAACCTGACACTTTACACTCCATCTCTCCAGATGTACCCATCACCATGTGGCAGTCCTTCAGCTTCCTGGAGAAGGATGGAGGAATGGTCTTATCTGCACAGGGGAAGAGAAACAATGAGAAACCAGCCAGGACCTTAAAGTTCTTATCTTCCTGTGTTTTCTTTCTTTGACACCCACCGAGCACTGTCAGGTTGATCTTGCTCAGGTCCTCTCCGACCTCGTTGAGGACCTGGAAGGTGTACTCTCCTGAGTCAAACTTCTCTGCAGAGACCACCTTCAGGCTGGAGATCATCTTGGAGAATGAGATCCTGTACTTCCTCCCGGAGGCCAATTCCATGCCATCTTTAAACCACTTTGGTATGAGCTGTGGCGTTCCGCACACTTTGACTTCCAGGGCAGCCATGTCGCCCGCGGTAACGCTCAGCGCATCAGGTTTATCGATGATCTTTGCCGGTTCTGGGAAGAAAAGGGGGGGGGGGGGNGGGGGGGGGGGGGGTTACCAAACCTAGAACAAAACAAACTGCAAAAAGAAAAATGGCATTCACATTTTCAGAAAAACAAGGCGGTCACATTCTGCCATTCTGTCCATCGCTGATACTTACTGACCTCTGACCTTCCAAGTCTAGAAGTAGGAGGGTTGATTGACAAGTTTTCTTTTAATCTTTAATTTACAGTTTCACTCATTTTTTCTTATAAACTAATTACACCACATTTTAGGGTTTCTTTGGTTATTTAAAAAAAACTTTTAATGTTAATTTTTATCTGTGATTTAGGACTTTCCTCGGCTCACAGCAACACCAAAACCAGCTCAACCATTCTGAAGCAAAACAGAACCTTTCTACGAGGCTCAGAACTTATCAATCAACCCTCCTGCTATCAAAGGCACGAAGACTCTTTTGTTCCATACATCCAAAGAGTTTCAGGAATGATTGGACCAGACTTATTTTCTTCAGTTATTATTATGTTTCATCCATTATACAGTTACGCTAAACGTTTATATGAATGTTACCAGAACTTTTACAGTATTATAACCTTTACAGCATTTTCCTGGGAAATTCCAGTTTGGCTTATTGGTTCCAAATATATTCCTGGAATGTTCTAGGAAATGGAATGTTCCATGATTTTTCTTTAACAATAATAAATTACTTCATGGGATCATTCAGGTAAACTTTCCAGAACATTTATAATAATCTTGAAAGAACATTCTGGATCAAATAAGAGAACGTTAAGTATTGAAATGGGACCTTCAGGGAAGGCTCACTTCCTGCAGCATTCACCACAACCTTACAGGAACATCGGTTCACTTTGGCTCCAAAAATATTTCCAGAATGCTTTAGGAAACACAACATTCCTGGAAGATTAATTAAGGTTATGAGAATGTTCATTTAATATTTATAACAACCTTTAAAGAACCTTTCAGCAATGTTTCCTGTTTGGTTTCTTGCTTCCAAGAATATATCCAAAATGTACTGGGTAACAAGACATTCCTGGAAGGCTCTTTAAAGTTTATAAAAAGAATGAAATTGTGGGAATGTTCCTGAAAATTCTATTATAACCTTTAAAAACATTACAAGAACCTTCTTGGATCCTGGAAAAACTTTGGGAACTTTTATGAAAATCATCTGGAACCTTTACTGTAACCTTTTAGGAACCTCCTGGAAAACGACGTTCCTGGAAGGAAGTCATTTTGTTAGAGCAGGAAAAACATTTAAACACACGACATCATTTTTTCTGCATAATGTGACACTCAGAAAGAGAGAATTATACGTTACAAACCTAGAACAGTCACGTTTGCGAAACAATCCACACTTCCAGCATCGTTTCGCAGCTGGCAGATATATTTTCCCGCCGAGGCTTCGTCAGCCTTAAAGACCTTTAGAGCGACCTGGTTGTTCTCAAAGGTGATTTTCCTGTTGTCGCCGTCCCTGAGAATGTGATCCGTGTCCTGAATCCAGGACACGGTAATGGGCTCAGAGCCTTTAACGGTGGCTACAAGGGTCACTTCCTCTCCCAGAATCACCGTGACGTTCGACAGTTTCTTCACGAATGACGGTGGCTCTGAGGAGACGACAACAAAATAAGTCAGCGAGGCGACAGTCATTCCCGAAAGTCCAACATTCATGAGTCTGATTGGTCTTCACAGGTTCTACTGACCTCTGAGTTTAACCGACGTCTGGCAGGCGGCGTTCCCTACACTGTTTGACGCTTTGCACTCAAACTCACCAGCGTCTGACGACTCAATGCCGATGATGTGCAGGGTGGCCGAGCTGCCCTCGCTCACCATCTTATACTTCCTGCTCTCCATCAGAGGCTTCCTGTCTTTGAACCATGTGACCTGGAACGGCGCCGTGCCGCTCATCTCGCAGTACAGACTCACATCTTTACCCTTAAGCCCCGTGACGGGCTGAGGCACTTTGACAAAAGCCGGCGGCTCTACGGAAAGATCGAGATTGTTAAATTATGGCGACACGAGCTGAAAGAAAGCCAAACAGGAAACGCTCATAAAGCTGAAATCTGTAACGACGGGATCTGTCGCCCTCTGCAGGTCAGCCAATCAGCTCTGTCTCAGCCTTGTTTGTTTGTTTGCAAGACATGTCAAAATTATGTAACACAATTTATCGAGGGCCACAGATGCGTGGACAGCGCCACCATGTGGCCGAACATATTTTCCATCTTATTACTCTAATCATCTCAGTTTATGAGCCCCTTTCTAAAAAGGTTTTCCACATATTCCATTAGTTACAGTCTAAAAGACCACAGATGGCTTGTGATTCATGCTTCTTGTACAGAATGAAGCTATTTTATAAAAAAAAAAAACTTACAGCTGATATTAAAGGAGCATATTGGTGGTTTTGCAATAAATAAGCCCAATAAATACTACCTGCATCCACATTATTTTCCTGACAACTATTTTCTAAAACATAAAACTGTATTTTAGTTTTCGTGTTATATTTGCCAAATCTCCTAATTTTTCAAAATCAAATGTTCAGGTACACTCACCTTAAAATTCTATGTTTCACCTGCTAACAGGTATGTCTGAATGGAGAAGGCATGTTCATTTTACTTCATAATAAAAGCCGTTTTCTCCGTGTTGGATCAGTCAAAGTTACTTTGACATGAAATTTAAATGACGTTTTGTTCTGTGATGGATTATTTACCTCAAACATGTTTCAAGTCTCTGCAAGTTGATTTTTATAAGTACTGGAATGAACTGATACCAATAGCAGTCTGGAAGGTAGGAAAAACAATTCTATTTACCGCTCAACTAACATGTTTTGGAAAATGGTTGTCAGTAATGTAACATGTATGCAGGATGTATTTATTGGGCTCAAACATGCAAAATCACCGGTATGCTCCTTTAAAATAAACGCGTAAATGTGTTGCTTGGAGTATTTTGGGTCTGTTTTTAGGGTTAGTTATTGGTACTTTTAGGAAGGATAAATGGAGGAGTGACATATTCCAGCTTTATCAGGTGTGGGATGAGGAGACTCTGTGATTGGCTGACCTTTAACGGTTAGCGTCATGCTGCAGCTGATGCTGCCAGCATCGTTCAGAGCTTCACAGGTGTAAACTCCGTCATCATCAAAGCTGGCGGCCAGCAGTTCCAGGACTGCTACCGAGTCTACAAAAGACATCCTGTAGTTTCCTGCGTCCATGACCTTGGTGTCGTGTTTGTACCAGGTCACTCTCAGAGGCTCGGAGCCGCTGACTTTACACTCCAGACGGAGCGACTCGCCCTGCTTCACAAACTTAGTGGCAGGGAGTTTCAGCACAAACTCAGGAGGTTCTGCAAAGCCAAAACAGAGACACGTTAGCTGCAGGAAAGCGTGAGCGTGAACATTTCTGGGCGTTAGGAAGTGAGCTGATGAGCCGAGGCGTTAGCAGCATGACGGCGGAGATAGCTGCAGGGAAAAACAAAGCAACAAACAGTCCAGGATGACAAGCTGGAGCAGTGGGACAATCATTTGGTGAAACACATGAAGCGATGCAGGTTAAATGCGGTACGAAAATAAAATTCCGACCTTTGACCGTTAAATCTGCACTACAGCGCACAGATCCCGCCTCATTGCTGACTTGACAAGAGTAAACTCCACTCTGGCTCACGCCAACTGAATAGAGCTCCAAGAAACAGGAGAGCCCCTCCAGTCCTGTGAAACATGTGGGCCCGGTCATGAGCTCTGTATCATCCTTGAACCATTTGACCGTGAAAGGGGCGGTTCCCTTAAACGTGCCTTTGAAACGCACGGTGGTGTTGGGCAGAGCAGCCTGGGAATCAGGTAGGACCACAAAGCTGGGAGGTTCTGAAGGAAACAAGCACGACTAAGTTAAAGAGGTTTAAGAAGAACCCACCTTTCAGATCACATGACCAGTGAGATTCTGACCTTTGACCCTGAGAGCTCCGCTGCATTCACAACTTCCTGCTGTATTGGTCAGTTTACACGTGTAAAACCCTGCATCAGACCTCTCCAGCTGCTCGATCTCCACAGACACCGAGTTGTCCTGCTGAATGAGTTTGTGTTTCATTCCGCTCGAGATTCGGCTTTCGTCTTTCTGCCACTCCACCGAGATCGGCAGTGAGCCCGAAATCTTACAGCAGATCTGGACGAAGGAGCCCAGAACCTCCTGCATGTCTGAGAGCGGTTTGATGAAACTCGGTGGAATGACTTGTTCTGTTACCGAAAGAGGAATACAAAATGATTAGACTCATTCTGACTTTTCGCTACACACCTGGAGATTTTCGCTTTATGCACCAACCTAGTACGATCACTTTGACTGTACAGGTGCAGCTGCTGATGTGATTGGACACCTCGAAGATGAACTCCCCCTCATCCTCCCTCTGAGCAGACTGAATCTTTAGGCTGCTGATCTGGTTCTCAAAGCTAAGCTTGTGTCGCCTGATGGACTGAAGCTCCTTTCCGTCTTTGACCCACTTCACCCTGAGCTCAGGAGAGCCCGTGACCCGGCAGTCCAGACTGACCGGATCTCCCGCCGTCACCTTTATCACCTCAGGTTTCTCTATGATCTGAGGAGGCACTACGGGGCCAAACAAAGTCACAGCTTCAGACGGCATTGCCGTTAATCAAACCTGCCAGTCAACACAAAATCTCCAAATTCATCAAATCTGAGTCGTTATGAATCCACTTATCAAACACAAGTCCTTTAGAATCCTTATCGCATCTGAAATCCAGCTATAGAACTTAAAAAGGTAAATATTTTCCTCTATCAAATCCATTTATCAGGTAGCATTCTAAATCTGAATTCAGTATCAAATGTGATCATCAAATTGGAATAACATCAAATCTCCTACTGAGTCTAAACCGTAAAATCCATTTATAAAATCAGAGTCCTTATGAATTCAGTTGTTTGACCACTTATTGCTCCACATGGAAAACTGATGTCACCACATCGATACCTGAATTGAGGGAAAGCTCGGTTATCTACGTTTAGTTACCTTGCACCGTCAGAGTAGCAAAGCACTTATCCTGTCCCGCCTCGTTCATCACCTGGCAGGTGTATTTACCGCCATGGCTGACCTCACAGGCAGGAATCCTGAGAGTGGCCACATTGTTCTCAAACATCCTCTGGATCTTTGGATCCTCCGGGATCCAGTTCTCATCTTTTTGCCACTGAACAGACAGAGTGGGAGAACCTTTCACCACACACTGAAACTCCGCCATTTTCCCCAGAATGGTGGCAGCGTTCTCGATGCGTTTAGCGAAGGATGGAGGCTCTGTGAGGAAACGTTCAGGTAAAACAGTCAGTTTACTCCTGATGAGACGCAAACGTAGTGAAAACGAAGACAATTACAGAGTTCTGACGGCATTTTCACTCTCTGACCAAATACAGTCCGGACCCAAGTTTGTTTCTTCAGCGGATCCTAGTTTTGGTAAATTTTCACGTGAAAAGATGTTTAAAATCTTTTAAAGTCTAGTTTTGTTGAAATGCAAACAAGTAATGATAATTAAAACGATCCTGAACGATATGCTGATTTTACTGGATGAAATTCATTGATCATCACATTCTTAAAGTCTCTCATTATAAAAGTGATTAGTTTTCATGATGAGATGATCGCGGTATCCGAGTCTGTTTTCACCGACAGACATTTGCACGACACTTTCAACCAATCACAAGTGCTTAATTTTCACATGTGGTGCAGACTCAGTGGAGGGAACCTCAGACCACAAGACCAGAGACCACTTCTCTGGATCCGCAAACCCACCGCATCAAACTTTAACTAGTACTAAACTCATGGATGAAACAACCTCGGGTCCAAAAACACTTCTAGAACTGGAACCAAGTGTGGAAACGCCTGAGTCCAACCAGACCCACCTTTGATGCTGAGCGTGGACTTACAGGTGCAGCTTCCCACCTCGTTAGCCACAGTGCACTGGTACTCACCAGTATCTATAGCCTCACATTTGTGCACTTCCAGTCTCATGGTGCCATTGACCTGAGAGAGGCTATGTTTCGTGCTGGATCTGATCTCCTTCATGTCTCTGTGCCATGTGATCTCAAACGGACCAGTCCCAGTGACCTGGCACTGGAAACTGGCACCAGAACCCCGAACCACATCAGCAGGAGACAGTTCTTTAACAAACAACGGAGGCTCTGAGGTGAGAGAAAACAAACCATTATCTGAATTCTCCTCAAAAACATTGACCGTTCAGGATGTTTTGGAGCGTTTAACCAGTCGAGCAGGTTAAGGGTTCGATTCTTTATTTTAAACAGCTGACGTATTCTCTGCGTTTTAACTGTGAGATGTCAGATATTAATATTAAAAATAAATTATTTAATATAATTATTCATTTAACTAACTAATCTTTAATATATTAATACGTCAAAAATGATTTGTCAAATCGTGATATATTGCCTCATGCTGCCTCGACTAACCTTTGACCTTTAGCTCCATGCTGCAGCTCTCGCTACCAGCCTCGTTGCGAGCCTCACAATAGTACAGCCCGCTGTCTCTGGTTTCAGCCCCGCAGACCTCCAGAGTGGCTACGGAGTTGAGGAACGCCATCTTGTGGCACTCGCTGGGGCTGATCTCTGAGCCCTCCTTGAACCAGTAGACATCAATCTCAGGTGTGCCACTCACCTGGCACTCAAAGACTTTACTCTGACCAGGACGGACCACCGATACGCGGGCCGGGGTCCGGGTGAACTTAGGAGGCTCTGAGGAACAAAATGAGATGTGTGAGACCATCAGAGAGGATGAGTCCTGATTGGACACATTGTGTTAATTTCAAAGAGTAAAAACCTTTGACAAAGAGTGCCGCTCGGCAGGATGTGGAGCCCACATCGTTCTGGATTTCACAGATGTAGTCTCCAGAATCCGAGATTTTGGCGAAGAAGAGTTCCAGTGAACTGGAGGTGTTGTCTTTAACCACGGAACAGTCAGCGCTGGATAAAACCTCTTTGTTGTTCTTAAACCACTGGATATACAGTGGTGGCGTTCCGGAAACGAGGACGTTAAACTGAACCTTGGTTCCCGGCAAAACATTCATGGACTCTGGTTTTTCTAGAACACATGGTGGTTCTGGAAGAAAAACAAGGAACCAATATGAATCCTGAACTTTGGGAAATATTTCTCTTAAAATGAGCAGTAAAAACCTGATGTCTTTACAGGTGTGTTCAGTTTATCAGGTTATGTTTGTGTGTTTAATCAAAATGTGTCTTAATTTAAATGTGTTTTAAATGTGTTTTAATTTAAATGTTTTTTAATCTAAATGTTTTAATTTGTGTTCTAATTTAAATGTGTCTTAATTTAAATGTGTTTTAAATGTGTTTTAATTTAAATGTTTTTTAATTTAAATGTGCTTTAAATGTGTTTTAATTTAATTGTGCTTTAATTTAAATGTGTTTTAATTTAATTGTGCTCTAATTTAAATGTTTTAATTTAAATGTGTTTTAATTTAATTGTGCTCTAATTTAAATGTTTTAATTTAAATGTGTTTTAATTTAATTGTGCTTTAATTTAAATGTGTTTTAATTTAAATGTTTTAATTTAATTGTGCTCTAATTTAAATGTGTTTTAATTTAATTGTGCTTTAATTTAAATGTGTTTTAATTTAATTGTGCTCTAATTTAAATGTTTTAATTTAAATGTGTTTTAATTGTGCACTGGGCAGACTTATTATGTGGGTAATTATAATTATCGGCTGATATCAATATTAAAATACTCAGATTGGATCACAGTAAAACCAGGCGAGACATCGGATCAGATATATTAAATATGTCAGATGTATCACACAGTATATATGTACGGTGTATATACACTGTAAATATACACACATATAAATGTATGTATATCTTGCGTGTTGGTATGGGGACTCTGACGCGCTCGGACCTTTAACAAACAGGACTCCTGAGCACTGCACAGTGCCGGCCTGGTTTTTAGCGATGCAGATGTAACTGCCACCATCTTTACTGTCCAGACCAGAAATCTCCAGGAATGCCACGTTTTCGTAGAACGTGACTTTGTGTTTGTCGTCGGTCTGGATCTCTGTCTCATCTTTGTACCACTGAATCGTGATGGGCAGGGAGCCCGAAACCAGACACTCCAGGTGAGCGAAGGACCCTTTGATCCCTTCAGTCTGCTTCAGTTTTCTCGTGAAAGACGGAGGAATGATTTGATCTGATGAGCAGGAATAAAGACAGTCAGACGTACAAACTAAAAATCTGCTGTTTACAAGCTGGATCTGAATTTAGGGCTTTTAGACATTTTACTACATTGATTTTATCAGACCTGTGGACACTGTCACATCATCCCAGAGTCCACAAATACCAGGACAGTCCCAGAGCCTAGACTAAAGACCAGAACTGTTCCACAGTCCAGATGAATGACCAGGACAGTCTCAGAGTCCACACAAAAGACCAGGACTGCCCTAGAGTCCAGACTAAAGACCAGGACTGCCCCAGAGTACAGCCTAAAGACCAGGACAGTCCCAGAGTACAGCCTAAAGACCAGGACTGCCCTAGAGTCCAGACTAAAGACCAAGACTGCCCCAGAGTACAGCCTAAAGACCAGGACAGTCCCAGAGTACAGCCTAAAGACCAGGACAGTCCCAGAGTACAGCCTAAAGACCAGGATCGCCTCATTTATTAAAAAAAACATTTTAAAAGCTTCAGAATTTTTTAACTTTCACGTTTGAAATGTAATTTTGGCCACAGTAACCATGGAAATGCTCCATGAAATCTTGGTGGCTCTGTTCTAAATCTGTTTACCAAAAATATGAAAACCAGAACCAGGTTGTAAAACTTTAGAATGTTCCTTCAGGATCAACAGAACAGATTCTGAACTGACCCAGAATGGACAGTGTTGCCTCACAAGAACTGTGTCCAACATCGTTAGAAACCTCGAAAGCGTACTCCCCGCCATCGCTTTTCTCCGTTTTAAGAATCTTGAGCACAGAGCTGGACTCGGTGCTCTGGACTTTGTATCTCTGGCCTGAGCTCAGCTCCTTGCCAGCCTTCAGCCACCGGGCCTTCAGGGGTTTGGTGCCTGAGAATCTGGCCTCCAGCATGGCCGGATCTCCCTGAGTCACGCTGATGGACTTGGCCTCCTCTGTGATCTTAGCGGGCTCTGAGACAACAAACAGCAAAGGGTCTCAAACAGGATCAACCAGCGAAATAATTAATGAGATGAAACTAAAACGGACTGAGGATGTCTGCAGATGCGTTCGAGCGCTCCTACAGATGCTTTAAAGTTAGAAACTTGGTAAATCTACAGGAAGTGGATCTTTTTCTTGGAAGTGGATCTTTTTCTTAGTCTGATGGATTCCAGACTAAGGCCTGGTTTATGCTTAACGCAGACATGGACACAAGATGGGCCATCCTGCCCTGGTGTTCATGGTCCTTGTGCTTTCATGACAACCACACATGACGCTGTTAACCGCCAGGTTAACCAGGAAAACAAATCCAGCAGGAGTTTCCTGTTCAGTCAACAAAATATGGAGGCAATGAAGAGACTTGATGTTGTTGATTAACGAAGAGGAGAAATTTGTTACTTTCATTGGCTGCAAGATAAAAAGCATTGTTTATTTTTTTTCTGCCCCCCNCCCCCCCCCCCCCCTTCACTTGGCCAATCACTGACTCATTTACACTACACAAACGCTGTTCGTCTTATTTCAAAAATCAAGTGGTACATGACCACGTGAGCATCCATCAAGTGGCCTCCGTGGCCAGATGTTTTGGCCGCAATTACATCACATTTTCTATGCGCCCTCTGTCACGTCCATGTGAAGCATAAACTAGGTTTTAGGAGCTACAAAGAGAGCCTGAACTTAAAGAATCTGGATGTAAAGAACCAACCTTTGACTGTCAGCACGGCGGAGCACGTCTGGCTGCCGGCCTGGTTCTGGGTCTGGCAGGAATATTTCCCGCCGTGTTTGCTCTGTATGTTGGTGATGTGCAGCATGGCGGTTTTGTTCTCATACGTGATCTGAACATTTTCGGCCTCTTGCAGCTCATGGTTGTCTTTCAGCCAGGTCACATGGATGGGCTCCGAGCCCTTCAGAGTACACTGCAGCGAAACCTCACCGCTCACCAGCGAGCTAACATTCTCCAGCTTCCATACGAAGGATGGAGGCTCTACGAGTAAAATGTTTACACAGATGTTATGACAACATTTAGACCGTAATGACACTAAAACTTGGCACTGGATTTGGAAGACTAAAAAATGACACAAATTTAAAGATGAATTAAAATTTCTAAACAAACCTTTGAGCGTCACATGACAGTCACATGATACCATGCCCACTTCGTTCTCAGCCCTACAGTGGTACACGCCCACATCAGCGGCCTCAACCGCTGCCACCTGCAGAGTGACCAGCTCATGTGTCACTGTGATCCGGTGTCTCTTATCATTTCGGACCGGCT
Source organism: Lucifuga dentata (assembly GCA_014773175.1). Taxonomy (NCBI): domain Eukaryota; kingdom Metazoa; phylum Chordata; class Actinopteri; order Ophidiiformes; family Bythitidae; genus Lucifuga; species Lucifuga dentata. The sequence continues at coordinate 43,938 of VXCM01001658.1, forward strand.
TTGAGTTCTTATAAAATGACACAGTAAAGGGGGCGGAGCCAGACAATTGGCCCTCCAGCATCATCTCTGAACCTTTCACCACGTCTTTGGACTCCAAGCTACGCACAAACATGGGCGGTTCTACAAGAAGACATCAGAGCTGTCAGCAGATTATTCAGAATAAAGATTTAACAATCCACAAGACTTTTGTTGTGAAATTCAGAATGTTCCAGCATTCATCTGGTTTCCTGATTAGACGGGCAGGAATTCCTCCACTGCCCCAAGTGGGATATAATTGAGTAAAATACTTCAGAAGGCACAAAATCTGAGGTGACTGCAAGGCTGATTGACAATTTCTAAGCCTGAGCAAAAGAAAATGAGAACAACGGCTGAAAAAAAATGTTGAACTCCACAATAAGAGCCTGGTGGACGTTTTAATTTTACTTTAAACAAGTAACTCAACAATAAGAAAGGTAAAGACTGAAGCCTCTGCAGATATATCAAATGAAATAAACTTTGGGGAGATGTATTTTCTGGGGAATGTCAAACTGAACCGACCTTTGACCGTCACCGTACTGCTGCATTGGTCACTACCGGCCTCGCTGGATGCCACACACACATAATCTCCACTGTCTTCTACCATACAGTCCACTATCTCCAGAGATGCCACAGAGTCGGTGGCAGACATGGTGTATTTATGCCCAGAGCTGATCTCGATCTCATTCTTGAACCACTTAAAAGTGATGACGGGAGTTCCCGTCACTTTACACTCCAGCCTGGTGGAGGTGCTGCTGGTGACAAGCTTGGTGGGCTCGAGCTTGGTCACAAAGGTGGGAGGTTCTGAGAGAAGAGATCATTAAGTCAGAGCAGTTGCTAATACAAAATAGACAGGTGTGTATGAGAACACACTCTGTTCCAGACTCCACCCACACTTACAGGTATTTATTAGAAGCTAGGTTTAAGTCTCATGAACCTTCATCAGGTGTCACAGCGAGAATGAACAACAGGGTCACAAAAGAGGAACCATAAGTCTTAGAAAGTCCGTCTCCAGAACATCAACTTCTGGGACCTCCAGGATAAAACATTAACAACAGATTAAGGAAAGTATCTGTTCTACTTAATTATCAGACTATGTTACCTTTATGCTTTTTCAAACTGTTTGAACTGTTGATTTACCTGGTTTAGCCTTGGATTGACCCTGGATAGGCTCCACCCTGTAGTCCGCCCTACATTACTGTTTTGTATTTTCCTACCCTGTATCGTTTGGTCCCTGTGACTGGTTCTCTGTATCTGGTTACTTATTTCATGAACCTTTTGTTAGTCATTGTGAAAGTTTGTGAGACAGAAACATATCTTTTAATAAACCAACAGTGTGTGTGGATCTGTCATTTCGTTTCTTAGGACATTTCCATAAAGAAGACACGGCACCTTTCACAAAGAGGACGGTGGTGCAGTCCACCTTCCCAGCATCATTGGACACTTGGCATGTGTACTTAGCAGAGTCACCGGGTTTCACCACGTGGAGCTCTAAGGAGCTCGAGGAGGAATCTTTCTTTATGAATCGAGTGCCTCCGGGTATAATCTCTTTCTCCTCTCTGAACCATTTCACAGCCAGAGGGGCGGTTCCTGTGAAGGTGGCCCTGAAGCAAACTGCGGTTCCCGGTATAACTTTCTGATTTTCTGGTTTGACTGTAAAAGCTGGGGGCTCTGAGGGCCATAACAGGACAACATTAGCATATCAACTCTCTAAAGGCTGTACATAACAAGCAGAAACACAGCATAAGTCAAGCATTTGTGACCTTTGACGTAGAGCGTCCCATTGGTTTCTTTGAAGCCGGCTGTGTTCGTGGCTCTGCATTTGTAAACTCCAGAATCGCTCTTTTCCAGCTGGATGATTCTCAGAGTAGCAGAGCTGTCTTTGAACTCAGGCTGGAATTTGGCTCCAGACTGGATCTCCTGGTCATCTTTGAACCAGGTTATAGTCATGGGCTGAGACCCAGACACCTTACAATCCATGACCACATCATTACCAATGCTACCATCCACTCTTTTCAGGGACTTGGTGAAAGTTGGAGGCATTATCCGGTCTGGTTATTAAAGAGAAAACATTTCAGGACACATATTTACTGCAGCAAAACCTGAAAGCTAAAATACAAAAGGAAACAAACTCCCAAACATGATTTCTGTTTTCAGTTACACAGTTTGGTTGTTTTTGACTAAAAACATAAAGAACAATCATCAGTTTATTAGAAGCTTTAAACATCAGTAAATTTCAAAGAAAGAAATGAAGATCTAACCTAAAACTATGACTGAGCATGTGCACTGGTCTTTTCCGACTTTATTGGACACCTCCATCTTGTACTCTGAGGTGTCTCCTTTATCGGCCGTGAGAATCTTCAAGCTGGCAACGTTGTCTTTCAGAGTTATTTTATATTTACGGCCACTCGTCATCTCCTTCCCATCTTTAAACCATTTTACTTTGAGCTCCGGACTTCCTGAAATCGTGCTCTCCAAAGTGGCGGAGTCACCCGCAGTCACACTAATGGACTCTGCAGGTTCTACAACTCTGGCAGGTTCTAAGACAAGACAAACCCATTAGTTATTATAAAGAGTTTAGACACAAAAAATAGAAGATTTTTCTGTTAAATTCTGATCTAACCTTGCACGGTCAAAGTTACGTCACATTTCTGCTGCCCGGCCTCATTCGTAGCTTGGCATGTGTATTTGCCGCCGTGGCTGATGGCTACTGTTGTAATTGAGAGGCTAACGATGTTGTTCTCAAACACCATCTTTATGTTCGGATCGTCATCTCTCAGTATGTCAGACTCTTTCATCCAGATGACACTAATGGGAGCTGAACCCTTGATGGCTCCTTGGAGTTTTACCGCATTTCCTAACACTGCTGTGACGTTATCAATCCTCTTTGAGAATGTTGGCGGCTCTAAAAAACACATTAATTATCTCAGTTTGAACCATTGAAGCTAAATCTGAACTTAAATCGTTTTGTGAATCTCATGGTTTACTAACCTTTGAGTTTAGCTAGCGCCTTTGTCGTTACTTTACCCACATCGTTTGATACAACACACTCATAATCTCCAACATCGGCACTTTCAAAAGACCAGATCTCTAGCCTCGACAGGCAATCCTGGGAGACTATTTGATATTTGTGATCAGTGCTGATAGTTTTCTTATTTTTTAACCAGGTGATTTCAAAGGGAGCCGTTCCTGTAATCTCACACTCGAGCTGAGCTGCTGCTCCCTTCACCATCTCCACCATCTGCAGCTCTTTTCTAATGGATGGAGGCTCTGAGAATTAGAGAAAGGTCACGTTAATTGCTGCTGAACCTGCTGCTGTTTTATCGAATCACTTAAACATGAGACTCTTTGACAAACCTTTAACAGCTACAAGGCTGCTGCAACTCTCGCTGCCAGTATCGTTTGACACTTCACAGGTGTAGCTCCCACTGTCTGTGACAAGAAGTTTCACTATCTCCAAAGTGGCAATCCCGCCCTTAAAAGATATTTTATATTTCTCCCCATCACTGAGCTCTTTATCATTCCAGAACCAGTGGATTCTGAGCGGTAGCGACCCTTTGACAGTGTATTGTAAGCGTGCAGCCACGCCCTGTTTCCAAATAATCTTTGGTTCCATTTTCTTGACAAAGGCAGGAGGCTCTGAAAGGAGTGTTCAGGTCAAAAAATACCAAGATATTTTTATCAGAAGAGAGAAAAGACATTTCTTCAAAGAAAGAAAGAAAGAAATGCAAAAGAAGGCAATGCACAGTCAGCTTGCAGAAAATAATCCATCAGCTCAGTCTAAGAGGTCAGTGTGTTCATCAGAGCTAACGGGAAGATCAACTCTAAGATCTTACCTTGAATCGTCACCGCAGCCTCACAGGATGAGCTGCCAGCCTCGTTTGTGGCTGTGCATGTATATTTCCCAGAGTCCTTAAGTTTGGACTTGGGTATCTCAAGAATAGCCACCTTGTCCTCAAAGGACAGTTTGCAGTCCATGCTTTGGTGGACTTTTTTGCCATCCCTACTCCAGGTGATGGTCACACCAGTGTCCTCGTCCACCTGGCACTCCAAGCTCAGTGGGTCATTGACAGCAGCAGACACCGGCTCATAGGTCTTAACAAAGCGGGGCTTGTCGATAACCCTGAGCTCTGTTGTGAAGGTGGCTGTGCCGACGCTGTTAGAAGCCTTGCACAAGTACACTCCCCTGTCAGTCAGCTCAAGACTTTTAATGTGAAGGGAATACTTGTTCTTTTCACATTTCATGACATGGTTCATGTCGGAGGAGATGGCTATGTTGTCCTTGTGCCAGACAACTTCCATGGGCAAGGATCCAGTGAGGGAACACTGGAGAACTGCCTGTTTGCCCGTGTATAAAGTCATTGGTTCTGATTTTGAGACAAATATCGGTGGGTACATTTCTAAGGAGAGCAGGTAGAAGATATCACATTTTAACATCTTTTAAAAGTGGAGAATACACCAACATTAATCTTGTCAATGTCAACCTGGTGAACGATGCACAATTCAAACCTCAACATTATCAGGTCTTATCAAACGTGATACCAAGGTCCAGGTTTATGAAGAACAACATAATTTCCACACTGTATCATCATGATTTAGGATCAAACACAGTGGAAATATGTATATAATTCTCTCTCTCTCACCGATACAGGAAGTGACAACTAAAAGCGCCCTGCTGGGCTCTTACCCGTTACAGTCAGCGAGGCGCTGCAGCTATTGGTGCCATGCTGGTTCGAAGCCTTGCAGATGTACTCTCCACTGTCCACCTTCGCTGGGTGCAGCACCTCCAGAGAGGAAGTGGTCTGGCGGCTGAGGATCCGGTACTTGTCGCTCTGTCTTATCTCCATGCTGGACTTGTACCATTTGAAGGTCACATTCGTAGCATCCTCAATCTCACAGTCAAATTTGGCCTGGCTGCCAACATTGATCTCCAGTGGCATGATCTTCTGCCTAAAGATGGGTGGCACTGAGGCACATGAGGAAAAAGTAAAACAAATAATAGTTAGAAGGTGGAAAAAAAAACTAAAATAATCTCAACAGGCTGTTAAAGATGTGGGCTCATGGACAGGACTGGTGGAATGGAACAGTGGAGGAGGTATTTCAGGAGTGACTGTGGAGAAAAATGATGTTGCTGAGGAAGGTTAACAGAAAAAAACAGCAAGAACCCAAGACCCACGGCATGACAAAATCAGACTCATGACCACTTAAAATTCTCATCATGGGGCGAGGGTTCAGGCTAACGAGGAGACAGAGAGCTCATGACAGATGGCGTGATGTCAGGTTGGACGCATGCAAAGACATCAGGGATGTGAATGGAAGGTGAAAGTTCATGGGTGTCATACCACAGTGAATATACAAACTCTAAAAATGTTAGCCTCGAGTCCAGAATCACGACAACCATATATTTGCAAAATGCTTTTTGACTAACGTGAACAAAGAACATGCGTGGCTGTCACAGTTCTGGTCTCATGGTAGTTTAGGTTGGTATGATGACACGAACAGGCATGACGTTAGTACCATACTCTTTATGTTGAGCTGTGGAATGAATATCAACACCAGAGTGACAAATGAAATCAAAGTGAGGACAGAGACTCTGAATAAGCCAGCTTCAGTGAATTAGTTGTAATGTTCCGAGAAAATGGATGAATGAATGAATGATAAATTTTGCCTGTTGTCAAACCTCTTGAGACCACCGTGAGTCTTGAAGATGTTGTCATCCTGCCGACTTCATTCTCAGCCTCACAAACATACTCTCCTTGATGCTTCTTCACAACTTTGTTGATTACTAGTGTGTATGTGTCCTGGTCTTTTGAACACTTGAACTCTTTGCCAGATTTCACCAATATGCCATTGAAAAACCAGTTTACCTTGGTGATGTACTTAATGGTGGTACTAAAGATGGCTTTACTATCCTCCTCAATGGATAAGTCTTCAAGGGAGGAGACCATTACAGGGTATTCTCTCTGTTCAGGTCTAGATATTACTATCTCCTCTTTAAATGTCTCCTCCCTGTGCTCCCTCTGGATGCTAGCATCCATTTCCTGCTCACTAGGGACAGCAGGGGGAGGCAGAGCGGTGGTGATAACAGCTGCTCCTACATCTCTCTCATGGCTTTTCACTGTCACCAACTTCCTCTCCTGATGTGAAATCTCCACGTGGGCCTCAGTGGATGTTTTAACCCTCTTGGTGATGATGGACTCTGCCTTCTTTGCCACCTTGGATTCCTGCACCGTGACCTGTTGCTCAGCCGCCACACACTCAACGTCCACGACAGACTCAGTCTTCAGGGCTGCAGCCTGAGACTTGACGGCCGTGAAATCGACCGTGCTCTCTGCGATGTTCACCGTCTCCACCACAGAGGACAGAATCTGCTTGGAGCGGGCTGAGGTCACCTGAGCTCGCTGAGGTTTGTCTAACTGCATCATACCAGGCTGTTCTGAAGCCAAAATGTGGGCTTCCTGGTAGACCATGGAGTGGAAAGCTGCCTGGATCTCATTCCTGAGGTCAGCTGTCTGAGGGTACTTGCCCTCCAAAGCCAGCGTGACCTCCATGGGTGTGCCTGTTGTTGTGATGAGGTATGTGAACACTGCCCGTTTGGGCTCTCTCTGAACTTTAACTTCCTGTACCTCTACAACCTCCAGCCTTCCTATGACATCGGCTAGTAAGAGCGGCTGGTCACTAGCCACAGCAGACTGAAGAGCATCTCTCAGCTGACACCTCACATTCAGACTGGACGGTTTTGGAATCTGAATCACAAACGTCATTTCTTTTGGAAGAGTAGCGGCGTCTTTGGATTCTGAGGCCACAAGGCACAGCTTAGGCTGTGTGGTAACGACAACGTTAGCGGACTTTGACTTGGTAATCTCCTGAGAGAGCTCACCTGTTAGCACTCGCTTCTCGTCCATTACAATTGACTGTCTCACTGACTGTCCCTCCTGAATCTGGACAGCAAAGTCCTGCTCTGCCGCTTCCAGAAAGACAGTGTTCTCAGTGGAGATCTCTTTCTCCTCTACCTGGACCGGCTCTGTGGGAACCTTTGGCTCCACAGCTGTCTGGCAGGTGAATTTATCCACACCTTTCAAGCTCTCCACGTGCCCCTCCTCCAAGGCTCGGCTATCAGCCATGCTGGTGACGTGTATCACGTTCCAGCGCTCCTCCTTCTGCACCAAAGCTCGCTGCTGCTTGACGTCGCTGGTAAATGGCGTCTCCTTTGGCAGCTGCATGGGCTGGGAGGCGAGCTGGAGGACACTCTGAGGCCTGGGCTCGGTTCGAAGCTGTGACTGAACCCCTGTCACCGACACATCCAGGTCTACGTGATAATCTGCTGTAATCTCCCTCCTCTCCTCAGAGGTAGCTGCATGCTTCCTGGCCTTTTCCTGTTTTTGTAATGCTAGATGCTCCTCGGGCTTCTCCAGAACAAGAATGCCCTCTTTGGGCAGCGCCTCCACAGGCTGGGTGGACTGGAGATGCAGCAGAGTCGGGCCTTCTGTCTTGGGCTGGATGGCCAAAGTGTTAGCCTTAGCCTCAAACTCTGATGTGTCCTCGCACACCACAGTCCTCTGCTCGTCCTGGCTGACAGAGTGCAGCACAGTGGGACTCTTCCTGCTGCTTGTCTGCTCAGGTGCTGGTTTCTCACAGGTGAACCTCTCCTCAGATGGAAGAAGGTCCTGGTCTGTGATAACCTGAAGGTGCAGGAGCTGCTCTCTTTCTACCTGCGACTGAATGGACATGCTGCTGTCCAGGCTTGGCAGCTGCTGAGTGCATTCAGCCTGCAAAGTCGCCTTCTCTTCTGCTATCAGTGCCGCCTTCATCACTTTATCTTTACAGAGCTGGGCTGTCTCCTGATCAGGCTTCTTCATGGAGATCGTAGCCTCCTTTGACAGAGTCTGTTTGGACATGCTGACTGAGGCCAGGACAGGTCTGTGCTGTTCTTTCCTGACAGCAGACATCACAGCAGAAGCTGCTGTGGTGACCTCTGTGGCATGGCTCTCAGTAAGAACTCGTTTCTCTGCCGACTGGGCTGAGTACAAAATTTTAACACCTTCCTTAACCTTGTACCCCCTCTCCTCCTGTGGTTTTGGGATGTGCTGAGACGGCTCATTCAGGATTGACAGCTGTGACTCGACTTGATGCCCACTGACTAGATCTTTAGGTTCAGAAGTGGGCTGGACTTTGGCCAATTTCCTGTCAATCAGTGGTTCAGTGTTTACAGTAGAAAGTGGGGTGAGTTCCTCAGCCACAGCTGACATCACCTTTGACCTCTTTTCCCAAACAGCCTGGGGCTCAGTGACCTCGGGGCTGAGGATGCGGTCGCAGTGCTGCTCAGTAAAATCATGACTCTGCTCCACAGACGACGTAAATGCCGCCATGTGCAGCTGTTTGGCAGGGACAGCAGAGACCTGAGGGGGGCGGGTGGGAACCACCGACACCCTCTCCTCGATCTCGTGAGCTTGCAGCACCGCCGCCTGGTGGGTGAGCTGCTCTCTGTGGACCGTGGCAGCAGAAATGTCTAACTCTCTCAGCACGTTCACCTGTTCGCTGGGAATAATCTGCCGGTCTTCAGTGCCGATGGTGTAAACCATCTGATCGGGCCGGGCTCTGTCCTGGCCCGGCAGGTTGACCTGATACAGACGGGACTCTGTGGCCTGTTCAATCATAGAAGCCTTATAACCTTTCTTCTGAAACACCATCAGCTGCTCCTGCTGGCGAGAAACTGATGCAGCCTCCCTGAGCACAAGAAGCTCGCTGCTACACGACGCCTCACCAAACTGGTTAGAGGCCTTACAGATATAGATGCCGCTGTCTTCCTGTTTGACGTTTTTGAGGTTAATAAAGCCAGATCCATCTGGGTTGGCTGCTATGATGCAGGTTCTGCTGGGCTGGATCTGAAAAGCCCCTTTGAACCATTTCACCTCGGGCACGGGATCAGCGGCAGCTTTGTATTTAAAGGTGACCTCACCTCCTTCTGAGCAACACACAGGTTGGATCTGGACTGTGAAAGTGGGAGGTTGACCTATGACCTTAAACATCTTCTCCACCCATCTCTCTGCCTGGCTAACATCCCTCTTTTTCACCTCGAGATAGGTGGTGCAGGTGGTCTGGCCGAAGCAATTGGTGGCGGTGCAGGAATACTCGCCCTCGTACTCGGAGGTGACCCTGGTTATGATCAGCGTGTGCTCCTCCTCCTCCTCCTCCTCCACCAGCTCATACACAGATGAGCTCTTTATCAGCTTCCCCTTGTGAAACCATTGCACGGCGGGCTTCGGGAAGCCGGACACCGTGACGGTAAACCTGGCGGTCTCTCCGGCGGTCACCACGGCCACCGTAGAAAGCTGGCTGAGGAAAACTGGTTTTTCTTTTTTCTTCTCTAACGTGGAAGAGAAACGTTTGGATTCTGGCTGGAGTTTGAGTGTTTTGGATTTATGGAGAATCTGCAGACCGGAGGAGAACGTCTCCTGCTGCTCCTCCATGGTGCTGGTGGTGGCGCTAAAGCGCTCTGTTAGGAAATATTGAGCAAGGTTGATAAAATATCCACAAAACAAGAGTACATTACAAAAATATGTGTTTAGATAGCTCATTATTTTAAAATCCAGGCTATAAAATTAAAACGTGTAGCACCAAGAGTTTAACTTCTTAATTTTTTTTTTTTTTTTTTTTTTTTTAGGTAAAACAATTATCCAAATTTTAAAAAACTATCAAGGTTTTCATTTTCATTAAACATTACTTAGAATTAAATATTATAAGGTTTAGAAAATTCACAGAATAAATAGAATTTAAAAATAAAAATTATAACTTTGACCGCTGAAGTCTTTTATAAAAAGACTTCAGTGGTAAAACAATCATGTTTTTTGAATACTGACATCATTAATCACTTTTTCTTTGGTTAGTTATGATCTCTATTAATTTAAAAAAACATTTATAACCTGTTTAAATGTACATTTTAAAATGATATTAAAAATTATGATTTTGATTTATTATTGAATTTTAAAAGATTTTTGCCAACTCTTTAAAAACTCTTTAAACTCTATCTATTTATGTTTCTGTTGCGCAGAAAGTAATTTAAACACATGAAATTATTTCAGCATCTTCTTCTTCATCAACATACTTAAAAATATTAATAAATCTGTGTAGCTGCTTCTACACCCTTTCAAAATAAAATAAAATACAACCATTCACAGTGATGTCAGAATTTACTGCCCAGAAGATTCTGGAAAATCTGAAGCTTTAATATTTAACATTTCCTAAACATATTTGCACAAACAACACAGAGAAATTATATATAATTATTAATATATATTATTTTGTTATATATTATTATTACATACAAAATATATACATTTATATTATTATTATTATTATTCATATTACAAAATCTCATTCATTTTTTTTTATATTTGTTGCTTTGCTAATAAAAAAGACAATTAAAAAAAATATTAACATACATTTATATTTACCACCTGTGGGTTAAAGTGATGAATACTAAATGTGGAAAAAGGCAACAATTTAATTATTAAAAAAAAGTCACAGACCTGACCTTTGACCTTTACATGTTATTATTTTATTGTATAAACTCAGAAACATACCAACATGAATTCTTTACAAATGAAACACTAATTTATTTTGCTACAGCAGCTTGTTCATGTTTACTTCAAACACTGCCAAGATTACATAAAGTTATTTACATCAGAAGATAAAATAAAAAAGTTTCACAGTGTGAAGGTGTTTATCTTTTATCAGATTTAAAATATGTTCTATCCTAAAATAAAACCCAACACGAAACAAAATCCATCACGCAGGACAAAAATAAAACAACATAAACACAGAAATGAACAATAAACCATTTAATTAACTGAAGAATTTATGTTTTAGGTAGAACATCATTAAACTAATTATTAGAGCTGAGATTCATCAATTTTACTGTGAAATCAAATAAGATTTAAAATAAAATACAATTTAAAAATGAAATGAAAAAGAACAGAAAAAATGAAAATAGCTAAATAAAAGAAAAGATTTTACTTTGCATCAATTTAACCCTCTTAAATAACTTTTTATTTCATTAAATTAGTTATGTAAATAATGTTTATATAAATTACCATATTGAAAAAACATTCATCTAATATATATTTCTGCTGAATAAAAGCATATTTAAGATTTTGTAATATTTTTGTTTATTCCTTTATAAAAGTGATGGATCATCTTTTTCCTTATTGATCAGCTCTGATAATTATCGGTGGTCTGTGAACTTCAGAGCACCAAAGGTTGACTGATAAATCCTGAGCCTTTATTTATTGTCTAGCTCACAAATTTTCAACTTCAATTCAACTCTTCCCTCAAGCTTTTCACCACATAATCACAAAAACTCCCTAAAATCACACAAACAACACATTTCATTAAAACTGTGGGGTTTTATTTTTGTCCTTTAGTGAAAACTAAACAAAAATAATTTTATTAAACTATTCAACTTCAGCTGAAAATAAACAGAATTACTGACTTTAAAATGTCAAAAATTCTCTTATCAGAAACTTTCTCATATTTTAGTAGATAAAAATGATTATTTGCAGAAAGTGTTTAACATTTGTGATTTTGCTGAAAAATCTGATTTTTTGTAATGTTTCATGTTGTGCTGACAAAGTTAATTTTAAAAATTTGATGACAAATTTTGGATGAAAATGAAAATTCAAACAAAAATCTGACAAACACTGAAATTTGGGATAAAAATCTGTATTTAGGAAGAAAACAAACAATATTTAGTGTAAATGTGAAGAAAAACCAGGAATCAGGTTTATGTAAATGTTACCAAAACAAATCAGCTGCTACAGAAAAAAAACAAACAAACATTAAAACATAAATCAAATAAAACCTAAATCATCCTTCTTCTCTTAAAAACTCAATAAAAACACTTTGCTGTGTAAAGTTTTACACAACATAAAATAAACACATATAAGCTGTTGGCATGTTTTGTTTTAATGCTAAAATAAAACTATTTAATTCAACAAATATATTTTCCTTCAGTTATTTTTGATTATTTTAAATTTAAAAAAATTAAATATAATTTAAACCCATAAGGTTAAAAAAAAAACACTGAAAGTTTGCTGTTGTATGTTAAATTAAAAATGAAAACTTTACATTAAATGTTACGTTACAAAGGAACTGATGCATTAATTTTCGAGTTTTAGAAACTTGAAATCCCCACTGACATCATCAAAACTAACAGAAAGAGGAAGTCTGGAAGATTTTTCATTATTAAGGAAAAATCAAAAGAGCAACAATGATAATTACAGTCCAAATTATTAACAGTGTTTTATAAACCAAGAAGAACTGCTGGTCGTAAATTTTAGCAGCTCTACTGAATTATTGGTAACTGGAATTCTCCATAAAGTTCAGAATAACCTTGAAACATTGGGAATAACTGAAATAGTTTTTCATTTAGCCACAAAAAACCCATCATTTGACTCAAACACGCAGCTTTAGAACGTCTGGCATGCACATGTACACAAATGTATGTGGCTTGTTAAAAAATACATTAAATGTGTAACAAGATGATTATCCTGCACTTCCTGTTTAGTTTTGAGCTTTTTCACTCCTGATGTTGGACCTGAACCTGAACCTCCTGACCTAAAACACCTTCAGCAGCGCACTGGTCTGGATGGATCCGGCCCTGTTCTGGATGACACACGTGTACTCTCCCGCATTGCTCTGAGTCACGTTAGTAATGAGCAGATTAAAATGTCCAGCGGTTTTCTCTTGGATGATGCACCTGCTGTCTGTGACTCGCTGTCCGTCTTTATACCACTCAGCCAGCGGGTTCGGCGTGCCGCTAACCAGACACTGAAGGATAACCGGCGTTCCAGCTGCTGCGGTCACATCAGTTAACGGGATGACGCATTTTGGAGGCGTCTCCGTGACCTGAAACTGGAAGCTGCACATATCAGATGACTTCCCTTTGAACTCTACCCTGTCATCTTTTGCTGGCTCTGCAAATACATCAAAGTTAATGCTCACGTACTTCTCTCCTTCTTCACTCAACTCATTATCAGTATTAGCAACTAATCTGATGGCCCGCTGCGACTCATCCGCCTCCTGCTCAAACTCAAACTCAAGCTCGATTTCAGACACCTGCTTGCCGTCAAACGACGTGTTGCCAACCATGAGGTCAAACTTCTGAGGCTGAACCTTGGCACTTCCCAATGACACTGCAGTCAGCTCCCTCCCTCTGGCCTTCCCTGAGAACGCTTTGGCATTCAAGACAATCAGGGAGGCCCGACACAGCGTCTCCCCGACCACGTTTATCGCCCTGCAGGTGTACACACCACTGTCCTGTGGCGTGACTTTACAGACCTTCAGAAAGTGACTGTCTCCATCAGAGGAGTGGAAATACTTTTTGTTATCATGAGGAATTTTCTTGTCTCCTTTGAACCAGGACACAACTGGAGAAGGGATTCCCATCAGAGAGCACTCAAACATAATGGTGGTGCCCTCTGGGGTTTCCATGTCACAGATGGGATTAATAAACCTCGGAGGCATCTCAGTGACCTCAAAAGCTATTTTGAGATCATTGTGCTCTTGGGTAACGAAGTCCACAGCACCCTCCTCATAAATACTCGGCAAAACGTCCAACGATATGATCATGCTCCTGTTGTCAGCTGTGTACTCGGGGATGGTGATGATCTTCACCTGTTTCTCAAACTCTTTCACCTCATTTTCATCCAACTCCACTTCCAGAAGAATCTCCTGAGGGGACGGAGTTCGAGAGGAGTCATCTTCCTCCACATCAAACTCCATCACATGCTGATGAGTGACAGCAGGAGGAGCAGGCATAAACCTCACCTCCCGAGACACAACAACAACTAAAGCCACACTCCTGGCTTCACCTATATAGTTCACAGCCTCACAGATAAATTCTCCCTGGTCAGCTTTAGTGACATTGTGGATTGTTAATGAGATGCTATCGCCATCTCTCTCAATTTTCACCCTGTCGTCTGGCACCAGTTTGGTTTTGTTGCAGAACCATCTCACCTCAGGGGAAGGGAGGCCGAACACCTCAGCATGAAACGTCAGAGAGTCATTTTCAAACACTCTCTTCTTGATGAGAGGTTTGAGAAAAGCAGGAGGAATACCCTGCACTTTTTCCTGAAGTGTTGCCAGGCCTAGAGAGCCTCTGCCCTTGGTCAGGAATTGACCCTCATCCAGGCTTAATTCAAGAGGGGACGTTTCAATGCCCTCATCAGCAGGAGACCTCAGGTACAGCACTGGAGAGGAGAACCTCTTGCTGGAGTCTCCTGTGGATGGTCTCTTGTCCACAGGGGAGAAGGAATATTCTGGAGGGATCATGAACCCACCAGGAGTGCCAGATGTGGGAGTGTGGAAGGACTCTGGAGATTTGGGAGTCTGAAAAGCCTCTGTGATTGGTTGTGAGACTTCGGTTGATGACCCCGGGGTGTAGAACCTTTCAGCTACCTCTGCTATCTCCTCACTCATGGTGCTTCCTATTTCTATGGACATCTCAGACTCAGGGGACAGCGGCCTTCCCCAGTCTGTTGGGGGGTTGTAATAGTCATATACAGCACCGAAAGTGACCTCCTCTTCCTCCATACAGCCAGTTCCTGCTGCTGTTACCCCAGCTTCAGCTGCTGAGGTGCCATCTAAACCACCATTTTCAGGCGCAGACACAATCTGATTCTTGGTTTCCTGAGAAGCAGCATAGTCAGCCAGGCCAAGCGGTTTAACTCTGCTTTCAGATTTAGGCTTAACAACAAGGAATTCATGTTCAGGCTGCACAGGAACATCTACAATTTCACCTTCAACCTCAAATTGTGTACGAGGCTCAGCTACACGAGTCATCAGAATCTCCTCAGCCACTTCAGACAGGTCAGCCTGAGAATCTGGTTTACTGAAGAAGACACAACTTTCCACAGAGACCTCTGAGATGGAGACAGACTGCTCCCTGACAGTTGTGTCCATTGAAAATTCTGGCATGGTGACCAAGTCCTCCCCGACAACATTTCCTATAGAGGGTTGTGGCATGGAGGCCAGTTCCTCCAAGACTGGTTTGTCCTTAGTTGGCTGTGAGGCTGAGACCATGTCCTTACTGACAGATTTGTCTTCAGAGGGCTTTGGGATGGGGACAAACTCCTCCCTAACAACTTTGTCTTCCGAGAACTCAGACGTGGACATCATGCTTTCCCTGACAACTTTGTCCCTAAAGGATTCTTTGCCCACAGTGGGCGTTAGAATGGAAAAGTCCTCCCTGACAAGTTTGTCTTTAGAGGACTCTGGAATGGTTTCCAAGTCATCTCTAACATCTGTGTCCTTGAGGTGTCCTGGGACAGAAGCAAAATCCTCCTCATTAAATTTGTCCTTAGAAGACTCAGGGATGTGGGCCAAGTCCTCCCTCACAGCCATGTCCACTGAGGATTCTGGGATTGAGGTAAAATCCTCCCTAATCTGCTCCACCTCGGGCACAAAAACAAATTCCTTGCTAATTTCTTTAATCTCTTGTTTCACACGTTTATCCTTCTCACTTCCCTTCTCTGGATAACTCAGGACTTTACCGGCAGCTTCACCACAAACAGGGGACGACCCTGAAGCTGCAATCTGCTTTTCAGATTTGGTAAATGATTCAGAAACTTGTTTGGATTTAACAACTTCGCTGCCAGGAGCTGAAGGTCTGATGGAGTTTTTTACCACAAAGGCTTTTTTAGTTTCGAAAGGAATGAAGCTGCTGGTTCTGTCAAATGTGTGCACAGTCTGCCGAGCTTCACCTTCCTCAATTTGGTCAGGTAAATGACCTGGTTTCTCTGGCAACACTGGCTTAGGTCTGACCAGTTCCACAGATTCCTCTACTTCTTCTGTGAACTGTTTAATTACGCTTTGATCTTCAGAGAAAACTGCTTCCTCCTCAGATTTACTGTCTTTGTCCTCTGAAGAGGTAAATTTATACACTTCTGGAGCTGTGTGAGGTGAAACAGTTTTACTTTTTGTCAAATCCAGCTCAGCGCTATCAGGTACAGTTTTGGGAGAACCTGGGTTCGTTCTTGCAGTCTGTTTATCTGTCCTTTCAACATACACAGCTTCCTGTTTAGCTGGACTTTCCCTCAAATAGCTTGGAGGAACTTGTGTCTGCTGATCAAGAGGAACAGCTACTGTGGGAATGAACTCGTCAGGGAAACGCATGTCTTTTCTCTGTTCCTCAGGAGGCAGCGAAGGCACTAAAGCGACCAATGAATCTGACTCAAAGGCTTGTTTAATCTGAGAAACTTTGATGACAGCAGCAGATGCCTGCAGACCACAGCCGGATATGACAGGAGGCTCTCTAGAGACACTGGGTCTGGATTCAGGGACTTTGGTGGCCATGTCCAACAGGTCTTGTGAACTGGATTCATCAAGAGTTTCAGGTTTCTTGAGGTCACCAGCTGAGGTGTCAGGAGACCTTCTCACAACAGCAGCTGATGTAAAAACATCACCCTCTGCAGCAAAACCATCTGAGAACTTCATGATCTCAGCAATGTGGAATGACACATCAGCAATACTTGAAACTTCTCCCAGCTTATTTCTAGCAACACATTTATAAACTCCAGCATCCGTGTTTGTGAAGTGGTAGATGTACAGCCTATAAAGTTTATCGTTTTCCTCCACTCTGTATTTATTGGTAGTAATTTTAAGGCACGTGTCATTGTAATACCATGTGATGTCTGGTGCAGGTTCTCCCGTAATCACACACTCCAACACAGCATCATCGTCCTCAGAACAGCTGATGTTCTCTAGTTCTCTGATCACATGAGGAGCCTGTCCAATGGAGTCAAAGGAGAAGGTGAATTTATGTTTGACAGGTTGAGCAGCTCCATCATCGGTCGGCACATCTGAGGCTTTTTCTACGGTCCTGAGTTTCTCCTTGGTGCTTTTCTCTGTCATTTCCAGGATGGGTGTTGGAGCAGTGACTCGAATTTCTACAGGAGAGGATTCAAAGGACTCATCTCTGCAACGTCTGTGGACTACCGCCTGAGGCACCTGGAGTGTGTCCTTTCCTGTGTCCATGTAAGACAGGAGCTCCTCTTCTATCGGGCTCTCGTGGCGCTCCTCTCTCTCCTCCAGCTGTTCTGTAACTACCACCTCCTGTGAAGTTCTCACCACCTTTTCATCTGAGATCTCCAGTGTGGCGCTGCAGGTACACTTGCCGTGTTTGTTGGTTATGACACATTTGTACCTGCCCTCGTGATCTGTGGTTGGATAGTAGATGATGAGCACCGAATCATTGGACTTGCTCACAATACTGTAGTCAGGGTTGTGGGCTAAAGTATGGCCATCTTTCAGCCAGGTGACTTCTGGCAGGGGATCACCCTGGAAGCGACAAATAAACTCAGAGATCTCACCAATTTTTACTTTAACTGAAGACATTTCTGTCACAAAGACTGGACGGGATCCTTTAACAGGTTTATCCCCTTCCTTCACATTCTTTGACTCTTGAATTTGGTAAATACCTTCTTTTACATTCAACCCTTCCTTCCTTATCGTGCCAGGTTCCAGGCTCTCTTCACACTGTTGTGACCTCATCTCCTCTCTCTTCACACTTCCAGGATCCTTCTGTCTCCATTCACTGCTTTGATGAGCTGTTTTGAGCTCATCTCTCACCTCTGATTGGAAGCGTTGGCTGCCTGCATCATCAGCAGTCATGGTGTGCTCTTCCCTGCTCCTCCTCCTCCTCCTCCTCCTCTCCACATCTCCCTGTGTACTATGGTATGGAGAGCCTTTCCTGACTGGAGAAGACTCTTTGGACAGCATGAAAGGACTGTCAGACTGTGCCAAAGCCAGCTTATGTCCCTCAGAAGGCACATCAGTAAGGGGTGAGAGCCTCCTGATTGCTGAAGGTTCCTGATCTTTTACAGGAGATGATGGTAACTCGTAGGAACTTTCATCAGCATGAGTAGTAAGATGTTTTCTGAGAGGAAGCGGTGGTTCGTCACCAGTGCTATGTTGAGGAGGTGAAGGTTTTCTTGCCGCTGTTTCTTGTTGGGATGTGGTGCTATAAGCAGGTTTTTTCGCAGCAGTTTGGAGGTCGTGAGAGTAGATTTCATAAGACACACCAGCATGATGAGGTTCAACCCTGTCAAACAGTGGAACACAGGGGTCAAACAGCAGCCTGGTATCAGGTGGCTTGCATTGACTGTCCTGAGCCCAATCTGAGTCCAGTTCTGCTACTTCTTCTTGTTCTAAGCCGTCCTGTTGCCATTTCAGGATACGCTGAGCCAGTGCCTCCTCCTCACTGACGAAGTACTCGCTGTCCATCTGCAGTCTTGTCTCGCGGCCTTCTGTTGGCAGCTCGCCAGGAGACGACCACTGTGGAAGACTGTCCTGCTGATCCTGGAACCCAGTAGGAACTGATTCACAAATAAAAGACTTCTCTTTGGCTGTTTCCTCTAGGAAAACCTTGCTGCCATGGACTGCTTCAGACTGTGGAAATGGCTCTGGTTTGGATTCCCCTGATACATTTCTCTCTACTTTGGGAGTCTTCTCAGTCTGGAATGGTGGATAGCCCTCTACCCAGGCAGAGTCTGGCTCTGCTGTCGTTCCCTGTTCAGTCAGAACATCCTTCTGCCATTTCATGATGCGTTGGGTTAGGGCCTCCTCTTCACTGACAAACATCTCGCTCTCGTTCTTCAGCTCAGCAATGTTCTCCCTCGATAGCTGCAGCTCACATTCTCCTCTCGTCTTTTCAAACAGAAACTTCTCTGATCTGACTTTTGCTCTTGGTGATGTCTCAGCTTTCACTTCTGCTGCTCTAACTTTTGTTCTGGAGGATTTTGGGGCTAGCATGACCAATGCCTCAGGTTCTAGTTCTTCAGCTCTGGCTTTTGTTCTAGGTGGCTTCATATGTAATGTGGTAGATGCTTCTTCTCTGGCTTTTGTTTTAGGAGATTTGGGAAATGGGGTAGGTAGGACAGCAGCTTCAGGATCTGCCGATCTTGGTTCAGTCCTAAGTGTGTTATTGAAAGAGGAGAGGACTTTTTTGGTTTCTATCAGCTCCTGCTGGGTGTAAATGAAGCCCTCAGGCTCTGCTGGTATTGGCAGATCGGTTTCAGGATGAAATGCCTCCTCTTCTGACATATGAATGCCTTGCTGCCATTTCCTGATCTGGAGGGCCAGGAGTTTCTCCTCACACTGCATCCGCTCAGTTTCAAGGCTCTTCTCATACTGAACTTTCGGGGATTCTTCTGCAGCTTCATATGACTCTGTTCTGTCTCTGCTCATGTCCTCTGGTGTGATTGCTTCACTTCGGAACCTCTCTTTAACGGGCGCTATTGGCCCAGGTCTGAAAGACTCTTCAAGTCTCACCTCTTCTTGGGCTGTTATTCCCTGCAGCACCTCAGCTTCTTCTGCTAATCCGGCTTTTATTGTGGGACATTTTAGGGCTGGTTTGACTAGCAGTTCTTCTACCATTTCTGCTCTGGCTCTGATTCTGGGCGACTCTGTAAGTAAAGTAGAGTCTTGGACTTCCTCTCTGACATGAGTTTTCAGTGATTTGGGTGGTAAAAATGAAGCAGTTTCAGTATCTACCAAGCCTGGTTTAAGCCTGGGTGATTTAAGGGAAGAGGGGAATGAGGACTGAGTTTCTTCTGCTGTTTTTTGTTCCACCAGCTCCTGCTGGGTGTAAATGAGGCCCTCAGGCTCCATGTGCTCAACCTCTGCTGGTATTGGCAGATCGGTTTCAGGATGAAATGCCTCCTCTTCTGACATCTGCATGCCTTGCTGCCATTTCCTGATCCGGAGGGCCAGGAGTTTCTCCTCACACTGCATCCGCTCAGTTTTGAGGCTCTTCTCATACTGAAGCTTCAGGGATTCTTCTGCAGCTTCCTCCTTATAAGGCTCATTTCTGCCTTTTGTGGTGTCCTCTGTTGTTATTGTTTCATGAATTAGCCTTTCTTTGGTAGATTTGACTTCAGCATGTCTGGGTGATTCTGTGATTGACACCTCCTCCTGACCAGACACTAACCCGAGAGTTTCCCTGCCATCTGTGTATGCCTTAACTTCTGGGTATGCTGACATTTCAGGATGTTGTACCTCAGCCTGACCCAGCTCCATCTCTACCTTTGCAGCTGCTATCTTTTGCACAAAAACCTCCCTGTGATGCTCACTTTCCATCTGTCCTGGTATATCATCTGCCTGAGATTTGACTAAAATCTCAGCTTTTTTATTCTCTGGTATCTTCAAGTATTGCTCAGCACAGCTCCTCTTCGCCTGTGGTACTACTGTATCAACCAACTCTCCTCTCATGAGCTGCATGGCTCTGGTTCTGGACTGAGGCTCGAACGAATGCCTCACACGAGGCTGAGAGGGCTCGTCAGCAGCTGAGGTTTTACCTAGAATCTCCCTTTGACCCTCTCCTAGATCAGAGGGTCTGAAAGACTGCTGCACATCAGGCAGAGATGCAGGTTTGACCCTCAGCCTCTCTACATAGTCAGCATAGCTAGACTCGCTAGCAACTGACTCTGCTTCAAACTCGGAGGAGGACATGGTTGAGATTGAGAGCCTCTTTTTCTGTTTGACAGCTTTCTGAAGCGTAGTGAGTTTTGCTCTTACCTCATTGTGAAGACTCTCTGTATCGCTGAACCTCTCACTGTACCTGTCGCTGCACCTGTCGCTGTACCTGTCGCTGTACCTGGTACTGGTGCGCCGGTCACAATAAATATCACTGAATCTGTCATTAAACCGCTCGGACCTGTCAAACATGGGGGGAGGTGACCGGGCACACTCAGAGGCTGTCTCCCAATGACTCTTTGACCCTTTTTCTAACTCCTTCTCTTTAGATTGTGAACCAGACTGAAAGTAGACTGTGCGTACCACGCCAGTTTTAGATCTAGATCTTCCCTGATGGACTTTGGACATCTTGTCAAAAGGAGATCCAACACACCTAAGGTCAACCCTAATCTTCCTCTCTTTCCTCTGCTCAGCCATCGTGTCAACGCTTTCGTGGGCTCTGACTGACCGTTTAACAAAGCTCAGGTAGTTGGCGGACTGCTCTTCCCTCAGCGACACCAAGAGCGATGCTGTGGATTCAGCAGATCCCTCTGTGTTTATCGCCATTACCTTATAACTGCCGGAGTCCTTTTCTTTGATGCTATCAAAAGCAAGACTGGTAGCGTGAATGTGCATGTTGTTCTCTGTCGTGATCCTACGTCTACGTTCTTTAGGAATTTGTCTGTTATTATGGAACCACAGGATTGTCGGTGGAGGGAAGGCGACCATTTTACATTTTAAGGTCACAGGGTCACCCTCCAGGACTGACTGGAATTTGAGTTTCTTGGTGAAAGACGGCTTGATGTTCTCCGTCCATGAGGTGACTGAGGAGGTTTGGCTGGAGCAGCGATTGGCGGACACCAGGCCGTGATCCAGGAAGTCCTCTGTGTCAGAGAAGGCTGCTCTCAGCGGCCAGCTGCTGGTGAAATCTCTTCCTCTTGGCGTTCCTTCGGTAGAGAACCGCTCTGCAAACAGAAACAGAGTTTTGTCAGAACACCACGGACTCCAGTCGTAAAAAATTTTAAAAGAATATGTATTAAATTCATGCTGCAAGTCACAATGCCAAAGAAAATAATTTCACTCACCATATTTGTTCGAATAAACGCAAGACTTGATTCTTTTTATTAGAAATCTGCAGGAAGTTTTGATCCTTCATCTGTGGAAATTTCTTCAAAACATAAATTATTGTATTAAAAAACATATTGTTTCAGAGTTACTGATGGACTGACAACTGCTCACTTTACTTTTTGGTATTTTGTTGTTTCGGTTCTAGAACATTTCTTACCTGACTTGCAGACAGGAGAATAAACGCCCTTTCTAACCTTAAACTTAAGGGGATAAGCGATGCATAGCTATCAATATGTCAGGTATCATATGTCCAAACAGAAACAAAGCCGTTTGAATGTGTGAGAAGGCGTTTATTCGAACTAATACAGTTCACTGGTGTTATTTAGAAGGCAAACACAGGAATCACATCCCACTATCTGCAAGCCAGGCTAAGAAATATGTTTGCAGGAGGAAGGGTTCAGTTCCAGATGCACCAAAGTTTAGGAGAAAATGAAAAAGATGTGGCTATTTTCATCTTTTAAAACTTTAAAAGATACACATCCTGCACTTCCATCCTGTTGTGGAAAAGATCAGAGGAACCTTCATGCCAAAAAGGAACGAACTGACGGATGCAACGAAAACGCATATTTCAACAAGCAAGTCCACCAGCTCTGGTCTGGAGGAAAAAAACCATGAAACCTCTTCATCGTCACAACAAAGACGAAAATACAGACAGGAAGAAATTCTGTCAGCACACTTAGAGACGACATGCAACGGACGGTTCAACCTAACGAAGCAGTCTGTGGATGCAGTGAAACATAATCCAGATCATCTACATAATCCATGAGCCCACACAAAGTCCACCTTCCTGAAACACATCGTCCTCTTAAAAACCACTGACAGGAAGTCATGTGACACAAGCCAAAGCCTGGATTAAAGCCTCACTGCACACAGACTGAACCATCCAAAAAGCAAAGTCACAGGTTGAACCGCCGCTTTTGCACTTTAATCCATTATCATGTGTGTCAAAGTTTAATTTGGTGGAACAGAAATGTTCAGTGGGTTTACCTTTGACCTCTTCCTCAATCTTGGCCTCCACATGCTGCCTGACGAGAGTCACTGTGGAAGAGAGACACGGCATTAACTCATTAACTCAGACGATTCTCATCTACAGCCAAAGAAACTCAAGATGGCTTTTTTTTTACACTGTTACATCCTCATGGTTTAATAAACTACAGGTCAGCAGTGCGCTAGCGTTAGCATTAGCGTTAGCTAATAGCATTAGCTAATTAGTGTTGGCTCTGAGCTCACAGAACATGGTTTTATGCCGTGTTCGATGGACCTCGGGACTCAGATTTTTCCGACTTCCTACTTGGAAAAATGCGTTGGAACGGCACTTGAAGTCAGAGCTCTGGCTGGGAAACTCGGACAAAATGATCTACTGATCTACCCCGACCTACCGATTATGATGTCGTCAACATGGCGGCACCGTGGAAGCAAGCTTTGTGAATGGAAATGATCAGCTAACAGGCGAATAAAGTATTTTTTCTTGCATGAAATTGAAAGAAAAAGGNAATGGAAATGATCAGCTAACAGGCGAATAAAGTATTTTTTCTTGCATGAAATTGAAAGAAAAAGGTTAAAATATATCGCCATGGTAACTATCTACAGCGTATAATAACTGTTTTTCATTGATACGTAAGTATAAATAATTTCAGAATATTACTTCTCTGCACAAAATGTTTAATACTGTGATTAATATCAAAACAACAAACAGTCCTGTAGTCTAACTTTACTTTAGTTAGCATTTATTACGATGTTTATTTAATCTGACAGGATTTATTGGTGTTCAGCCATGATTTTTGTTTACGTTTGGCTGGAATCGGAAATTGGAAATTCCGACTGGGAAAAATCCAAGTTCCGAGGGAACTCGAACGCAGCATTAGTTTGGGCTTCTTGATGGATTTGTTTCATATAAAGTCTGAGAAGGAAGACAGGAAGTTCAGTTTACTGCACAGCGCCACCTAGAGTCTCTGTGATGTAAACGTGTCGCTCAGTCTGAGGAAACGCTGAATGTGATTTTATATATCGTAAAGATATGAACTGTGACAGTAAAACTTCTCTGACAATTTACAGTCACAAACTGCCTTTTTTAAACATATAAATTTATATAAGAATAAAAATAAAGCAAAAATAAAAACAGAAATGACCTAAAAATAAAAATTAATTCAGTATAAAATTGTAATTTCAGAATCTGTAGCCAATTATCATGTTTAAAAAAAATATAAATTGCAATTAAAATTACATTAAAATTAAGTAAAAATATGTTGAACAAACAGAAAAACACAAAGTCAGTTTTATTTTTACACACAGATAAAATTCCTGATTTTGCTGTTTGATCCTTGTATTCAGAGTAAAATCCTGAATTTCAGACGTCTGAGAGTTAAACTGTCAGAGTTTCCACAGACGCTGCAGCGACGACGCTTCAGTTTCCTCCGTTTACGGACCGTTTCAGGAAAACTTTCTGTGTCCAGATTTTAGACAGAAACTAGATTCATAAGAGAGAAAAAGAGATGAAATCAGAGAATTCTAAATGGTGGAGCTGCTCAGTTCACAGCATTTTTAGACAAAACGTGGTTTCTGAGAAGCTGAAAACGTGGCCTTTGTGTTCTGCTTGATGAGAAGGTATTTGTGGTTCTGAAGGGTTTAATGGATGTGGGGTCATGACCTCAGATTTCCGACATAGGCTGCAGCTGTCAAACAACATTACAGGACAGGAAGTGGAACGTTTTCCAGGTTTGTGGGGAAAGATGAAGACAAACGGGGTCCTGGAGGGAGAACAAACGCTTTTCATGCAGAGCTGGAATCTGTCCTGAGCAGGAAGAGGAGGAGGAGGAGGAGGAGGAGGAAGAGAACGGACGGGTGGAGGAGGAGGAAGATCAGAGCAAAGAGAGTGATGAAGAAGGTGCGGAGGAAGAGGATGATTCCAGGCTTCCATGGTCTGTCTGAACTGTGAGGTTAGTACAGAACATCAGGGCTCCAAAAAAGCTTCAAAAGCTGAGATGTCACATGACACCAAGCAGCCAATCAGGCTTCAAAGAGCTTTTCAGCTCTAACTAAACTAATATAACAAAACAATCCAGTTTAATGTGATGTGATGATGAAACTTTAACAAAAACAGGAAGAACAACTAATTTTAATCACGTCACTTTATTTACAAACTGTAACTGAATTATGTGATGAATAAATAAAATCATTTACTGAATTTATAATAAATTTGATAAATGTAAGGTTCTAAAAAACAGCCTGAGACTAAAATGAAGCCTGTTTACGTCGTACAGGAAGAAGTTTCCTGAACAGAGCTCAGGAGCCACGCCGGACTCCCTTCCTGTGTTTCGTTTAGGTTCAGATTCACCTTCAACCTGATTTCTTTTTGGGATTTTGGGGTTTTGAAAGAGGAAGTCCCCCTTTGTTCAGGTTTCAGGTCAGAACTCTGTTCTTGAATGACAGGATGTTAGTCTGGATGTTAGTCGGAGTCGGAGGTGGAGGTTTTGGTTGGAGGTGAGAATGACGAGTTCAGGGAATCTTTAGTGTGAAGGAGGCATGAAGGAGCCTTGTAGGAAAGAAACCGGTTTTGTCCTGGAAAGCCGGTCTGAGCCGGGCGTTACCTTCTTCCTCCGTCACGGTGAGCGTAGCCGAGCATTCAGCCACTCCTGCCGTGTTTGTGGCCCTGCAGGTGTAGAGTCCGGCGTGCTCGGAGAAAGCGTCCACTAAGATGAGCGTGGCGGTATTACTGGTCTCATCAAAATGAAACACCAGGTTCTTTGTGGGCTGGACCGGCTGCTGGTTGTGGAACCAGCTGATCTCTGGTTTCGGCGTGCCGTACACGCGGGCGTGAAAGCGAGCCACCTCGCCGTGCTGCGCTGTGCAGCTGATGATTGGCTGGAGGAATGTGGGCTTTTGGCCAATGGAAGTTGTCTTTAGACTGGTGAGGCTGGTGGAGACGTTCCACTCAGAACCTGAAGTGTGTTTTTGTCCTGAAATGAGACATCGGACTCTGAAACGTAACGTAAGACTTCTGAAAGCACCGTGAGGCTCCAAGATGAAAAGCTGGTTTTCAGGTTCCACACCTGGTTCTGCACTGATAAAAGGTTATTTTAAGTTCCAACTAAATGTTTATAATTATGTTCGTTATGTGAATTTTATTATTCAACATTTATGATGTTGACTGATAAGTTCTGAGCCTGAAATCAAAGTTAAAGAAGTTAAAAAGTAAAATTTTAGATTAAAGACATGACAAAGACAAACATTGAACGAATGAGTGATGTAATTTCAGAGTTAAATCTTAAAGTCAAGTAACAAGATTAACAATAAAGTTAACAAAAGAATACGGAATTAAATGTACTACTTCTATTTTCATGTTTCAAGCTCATTTTGAGCTAAAACCATGATTTCTTTTTTAACTCACCATCCAGTGAGAGGGAGGCGAAGCAGGACGCGGTCCCGGCGCTGTTGGTGGCCACGCAGGTGTAGCGTCCTTCGTCCTCGGGATAAACTCTGGAGATCTCCAGCTGACAGCCGTCGTCAAACTGTGACATTCGGAAAAACTCCGACTGTTTGATCTCCAAGTTTCTGTGGAACCAGCTGATCTTCACGTCTGCACACAAAAAGAAGGTTCAGCAGCGCAGCCAGATTCAGCAACAAATCCAACAGAAGGCTTCAGCCATCGTTCTGAATAAACGCTGTTTTTTATTGTTTTAGTGTTAAACGTAAAGTTACGTACCGTCTCCACGGATGCGACATTGGAAACGAGCCGGTTCTCCTTCAAGGGCTGAAGTGTCTGCGATGGGAGAGATGATGACTGGAGGAGCCACAATGGCAGCCGAGTCTGGAGAAACCACTTCAGAGACTAACACACGCACACACGCACACACACACACACACACACGTACATCAGATCCTGACTGTACGCATCTTTAGTTACGCTCAGACAGGATTTTGCTGTTTAGGTTTACGTTTTATTTAAAGAAACAATTAAATTTTTTCTCCATCTTCCCCAAAGTCCAAGTTCCACATTCCACCTTAAATTATTAATATTGCAATGTTTACCACCTTAAACCCTCCATAGATCACCTTCCACATTCCACCTCAGTCTGCCTTAGCACAGACACTGGAATAAGGGGGAAACTGCTAGCCTAGCTTAGCACAAAGATAGAAAACAAGGGGAAACTGGTAGCTTAGTTTAGCAGAGACTGGAAGAAAAGGAAAACTATGAGCTTAGCATAAATACTGGAAAGAGAGGGAAACTGCTGGCCTAGCTTAACAAAAAGATATCAAACAAGGGGAAACTGGTAGCCTAGTTTAGCATAAAGTTGCTAACTCCATAACTGTGTGGTTAAAGGCAGAAAATCTTCCTAAAGGTCGACTGTTGCCCCAAACTCAGCCTGCTCTGTTTTTAGAATAACGTTGCCGTGCACCGAGGCGGAAATCTGTTTCTGGCTTCACAGTGACAAAGTGTGAACAACACGACGACTCAACACATGCAAAGCATTTCAGTAAATACACAACAAAGTTATAATTGCTTCAAAACAAACTTTACCTTCAACATTGAGTGCAGCGGTGCTGGTGGCGGCGCCGTAGTCGTTTCTGGCCTCACAGTGGTAGACGGCGGCGTCCTCGGGGAAGACTTCGATGAGCAGCAGCGTGTGCTCGTTCCCGTCCTGAAGGAACTTACACTTGAAGCCGGCGGCGAGCGCTTGGGAGTTCTTGTACCAGAGGACGTGCGGCTGAGGAACGCCGCTCACCTGCACTGAGAACCGAGCCGGTTTACCGGCCTCCACTGACAGCGCCTCCATGTGGCGGAGGATCTGAGGAGGCTCCGGGACTGGAGGAGACGGGAAATTAAAGATCTGGTGAGTACTTTTACAAACGAACTTAAAGGAGCACACTGGTGGTTTTCATGTTTAAGCCCAATAAATACTACTCACACAAACATTACGTTACCGACAACCAGTTTCCAAAACGTAAAACTGTATTTTAGTTTTCCGGTCATTTTTTCCAAATCCCCTAATCTGTCAAAACTCAAATGTTCGGTGATTCACCCTTAAATTTAATGTTTCGCATGATTGTAGTTAAAAGCCATTTTCTCCTGGGAGACAAACATCATCCTCCATGCAGCTCTGCGTTGGATCAGTTAAAGTTAAAATAATTTAACATCGTGTCGCTGTGGATCGTTTATCTCAGCACATTTCTCTACAAGTTTTAATAACATACTGGAATGAACTGACTAAACTTTACCGTGAACATAGTATATTTGGGAAATGGATGTCAGTAACATAACGTGTATATATGTGCTGGGCTCAAACATGAAAAACCACCGGTATTATCCTTTAAGAACTTTGCTAGTGGGAACCCTCAGGGAACATTCCTCACAGGTTCCTTAAAGGTTTACAACCAGATGGGAGCCTTCATGGAATGTTCCATGAGGGAACTTCACACAAGAACCAACAAACCAAACCTGAACATTCCGAGAACGTTCTCTAAACGTTACAGTAAAGTTTAACAAAACAGGAACCTTTGACCTTTGTTGTGGTTTGTGATAGATTACTTTATAATTATTAAAAACCCAGCTAATTATTTGCTGCTGATGGAACGTTCTCAGGAAAATCTTCCTGGGAACATGAACATTCCCAGGAAGATTTTAAGGATCCAAAATGTTTCCTTTTGGTAAAAAGATTCTGTTCCCAGAATGTTCCAGAGAAAAAGCTCACTCCTTCAGGGAACGTGCTTGGAACAACACATCAAATCAGAACGTTCCCAGAAGATTCTTTTAAGGTTATGATGAATGAACCAATGAAAACTCTTGGAGAACATCGCAGGAATGTTTGCTGTTTCTGAGGACTCTGCTTTATGTATTATTCCTGTTCTAATCTGTTGTTTCTGATTTAAGTTGGAACACGTTTGGTCCTGAATGGACATTTATCATGTCGTGTATAAATGTTTATTTTGTGACATTTTTCTTTATGATAACATAGTTTAGTTGTTGATGATAATTGTGTTTTAATTGTTGGTTTAAAGTTCTGAGATCTTTCTGAGTTCTAAAGATCTGAAAATTGAACATTGATCTGAATTTGATGGATTTGATGTTCTACAGAATTTCATTTTCAAAGTCATTTTGTCTTCATAAGTTCTGTCTTGTCTGTTTGCGTGTTAATATAAATCACAGAATACAAAGTGTTAGGAAATATTGGACAAGTTTTATTCCAACAAATCCTCCATCTAAAAGTCCTTCAGTCGTCCTGAGGTGACAGATCCCTGCTGGACTCGGACTCACTGTTGACTCGGAGGTGCACGGTGCTCCGGTTCTTGCCGGCGATGAATGTGTACTCTCCAGCATCGCTCCTGTAAGTCTCGGAGATGGTGAGGCGGTGAAGCTTCCTGATGGCCACGTAGTTGAATCTTTCCTCCACTGAAAACTGGATCTCTACTCCATTTCTGAGCCAGCGACCGTCCACGTCGTCCTCGTTCACCTCGAACTCCACAGTTGCCCGCTGCTTCTCCAGAACCTTCACCACAGAAATCCACCGCTTAGGATTTAGTGAGTTTACGTGAGAGCATGTGCTTTTTCTAAAATTATCTCTGAAATCAGCTTTAGGTTGTTAACTAGCCTGCCAAAGTCGTGAATAATTCTGTGACCGCACACGGTTTTAGTTTGATAGGTCGGTTTTAGAGCTTTCTGTCTCACCATGATTTCCCTCTCGGCTGGTTCGGAGATCCGGATGTCACGTCCTTCTACGGTCAGCTGGGCTTTGGAGACGCTCGACCCAGCAACCACCGTATACTCTCCAGCATCCGACATCCGAACTGTCTGGACCATCAGACGGTGGACGTNCAGCAACCACCGTATACTCTCCAGCATCCGACATCCGAACTGTCTGGACCATCAGACGGTGGACGTACTTCTCTGCCGTCACGATGTACCTGCAACGCGAAAGCAAAGCTTTGTTTAAGCTGAAACACTTGTCAGCAAAATAAACATAAAAGCTGATGTTTGTCCAGAGGTGCCTGATGACAAAATGACAAAACATGTTTACCTGTCCTCAGACATGTCGAGCTCCTGCCCGTCCTTCATCCACATCACCTGGATGTTCGGCTCGGAAACCTCACACTCGAAAATGGCTTTTTTCTTCTCTGTGACCTTAATGTCTTTAATCTTTTTGGTGAATTCAATCACATGAGCTGAAACAGACGAGAAAACAAGGAAATATCCATCAGGTCAGTACAAACGTGACGTGTTTTTACTGCTGCTAACAGAGCTTAGCTAAATCATTATTCCTGTGTCCTGATTAACATTGACTGATCAAAGGATTTTGTGTAAAATTATAAAATTTCCAGAATATATTAGTCATGAATATTTGCGTTTATGTAGCATAGAAAAAAAGAACACAACACAAGCAGTTACCTTCGACAAACAGGTTTGCAGAGGTAGCGGCAGATCCAGCCACAAACTTGTACTCTCCTCCGTCTCCAAAGTGAACATTCCGGATGGTGAGGGAGTGCGTGAGCTGCCGGGTCCTGACCTGGCACCGGTCTGAAGATTTGACCTCCACGCCGTTTTTCAGCCACTTGTAGGTGATGCCCTCGTAGTTAACGGTGACCTCGAAGGTGATGGTGTCTCTCTCCTGAGCGTTCAGGTCCTTCAGCATGGACGTGATCATGACCGCTGAGGATGAACCAACAAAGACTTAGATCATACGGAAATATAGACACACAATGGAAAATAACATGCTAATGTTAGCATGCTGATATACCAAATGTTACACGGGGCATTATAATATACAGTACATGCAAGCTGAAAGCACTACATTAACATGCTAATATTTAGCATGTTAATATGCTAAGAGCTAACATGTTAACTATCCTTATGTTGGCATGCTAACATCATGTCAATACATTTATGTAAAAAATTTGTTCGACAACAAAAACAGATCTAACATGCTAATGTTAGCAAGTTATCATACTGTACTTACTCAAAGATAGTTAGCGAATGTGAATTCTAGCATTAACGTACTAGCATACTAAATGTTACATGATAAATGTAAGCACATTCACATGCTAACTTTGAACATGTAAACAGGCTAACAGGCTTAGCATTATAGTCTGCTATGATAGTCTTATAAAAGCTGTTTGACCCTGCATGACTCAGAGACATCCTCTTGGCTGTGAGCTGATTGGCCATAGAAAGTGAACTCACGGCTAACGGTTAGCGTAGCAGAGACCCGATCATTCCCACAGACGAAGGTGTACTCGGCGGAGTCCTCCCTGCTGGTGTTCAGGATCTTCAGCTGGTGGATTTTCCCCTGGACCACGATCCTGAACTTCTCGCTCATCTCGATCTCCACGCCATCCTTCAGCCACGTGGACGGCACGTTGAAATGCGACACCTCACACTCGAACGTGGCCACCTGAGTCTCCGGGACCTTCACGCTCTTTAAGGGCCGCGTGACCCGCAGAGCTGCACAGGTAAACATGACAAATCATTAATACTAACAAAAGGTTAGCGCTGTTAGCTACGACAAAGCCAATAACACACTAACATTTTGTAATTTTGCACAATAAGTATTAAATTTAGTAAGTTTTGCAAAGTCTCCAGTCATAAAGATTATAAATTACAAATCAATCATCAATCAATTTTATGAGAAAACATTTCAGTTTTATAGTTTATAATTACTGCAATTTATATTTTCATGTACATTATATTTAGAAAATCTGAAATTGAAATTATAATTTTTCAAAATTGTAATTATTACATTTATGCAAATTATTTTTTATTATAAAAACAAACTAAAAATGGCATTTTCTAATTTGTCAAAGAAATTTTGGAAAAAGTTATTTCAATATTCAAGAGTATATAATGAGTCAAGAGACAGTGGAAGCTAATAAATAAAAATTTAACACTTTTAAAAGGATTATAAATTACCAATTATAAAATACTGTAAATTCTCTATTAAAAGCCGGTATTAAAATAATAGCCGGTATCTAATAATAGCCGGGGGGCGGAGTCAGCAGGATGAAATAAAAGCAGCAGGATACGCTCCGGGCGCGGCAACAAATTCTCTGGTCCAGTGCCACGGTCTCAACCCGACCCTACACAGCAAACACAGGTGTGTTAGCTGTGAAGGTAGATAGCGATGAAGGTAGTTAGTGGCGAAGGTGTGTTAGAGGTGAAGGTGTGTTAGCGGTGAAGGTAGTTAGTGGTGAAGGTGTGTTAGCGGTGAAGGTGTGTTCGCGGCGAAGGTGTGTTAGTGGTGAAGGTAGTTAGTGGCGAAGGTGTGTTCACAGTGAAGGTAGGTAGTGGTGAAGGTGTGTTAGCAGTGAAGATAGTTAGCGGTGAAGGTAGTTAGCGGGCGAAGGTGTGCTTACCCTCCACGGTGAGTGTGGCGCTGCACTGCAGGTGTCCCACCACGGCGCTGTACTCTCCACTGTCACTCACGTCCACGTTCTGCAGAATAAGCCTATGAGCTTTTCGCTCCGTCACTATCTTACAGCTGTCGCTTGTCTTTAGCTCCACCCCCTTAAACATCCACCTCACTGGTATGTTGTCATGTGATAGGCTCAGCTCAAAGGAGGCGGTGCCGTCTACCAGTGACGTCATATCCTTTATTTTCTTCACGATCTTGATCGCTGTGCAAACAAAGTGCAGGAAAAAATGAATCGTAAAACAGTAAAACTATTAATAATTGATAATAAACAGAAAATCAAAGACAAAATGATGTAAAACAGAACGAATTTAAAAATCTTTGATGCTCTGAGAACCAAAGATAAAGATGAAAATTAAAAACGTGTTTGTTTACAAAATTAAAAAGACTCACTCTCCACGTTGAGTCTGGCGTTGGCCGACAGTTTTCCCAGTTTGAAGGAGTAGACGGACTCGTCCTGGGTGCTGCAGTCCTTCACCCTCAGCATGTGGACCGCGCCCTCGCACCAGATCTCATACTTGTCATCGTTCTGCAGCTCCACGCTGTTCCTGATCCACTGGGATCCTTTAACGTCAGGGTGGGTGAGCTCCAGAGAGAACAGTGCCTCCTGGGTCTCTGTGACTGTCTGGTTCCTCAGAGTCTTCTTGATCTTCACCGCTGAAGAACCACAAAAGCCAAAACACATGAAAATTAAACTATAACAAAAATAACAAACAGCTAACGTTCACATAACGTTCTACAAGGGTTCTGTTTGGTAAAATATTATATGTTTATTTTAATTGTGAAAGAATTTTGTTGGTTCCAAGAACGTTCCCAGTAGGTGTGTAAAGTTTTCACGTGGTTGTGTAATGATCCTCAAAGAATGTTCTCTGAATATTCTGGTTTGTTTGCTATTTTAAAGCTTTTACAGAACCCCTATGAAACGTTTTCTGAAGGTTTCCTGGAAGTTTTTCCTTAAGGATCTGGAGAACCATCTGAGAATGTTTTGTTAACCATATCTTTTGCCAAAAGGGACCATTCTGGATCTTTAAGAAAATGTCCCGAAACGTCCTGAAAACGTTCCTGAGATCTTCCAGGAACCAAACAGAGTTGCATAAATAACACATTTTCTGGAAACTGCACCATTCCAAAGACAAATCCAGGACTTACCCTCCACCCTGAGGTTGGCAGTGGTCTTGGAGTTAGCTACTTGGTAGGTGTACTCGCCGACGTCCTGAGGTCGGGTGATGGTGATGATGAGCCTGCGGACGGCACCTTTCGTCTCGCTCACCACGTTCTCGCTGAAGTCCACCAGCTGGCCGTCTTTCAGCCACTTCCCCTCGGTGTTGGCGTTGGCCACCTCGCACTCCAGCTCTGCTGTCTGAGACTCCGCCACCATCACGTCCTGCAAGGGCCGCGTGATGGCGCCACCTGTAACAGAGCACTGAAACGTGTTAGCCTGGCTGGACATGTTGACATAAATGTAAATAATCTCTACCATCCTCAAACTTCATGGTTTGCACATCTCAAATGCGTCTGTAACGTGGTGGACGTACCAGAGACGGTGAGCTTGGCACTGGACGTCTTCTCTCCAGCATGGAACATGTACTTCCCCTCCTCGTCCTTCATGGCGTCGATGACGGTCAGCGAGTGGGCTGTCCCTTTGGACACCATCTTGTATTTGTTTCCAGGTTTGAGCTGCTGGTTCCTGAAGGTCCAGATGGGATCAATGCTGGGATGAGAGACTTCCACCTCGAAGGTGACATTCTGCGACTCCGAGCACACTTTGTCCTCCATGTGCGTCACGATGTGGACCTCTGTAAATAATAACAACAACGTCAACCAACCACACAAATACCTTCACAGGCAGAAACATCACAAATGTCTTTTAATTCCACCATAGTAAAACTGAAGCCATTTTAAAGCTTCAAACTTCTCGTTTGTCAGTGACGGTTGATTGATAAGTTGTGAGCCTCACATAGAAAATTGAGATATCTAACTCAGTCTAAAATGAAATTGTCAATTATTAATTACAGCACATACAAAAACTTATAAAATAAAATTATACAAAACTTCTGAATGACAAATGTTTTACTAAACTGATTTTTTTTAAATTTCCGTCACTTGTCCTCCCGTTAATTAACTTGTAATTAGTCACAGTAATCAACAGAGTGTAAACCACAATCATTTCACAATAAATGGACGGACGTTTTTAAAATTTTGATGACATCGCATTTCCTGGACTCAGAGATGAATTCTGTAATCTAAAAAACTGGATCGTGGTTCAGAGAAGACAGGAAATGTTTTTGTGTTTTATAATTTCAGAATAAAAGTCTTACCCTCCACAGACAGGCTGCAGCTGGTCTCCACCTTCCCCACCACCAGCCTGTAGCGCCCTCTGTCGGAGGCGAAGGTCCGGCCGAACACCAGGCGCTGCTTGGCCCCTTTGGCCACAATTTGGATTCTATCATCAGGCGTCAGCAGCTTATCGTTGTGGAACCATTTGACGGAGCCGACGTCCTGGGCCGAGATCTTGGCCTCCAGGACTGCTTTGGTGCCTTCCACAGATGAAACGTCCTTCAGGGGAATTATGATGTCAATTGCTGCAAAAAAGATGGAACAAAGAAAATCAGTCAAAAACTCTAAACCACATTCTCCTTAATGTGTATTATTCAACACGTTCCCAGTTTATGCTTTTTTTTTTTTTAATCAAAACAAACTTCAGTTCCTGGATTAAGTGGTTCAAATCTGCATGAATGAATCTAAGTTTTGGATGAAGCACTTTGAATCTTTGACGTAAGAACTGAACTCTAATCACTGGATTAAGAGTTCCGAATCAGGAATAACCGAGCGTGTAATCAGATGAAGTGGTTAATAAGAGGTTCTAGTCAGTTATAGCTGCAGGCGCTGTGTTCCTACTCTGAACACTGAGTTTTCCAGAGGTGGAGACATCCTGGGCAGGGACCACAAAGGAGTAGGAAGCAGCGTCTTCCCTGCTGACATTCTCCAGCAGCAGTTTGTGGATCTGTTTGTCTACGACCATGTGGACTCGCTCGGAGGCGGAGATGGCCTGGCCATTCTTCATCCAGGTTCCCTCCACATTCTCCTGGGAGAACCGGACCTCCAGTTGGGCGATGTCGCCCTCACAGACGCTGAGGTCACTCAGAGGCTGCATGAGGGTCACAGGACGTACTGAAAGAACAGAGGTTATGTTATGACCAGGACAAACTTTCCAGTTTAACTTAACACAACTTTACCAAAAGCCACTCACAAGTACTGCTTTTCATTAAACAACAAATACGTAGAATAATTAAACGTAAACTAAAGTCATTACATAAATCTATATGCATCTTCTATTAGTGTTTCTTTTACAGTTTTATGAAATATTCATTAAAGCCTGCCAGCTTGGTTAATGCCCTGCCCTCAATTTCTCCTGTTATAATGGCCACAATTAGCACATTTAGCTCTTCTCTTTCTACTGAAAGCTAACCTCTCCCCCCCCNCCCCCCCAATGCTTAAAAAATCTGGAGCAGATTCTAATCATCTAAATAATTATCGGCCCATTTCCAATCTTCCATTTATAATGGACAGTAGCGTCGCAGCTCCAGGCTGACTCTGAATCCACTTCCACTACATCCATCAGCTCAGATCTCACATTAAAACAGCTGCTTAAACTAACCTATTCATTATAAATTAACTTTTAATTACATGTTCTTTTATCCATGCTATATTTGTATCTATTTTTATTCATGCTTAATTTTAACTATACACTGTTTTAAGTTCAAGCTCAGAATTTATCAATCAACCCCTCTGGGATCTGAAATAAACCAATCAAGCTGCAGCTTACGTTTCATCTTCAGGGAGGCGCTGCTCCTCAGGTCTCCACAGACAAAGCTGTACTTGCCCTGATCCTCCTTCCTGACGTCTTTGATGAACAGTGTGTGGCGTCCTCGGCGGGACAACATGACATGTTTACTGCTGGGGGACAACTCTTTGTTCCCAAAAAACCAGGATCCTTCACAGTCCTTCCGGGACAGCTCCACCTCAAATTCTCCAGAGAACGTCTCAGGAACCTCAATGTTCTCCAGGTGTTTGACCATCTCCAGGGCTGCACCTGGACCAGAACCACCGAGAACTTTTAGCAACCAACAGAAGCTCAAAGGAATCAGGTTACATTCACACCTGGGCAGAATCCAAAGTAACTAAGAGTAACTAGTTACATTTACTCTATTACTTTACTCAGGACCACAACCAAACCACACACAGAACCACTGTACAGAACTTTCTGAGGTGCAGACAGTATCTTCCACCTCTGCATTCAACCAGCCAGACATCAGCAGGTAGAAAGAGGAAGTTATTTAGGGTATAAACAGGAAGTAAACAGAAGTTATTTAAAGTATAAACCTTCTACATGGAGCTTGGCACTGGTTTGGACACTGTCATCATCTGTCACTATGCAGGTATATTCTGCGTCGTCCTTCATTTCGATCGTCAGCACAGACAGGAAGTGGACCTTCCTGTCCGAGTGCATCCTGTACTTGTCTCCAGAGAAGATCTCCACACCGTTCTTCAGCCATCGGACCTTCACAAATGGCTCATTGGTCTCGCATTCGAAGGTCACCATGGTGTCTTTTTCATTGGCGGTGGCGTCCTCCAGGTTCTGGGTGAAGCTCACCGCTGTCTTAGCTGAAACAGGAAAAAAACAAATCTGGATTTCAGTTCAACTGTGATATTTTACTGATTTTACAAGTTCACAAGACAATAAAATCATCTTCAGGTGCAGGTCATTCTCTGACGGTTTGTCATCTCAGTCTGTATTAGTTGGACAGTTTGGACAGTTGACGGACAGTTGTCTCAGACGTGACTGTCGTTACTAAACAGGCTTCTGTAGGTGTCGTGGTTCTTTATGAGTAAAAACCAGCAGCTGGACTTTTACTTGTTTTCTATCTCATCTAATAACAAATTCAGTCTAACAAAACTTCTCTTATCCCACTTTTTCCTTCAGAAACAATGTATACAGACTGTAGTCCAGGTTCAAGTGAGCCCTGATGTGAAGTGGTGTTACCTTGCACTAGCAGGAAAGCATGACTGGACGACTCTCCAGCCACGTTCGTAGCTTTGACCATGATGCTGGCCGAGTCCTCTACAGTGACGTCTCTGATCACCAGCTCACATACGTGATCCTCAGGCCAGAACCAGTAGATCCGCTCGGACTTCTCCAGCTGGATTCCGTTCTTGAACCACTGGCACTCAGGTTCTGGTCTGCCAATGACCCTGATATGGAAACGAACCTCTTCCATCGGAGCAACAGTCTTGCTTTGTATGCGTTCAAAGATCTTGGGAGCCTCCATGCTGGGGGACAGCTGGATCCTGTCTGGTTTGATGATGGGGATGGTCAGCTTGCCCTGTTCCTCCATCCTCTTCTTCTCTGCCTCCTCTGCCTCCTTCATGTGATGAAGCAGGTCATCCTTGGTCTTCTTCAGCAAGTCCTCATATGAGTCATCTCTCTTGCGAGACTTGAATTCCACAGCAGAGATGGACTCGTAGAAACCTTCCTCAGTCCTGCGCTTGAACTTGCTTTTCAGTTCCTCAGATTCCTCAGAGGTTTTCTCATGAACGATCCTCTGAGTCTTCCTCAGCTTAACGACTTCCCGGTCCTGTGAGGTCTCACCAGGTCGGTCCACTTTCACAATATCAAATCCAACTCTGCCGGACTCCTGTGAGGTCTCTGCAGTTTTGGGCTCTGGAGCACGGCGCAGAACAGACCTGAAGTCCTCTTTCTGTTGGATCTCCAGTTTCACAACGTGCTCCACGGTACCCAAAGGATTATCTGCAACCACCCGGACCTCTCCTGCATCGTAGGACTTGATGTCGACAATCTCCAGGTAGTAAATACCATCGTAACGGAGT